>NW_022045865.1:1536285-1606538 GCF_001654015.2 Drosophila navojoa
CCTGGACCCTTGGATTAAAAGTCCAATGCTCTACCGACTGAGCTACCCGGGCATATAAGGAATTGATGCTAAGATCCAATTATAAGTTTTTTTTTCCATGAAATCCCTGCAAGAATATTGTTTTTATTTACAAATCGAAAGGCTTATGATGCATATATATTTAATAATTAGTCTTATGAATACGCTTTTGTTGTAGATTCGTGGGGAAGTTGAGATGTTTTTTTTACTGCGAACTCCATTCTAAATCGAAGACACGAAATGAAATGGATTAGTATTAGGAATATATCCAAATGTTATTAAATACCGATTATAGAGAGCTTGAATCATCTTTTTCCTTACGACTGTTATAACAAATATGAAGATGCCTTGAGAGCATGGTAAGAGGTCTAAATAGGTCGAAACATTACCAAAATCCGTTCTAAGTCAAGAAGCTATGATATCTATTAACCACAGCCCGGCTGTTGTAGCGAATAATCGGATGAGTAGACCGAATCTTAAATGGAAATCGATATAATATAACCGGCAATTTAAAACTCTAAGAGATCCGATTTAACCCAAGTTGCCATTCCATCGATGGGCGAACATATATTTGCCATATCTTTTTGTTTTTGGATAATTAATTTCAATTATGTATCATTTTAAATAATAGAAACCGTAGGAGGAAAATTTTGTCAGACACCAAGTCCATGGCTTCTGTAGCAATGAAAGGACGGACGGACAGGAAGGCGGACATTGCTCAAAGCCAATAGCTTTGTGATTTCGTGATTTATAAATACTATAAGTTAAATGGGAATCCATCCTTAGCAGACCTTGAAGAAAGACCATGGGTTTTCCGTATCACTCTCGTTGAATTCTTCACACGCGTAATCATTGGCAACCTGCACAACATAATCTTTGAGTATATCCCTCTGCACCACTTGACCGTCGAGAAGAGTTATATTCAAAAGTCGAAAATCATGGGTGTTTGGGGGATCACAACAAAAGATTAGGCATGGCTTTATATGACAGACTTCGGAATTAAGATGTCTCTATATTGAAAGGATCCGTTTGAGAGTTGGACGCTATTTGTTAGATCGACGATATCAAAATAATCACAGCCTGGAATATCGCCTGCGATCTCAGCAATAATTAGGCTGAGTGTAAATATGGCACAAAAGAACTTTCCCATTTCGCCGTTGTATTTTATAAAATAACATAAAACTTTGAAATCGATTTCTTAAATTCAGAAACTCTTCTCTTCAAGAGCAAAATATCAACTGAGCTGAGCAAAATTATGAAAAATATAAATAAGAATTTATATTATGTAAAACCACGAAGGTTTTGAATGAGTAATACTTGGCTGCAGGATAAAAATAGTTTCCGACATAAATATTGTGTACAAAAAATAAAAACAAATAATTATAATTCCAATCCAATAACAAAATAGAGGTACGTAATAATAATGCTCTTCGATTCAAAAACTAATATATGTGCGTAATTTTTGGTTAATCAAGAGGCGAGGTAAAATAACATACATAACTGTTTAATGTGAAGTTAAAATTTTTAACTTTTATTACATATAAAAATTACAAATTGTAACCCCACATTAAACAGTTGTGTATGTTATTTTACCTTGCCCCTTGATGTACAGCTCAACGAAGAATTTTGGAAATTAAGAGGCACGTTCTAAATGTACCAAAAGTTAAGTGAGAGTGTACCAAATTTATTTTGAGAATACTGCTTCCCGTGTTTTGTTCAGATGTTAGCTGCTTGCCTGTACACTGCTTTCTAATAATTTCTTTTGTGAGTGAGTGAAACACTGCCTGAATTATGCATTGCTTTACATCGATGGACAACTTGGTTAGGATTTGTTTTCTACACTGCTTGGCACACTGCTATACAATAGTATTTCAGCAAAAATAATAATAATAAAAAAAACGAAACAAATATATATTTAAGTTACTTGGTACCTAAGGAAATGATTTTATATAATTTAGCAAAATAATTAATATTTTAATCCAGTTCTCAATATGGATTGCAAGATTCAGTTGCCAACGGTCTACAAAAAAGTAGACGGACATATCAAGAGGATTATATTCTATTCAAATAAAAAACTTTAGCTCTGTACATTTTAAAATAGTTTTATTTTTATGTCATATTCGTACATGTTTACATATGTTTTCGTTTGTTTTGATTTATTTATAGTTGTATGCATTTGTGGTTTTACAGCTTATAAACATTGCATTCGCAATAGAACCCATATCATTACATAAGTACGGATCTCATTTAAAACTATTTATGTTATTTATTTTTACATGGAATGCAGTTAAACTCTTTGCGCCCCCCTAGCCCCGAACTACAAACATTGTATTGCATTTTGATTGGAAAATCATAAAATATTTATATATGTATATATATATTAAAAAAAAAACAAAAACAAGTATATAATTTGTGCTAAGTATTTATGCTTTTTTTTTTCTTACTTTTGTTTGCTTTCGTGTTTCAATGCGCGGGCTTTATTATTATTATTATTATTATTTTTTTTTTTTTGTTATAGTTTTACTTTTTACTAAAATTTGTCATGCTAATTCAATATAATTTAGGCTTATGGTCTAGGTTCACATAGACTACCGATAGGTTCTAGAATGCACTAACCTTAGCTTAGCAAAAAGTACAGCATAAATAATTACATTACATTTACGTATAGGTTTACTCTTTCTTCTGTTTTTCATCGTTGTTATTTTATTGTATTTAAAATTGATTTGTATTATTATTTTAGGTTTTAACAATTTGCGCATTGCTTTATTTAGGTTTCAAGTTGTAATGCACACTTAAGCTAGGAGACAATATGTTAAGGACTTGTTATAATTCTTTTGATTTACAGACATAAGAGTGATACGATAATCGAATAAAAGATAACATTGAGAGAGCGTCTGGTTGGGGCTTTGCTATAGAAATTGTGCTAAGTATTTGAATTTGAGCCACATTTTGACCGCTAGCCAAATTCCCTGTTTCATCTCCGAATTTGTTCTCCAAATTGTGAAATGATTTTCGAATTAAGAAATAAACAAAACGAGCAAAGCAAAACTTATATCCTGTTTCTAGGTAGCTCTCGAGCCAAACAATTTATATATTTAAAAATGAAACACAAACATAATAAGGCGCCGATTGAGAGTGAGACGCTCTGCTATATACAAACTGAACGAAGCCTTATAAAGGACACAGACATATGTACATACATACATATATGTATATGCCATGTGCTGGTAGCTTTTAAGTACATGATTTAGAATTAGAATTAGGCATTAAACGAAAACTAATTTTAGTAGAAATCACTTTGAAATTATTGCAAATATTACGTTTGTTTAAAATTGGTTTTTGTTTAACTTATTTACGTTTTAGTTTTTGTTTTAGTTAGTTTGTTCTTCTGTGTGGACTTAGAGCTATAATTTAAGCTAGACTTATGACTAATTGCTTTTCGAATACTGCTTAGAGAAAGAAGTTTATCATACTGGACGTCTCATGGCAGCAGCTATCGAAAGTTAACTCCAGATCCTTGCCCCAGCTTCAAGCCCAAGGCTCGAGCTGTGTGTGTGAGTGTGTGTGGGTGTTTGTGTGTATGTATGTGTGTGTGTCTGTGTGTGCAGGCAGGTCTAGAGAGAACTAGACGAGTGCGCACAGTTCCACCTCCAGTATCATAAACCCAAATGAGCCGCGCTCCAGCTACGGCTCATTTCTCAGCTTAACACGAATCAGTTGCAAACAAGAAGCATCGTCTTTGATGTTGGTCGATCGACAGCGGCGGCGGATTGCGGTTTGCGGATGCGAATTGCGGATTGCGGATGCGGATGCGAATGCGAGGCAGTGGCAAATGGCAAATGGCGCAGGCACCGGCTCAGCAGCAGAACAAATTACAGCCAACAATGTCCGCTTTGTACTCCAGCTCCAGACCCAAATCTGAATCGGGCTCACAGTCCGAGTCCAGCAGCGGATCGAGTGATTGCGACTGTGGCTGCTGTGACTGCTCTGACTGCTGCTGCTGCTGCTGCTGCCTGATGATAACCTGAGATCAGAACTCTTGAGGATATTTAATGCAGTCGGCATTGGTATTGCTGGCATTGGCCACCGCCGCGGCGGAGCTGAACAGCGAGTTGGGACCGTTGCCGGTGCCAATGGTGCTGCCAGGTCCGCCGTTGGCATTGGCGCCGACGCTGACGCTGCCCAGCACCGATGCCGATGCGGTCGGATCCTGAGGGCCCTGGGACTGATAGCCGCCGGCCACGCTGGCCGCTGCCGCCGCCTGATATGGTTCCTGATACAACTGATTGAGTCTCTAACCAGTACCCGAAAAGTGCCACGCGTCCTATGCGCTCAGATGCGCAAACTGTGACGGATGGATATCGAACTGGTGATAGGGATGGCCGTAGGGGCCCATGTGGTATGGCACAATGTTCATCGATGCCATTTTGTGCTCCTTCTTCCACTTCATGCGCCGATTCTGGAACCAGATCTTGATCTGTCGCTCCGTCAGGCAGAGCGCGTGCGCGATCTCAATGCGTCGCCGGCGCGTCAGGTAGCGATTGAAGTGGAATTCCTTCTCAAGTTCCAGTGTCTGATAGCGGGTGTATGAGGTCCGTTGTCGTTTCGTCTCGCCATTGGCATTCACAGTACCTGCAATATCGAGAAGAACAATTCTGCATGAGTAAAAAGTGAAAGTGAAACACTAATCGCAACAATCTTTGATATCTGTCTAAATAAAAGTTAATTCAATATAAATCTATATTGTTTGCATGACTGTGGATTTATTTATTTTACTCACTATATTATTAAACTATATTATTAAAAAGTTATATTTAGGCTTTCTCATAGAAATAGTCTTTAATATCGCTTACATTTAATTGCAGCTAATAGAAATATCTATTATTGTATGCATTATTATTATTTAAGTAGTATTTGTTTTTCTTATTAATGTAAAAAATATTTGCATTATTATCATCATCATATATCATATATTATTTATTTATCATTGCGATGTAAAAATTCTATTTATAGCATCATTATTTTTATAGCTTGTAAGGAAATGATTTCCCATACTGGCTCTCAGACTTAATAATTTATTAAACATTTAAGAGAATTATTTTCTTAAATGAAAATGATATGCACATAACATTTGTATTACTTTCGAATTTCTTAGCAATTTATCGATATAGATAGCATTTAAGATCAGTTTTTATTGTCATCATTATTATCAATAGGAATGTAATAATCAATTCAATACAATTTGTAAAACAATCAATCTGCCTCAATAATTTATTGAACATTTAGAAGAATTGGCATTTTTATTACTTCCAAATTTCGTAGCAATTTATCGATATGGATATAATTTAAGACAAGTTGCTCTCGTTTACAGTTCGTCGATGTCTCATTTCACAGCTTTACACTTCGCTTCAATGGGGTGTTTCTGGTGCATCGTGAAACATTGAAGTGGACAAGGCACCGCTGAGGCAGTTAATTTGCTGGTTTTCTAGTTTTTTTTTCTTGATTTTCTGCAACGTGGCGCATTTCATAAATATGACGTGTCAAGCGGCAATTTGGGTTTCACTGCCAAAAAGATTTTTCATTTTATTGTTGTTAGTCGAAAAATCAACAATAACTGAGCAGCAGAGCGGAGGGGCAGGCGCGAAGCACGACAAGTATCACTCTAGACTATATAGGCTATATGGACTCCTAGACCTCTAGACCTCAGACAGCTGCCGCTGCCTGCCAATCGAGGGTTGGGAACACTGCTCGATTTCACTGTCTTCCACCCACTGCTGATGGCAATAGATAATGACAATTTCCGAGTTTCATTCCGATCCTCCTACCTCGCCAGCGACTATTGTCATCTTTTGGGCCTGCCCGAGGGGGCGTTCGTAACGCGTCGTTCATAATGAGGGGGCGGACTGTGGCAAAGTAGACTTTTAAAAGCCATTTACCGTGGCGTGTTATTATGGCCAACTCAATTGGCCCGCCCGGTATTCAACAACAATAAAAAAACAAACCGAAAAAACTCAGAGAATGAGACAAACACACACACACACATACAGAGGGAGAAATGTGTGGCAGTCAGTCAATGTGATAGACAGGCCAAGTGAGGAGCGTTTCTGTCAGCAGCGCTTTGGGAAAGCCGACAAATGTTCGCTTTTGGACCCCTCGCACGCCCCAATGAACCTATATGGGTCATGGCCCATTGCTGAACGGCAATTGGATCCAAAAACTTGCTGTCGCATTTCGTTCATTTGCTTTGCTCGACTGCAAACGCCGGACGCAGTGCTAAGCGAGATGCCGGACTTTCAGATTAGTTCAACAACTCTGCTCAAGGTCTACGTAAATATCTTTAAAATCATAATGATTTAAATGGGAATAATAATATATGTAATATGAATAAATATTACTCAACTATAATTTAAAGTAATACAACATAAAAAACAATTGCTATTAGGTGTAGATTATTATTTTAAATATACGTTATATTTCATGTATTCTTTCTCTTTCATTCTGTTTTGTTTATTTAATCAAAATATTAAAGTAGCTGTGCTCAACAGCAATTCTGCTCATGATTCTGTTCAATTTAATTTTGCAGTAAACAAAAAGTTTTGCTCGCATTTCCACTCAATGTGTCCATCTCTCTCTCTCTCTTCCACACACGGTCCCTGCCTTAGTATTGCTGTCTCTGTCTGTTGAGGATGCGCGCGGTAAAAGTTTTTTGTTTTTAGTTTTTAGTTTGTGTGTGTTGGTTTAGCTCTTGAAGTGACGTTGTCGTACGATGTCGGTTCACATCAATCAGAGGGAAATCTAAATGGAATTTCTGATTAAAGTTGAAATTAATTACCGCTCATTTAATTAAAGTGAATTTGAGTGTGGCAAATGCCGAAACGGCGGTTGCCAAAACACACACACACTCACACACCCACACATATGGCAGAGCTGAAGAGCGGGAATTTTAGCCTCTTGGTCACGCCGTAACGGGTTACAACTAATGACCACGTAAACAGTTGGGCAGACAGTAACCAGACAACGACATCAACTTCATCACTCACTCGGATCAACAACAAAGAGAGCGAGAGAGAGAGAGTGAGTAGGAGAGAGTGCGACACTTTGGTGGCAAATGGAATTGCAGAAACTCTTGGCGCAAGTCCTGACCCAGTTTTCCTCCGTTAGCAGGGCTGTCAGTCAGATTATCAACTATCAAATTTGATTCACAAGCTAATATCTCTCGCAAGCCATTAGAACCGAGTCCGAGCTGTCGGTTTCAACTTTGCAGACGGCTTCATGCAACATTCAGTGGCGTTTGATGTATGAAGTGCAGACGCAGCTTCAGACACTATGCACTTAGCTCTCATACACTACTGACCTTGCCCAGCGCTCCGGCACCGGGCCGAGCCGAGCCATTGTGTGCGGAAAATCAATATGAATCGCTCGCCGAGCGCACTTGGCGGACATTTCTCTCTGCTCCTACAAAGTCTGACCGAGGCAGGGCCATTTACAATTGTCAAACGCTGCTGTCATATGGTGTTGCAATTTGTTTACACATGCAACAAACACTCACAGCTGCAGACGCAGCAGCCCCTGTGCATCTGAGAGAATGCGTGCCAAAGTATCGGGGGAATCGCAGCATGCAGAATGTAGAATGCAGATTCGTATAGCATTTTACCACTGCTTCAGGGACTTTGATAAAAAATTTCACACTAGAAATACTAAAGAACAAAGTTCTAGCTATATAAAATAATTCTGATAAAATATAGATTCTTTATACATAAATGAATCAGCACTGATATGATATAAGTTTTTAATGTTATTATTATTATTTTTCATTATTATTATTAGGATTATTAGCAATAATGTTATTATTATTATCATAAGAGCGTTAACGACTTTTCGGGAATCATTTCAGATCTATTTTATCTTTTCAGATTATAGACTTTATATTTATTTACTTTCATTATCTTAAAGAAGATTCCATAACAGAACAGACTAAAATTCCTGTTTATATCTTTATAAACAATTTCCGTTTTATATGTGAATCTACTAAGTCTTGGATATTTTAAGATTCTTTATGACGTTCCACTATTTTAGAGCACGCTATGGCCCATGTTGTGCTTAAGATGTCTCTTATTTCCAGCTAAAAGATCAGCATGTGGCTAAGCCAATTGAAACCGAACTGATTCAAATTCTTGGCAACCCGTTTAGTGAACCACTAAATGTCAACAAGACTCGGCAGGGATTGGAGACGCATATGGATATGGGTATTGGTATGGGAATGGGCATGGGAATGGGAACGGGAACGGGAACGGGAACGGGTGTGTCACTGGGACTAACTACATGGCTACATAAGTAGCGCATCGTTGTCGCTTGTCGTCATGGCCAGGCGCAAAGCCCCATCAGTTGACAGCAGTTTGGCTGAGGCACTGCCGCGGTCGCTAGTCACTTCCACTGGCGGCATCTGTGGCACCTGGCATGTCATATCACTTATCGTCGAAGCAGAGGGGTCTGTGCATGTCGACTCTTGACAGCGCCAATGAGCGAGCATTCGAAGCGTTTTACAACTTTGTGCCCATTTCGCTGGCCGTCTAGGCGGATCGTGAAATACTATATAGATATATTGGATTTTGCATACACACACAAACACAAACACACACACACACACATGCATACGTTTATATTTATATTTGACTTTTTGTTTGGTCTTTTGTTTTGATCTTTTGCATTTAATTTTCATGTAAGATGACGTCAAAGTCAAACGCTGACAGCCGCTTAACATATCAGTTGAAATTTTTTGAAATTTGGTGCATGCAAAAATGTGCAACAGAATTTATTAAGTGCCACGGCGAAAGAGGATGAAGAAGACGACGAAGGCGAACAAGAAGAAGAAGAGGACAGCAACTCTGCAATTCAAATTGCCATTGTCTGTGGCACGTTTTGCATACCTGAGCGAGTCAGGGCAAGGAAGTTGGGGGTGGGGAGAGAGGCAAGGGGACAGTTGATCATGTTGTGATTGACACTGAATTAGCATACGCATGCAGGTTCAAAGTTAAGCTCAAAACCCTTGGCCTAGGTCAGCAAATGCCAGGCGAATCTCCACTGGAGGCTGTTGCTCGAGCCAGCAGTTCAAAGTTTAATCGTTTTTTTTTTTCCTCGATTCTCCTCGCCGGCTGCTGTCTCTGGCTCGTAGCAATAAATACAACGCTTGCGGGTTGTCACAAACACTTGTAACGCTCATTTGTCAACGGCCGGCGTCAGTCCCGCTCCAAAGGCAGTTGAAATTGCGGGAAAAACAGGCGAACATCGTCAGCGTAATCAGCCGCTCAACGTGTGCGGCACGTTGCTCAGCGCGGAGTCCAGCTCGGAGTCCAGTCACCGTCTGGCAGCTTGCGTCTGGGATGCGATCTTATCGCTCAACAGCAACAGCAACAATATTGTAACAACGACAACAATAACAACAGCAACAGTAACAACAACAACATCTGCGATGTATCAGAATTTTTGCGCTCGAGATCGCGGCCAAAACTTCATAAATCAACGCACTTCCGATTACGCAAGCGGCTAATGCCACAGCTCGCTGCAACTTGTTGCGGCTTGCTGCAGCAGCTACTTAGCAGCCGGCTAATGAGTCGTTTACCAAAAACCATTATCAGTGTCAAAATGCAGCCAAACGATCATCACTCATAAGCATGTGCCGCGCTCGCCGTGGGGCATCAAAAACTGTGTTCCAAGTGTTAGAAATGCTGTCATATCTAAATATTGTGTATTCTTTTTCGATTATCTATTCAATTTAGAAATGTGTTTTGTTGTTGAAATTGTGTAGTCAGTTGGAATAACAAAGAAAAAAATAAAATAAAATACAATAAAACAACTTTATATAAAATAAAATAAAATAAGATAGAATAAATAAAAAACTACATAAAAAAAAAGAAAAAATTAAATAAGAGAAGTTGAACTAAAATAAAAATAAAATAAATTAAAATGAAATAAAATAAGAAATTAAATATAAAATAAAAAAAAAATAAAAAAAAATATAACACAATAACAAAATTAATAAAAAAAAAATTATAGTAAAAAAGAAAAAATTAAATAGAATAAGGGAAAAAATAGTTTTTTGTTGTACTTAAATGACAAATTTGTAAAAATAAAAAGATTCTACAAAAAAAAAAGAAATCTAAAAATAAAATTATTTTTTTACGAAGAGCAAAGAAATTTTTTTATAGAGTCAATTCTTTAAATTCTACAGATGAATACATGAAGTCACAGAGAATAAAGTTAAGTTAAATAATACATTTTTTATAAATATTAATGCATGCAACCATTTTTATATATCTTAAAAAACAGTTTTTATGCAAAGGATAAAATGACTTTTTTGTTTTTCATGCAATTTAAAAAATTAACAAAATGTAAATAAATCTATAAATAAATCAGACAACAAAGTGCAAGAGGGCACACAATAAGAGCGAGAGAGAGACAGAGAGAGAGGGAGTAAGGGAACTTCAACTGGAACTGGATTCGGGAGAGAGAAACGTGCGTGGCAGGCGGGGTCATATTGGCCATGCTCGAGCTATGCTGGAAGAGATAAATCTTGAGGCGGCGGCTGCTGCGGCGGCGGCGGCTGCGATCGAGGGGCGCGTCAAAGGGGCCGCTGGGGTCGACATGTGCAGCGGGTTAATTTCTTTCGGAAAAGGAAAATTAATCAAATATATAGCGACTATAATATAACGTGAGTGTGTGTGTGTGTGCCTCACATTCCTTAAGTGATAAATGATGAGCGGGCAGTTTTGTGCAATGCGACAAATGATGTGACATTTGTGATAATGAAAGTGTTGCAGCAGCACGGGCTACAAATAGATACGCCTGAATGATGAATGGATAAGAAGAGAAGAGAGCGTGAGAGAGAGAGGGGAGCGTGTGTGTGTGTGTTAACAGGTGTTTTGGTTGAAGGACTCCTCGTTCACACACCATTAAAGCGCTATTAAATCGTAGTTACAACTGCAATTGTCAGCCAACAGGCAATAGCCGCGAACCGAGAACCGAGAGCCAACAACTGTATCTGTAGCGTATCTTATTGCCAGACTCATCATTAATCACGGCCCAAATAAAGAGAGCTGCAGCCGTCAGTCGGTGGTCAGCATCATAAAAAATGTTCAATATATTAAAAAGCAAGAAACGGTAGCAATTGCCACAACACTTGCGACCCGCCCTTTCCTCCTTCATCCACATTGGCTTCATCTGCATCATCGGCCATTGGCACCCACGAAAATGGTTTGAGCCGCATGTTCTTATAGCCTTCTTTCTTTTTTGTTTTTGTTGTTGTTTTTATTATTCACTAGCCACGTTTTTGTGTGCGAATTGTGCGTGCCTTTGCCGCTGTTGTTCCTGAGCTGTTCATCGGCGTCTTTTGGCATTTTCTCTCAGCTCGCGTGGCTGCCTTTGGTTTCGTGAAAAATGGAAATTATGTCAAGAAGTAAATTGATTATTTCGCTTTAAAGCATTTCTCAATTTATATTCCGTGTTCGTTGTCAACACGAACACATTCAGTTTCGTCAGCACCACCAACAACACCAACACCACCAACAACAAGAGCAACAACAACAGCATCAACAACAATAGTTGCCTGCCTTTTGCATGGCAGTTGTTTCCATTTTTTTGTACATTTTATTATTTTTTGTTTTTTGCTTTTTTGGTTTTCCAAAAGCCATTCAACTGAAATGACATCATGTGCTCCGAACTTCTCGCCCAGCTCAAACAGCTGATGCCGCGCCAAATTAAGCGCGCTCTGAACCCTCACAGCTCCCCAAACAATTGGTAGCATATGGTTTCCGGTGCCAAGCGCTCTGGTCCACTTGCCAGCAGGAGTAGGAGGAATACCATTCGCCATTCAGTAAGCAGGTTTCATATTTCAAGTGTGTGAAAAAAGCAGCTGAACGAAATGTGGCCAAAATCATTGGTTAGATATGCAGCATTTTTATACATTTTGATATTTATTGAAGTTTAAAATGGTTTCTTTGGTAAATTGGCTTTGTTAGGCACAAAAGCACATTTAATGAAGGCACCTTAGTTCACATAAAAACAAGGAATTGACAAAACTAAACATTTGGGCACTATAATTGTTGATCAGATTAACGTATGAATAATTTGCCTTTTGGGAGTTGCAAATACGTGTAAACTGGCTAAAATATATATAAAATACTTATCAAATTCAAACTAAATAATATATAATATTATAAATATGTATTGTGATATATACATTAAATGAATATTCTATATTCATAAACTAATTATTAAATATATTTTTATTTATTAGAAGAATTTAGAGCCAAAAAAAATTAAATAAATAAAAAATAAATAACTAATAAAGTAAAATCAATCTTTATATATTCATAAATTACATTAAATAATAATAACTTTGTTTATTTAATATAATATATGAATACAAAAAGATTTATTTTATTGCTTTCATTTATTTTCTTTTTTATAAGCATAAACCCATTTTTTGTATGCTCTTATTTTTCAAATTACATTAAATAATAACTTTGTTTTTTTAATATTATATATGAATATATAAAGATTTATTTTATTGTTTTCTTTTATTTTCCTTTTTATAAGCATATAACCATATTTTGTATGCTATTATTTTTTCAAATTCATATTTTATTTATTTATTTATTTAAATTTTAACATGCTTTTTTTATGTAATTAACATTATTCTAAAGTAATTAATTAATTGCTATTTTATAGTCGTAATTAAATTGAATGCCCTCAAATCCAACTCAACAGGTTGTTTGGCACTTGAAACTTAAGTGCTTTTTTGGTAGGATTAAGTCCCCACAGCTACAGCCGCAGCTCAGCTGCCCCAGAGACACGTGTCTGTGCCTGACTCACACCCCCGGGGCGATAGAAAGCCACCCTTAGAGGACTGGCAACTCGAAAGCAATAATTGTTTTGCGATTCGAAACAGTTGCCTCACCTTTTTGGGTTGGTCCTGGCCCAATCGTAAGGCCGCGCAGCATAATGAGCCGGGTAACAAATTGTGGCACTGCCTGAGCATTGTGTTGAAAATATAATAAATGAATTATCTGCTTAATTAATGAGCTTTTAATTTTTAATGGCGCGACGCAGGCAGCGCCAACAGGCAACTGCCAACTGGGAACTGCAAACAGACGAATGCCACAGAAAGTTTGTTTAACTCTTGTACTCGTTATTCTTTGGGATCCCAAAACAAGAAACTCGGCTCAACATGGCCAGAGTTGGACAGCGAGCTGCTCTGCTGTGTTATCAAGCGATGCGTATCTTTTAGATACAATTTTAATGTGGCTTCTTGCAAATTATTTATGCGCGCATTTTCGCGCAGATAATTATCGTTTATCTTTGATTTAAGGAGAGGACCTCTCAGAAGCAACATAGCTGATTGTTTCGGCAGATGCTGTCTCACTCTAGCTGAAACAGTACAAGTGTGCGAGTGTGTGTGTGTGCATGTTCGCATTCAAAATGACTACCTCAGTTAATTATGGGGCTCCCGAGTAGGGAGCGAGCGTCGCGCATGCGCACATAAATTAGCTGACGCGCCAACAAAACCGGTTCCTCAGTTACTTGCTCTCTCCCTCCCTCTCTCTCTCTCTCTCTCTCTCTCTCTCTCTCTCTCTTTAGCCTATGGGCCATGTAAAGAGCGTCTAAAGAGCCGTCTGGCCCACCGTCGAGTACCTGTGCACCCATTTTTAATGAGTGTCCTGTCGTCTGCAGTTGAATGAACGCCGCCGCCTGCGTCTTCGTCGTTGTCTGGGCTTCTGGACTTATTTTCGCCATGTCCATGATTAAGTGCGAGGTCTTTGACTGGCGCTGAAGAGCACAAAAAACGAAGAGCAGCAAAAGACGACGAAGAAGAAGAAGTCAACTGGCTGAGCAGCCAGAAGCCAGCAGCAGGCAGCGTGTAATCAATCAAAGGCACGAAACAGAATTTTAAAAAGAATTCATTGACTTTCCATTAATAATTTCCTTTGTAAATTGCATCCTGTGGCAATTGTTGTAATTGTGATGAATTCTTTATTAATGCACATACACACACACACACACACACGCACACACATATATATTCACTCGCAGTTAACTGCTGGTCTTTTCCAGCTACTGTCCAGTCAACGTCAACGGCAATGGCGTTAGCTTCAATTATGTCTCTTGCAGATGGTTTCGATTGGCTCCCTCCGCCCCTTCTCTTCTTCTCATTGCATTGCCTGAGCTCGGATGCTGCTCAATTGGCGCTTGAGCGATGCTCTTTAATTTACCAGCATTTATGATTTTGATGATGCATTTAAATGAAATTATCTCTACTGCGAATCAGAATATATTGCTTAATAAGTGTATTAGATAGCTCTTCGAGAGAGCTGGCCATTCAATAAATGCAATCAATCTTCATCATATATTGTCTTTTCTTGGCAAATTACGCGGATAAGAAATTACATTGATGGCACCTGCTTGTATGAGTTCTATGAACACCTATTGAAGTGAGAATAAATGAGCTTTTTGGTGTTGCAACGGAAGCTAAATTAAATTGTTTTACATCAATTTAATCAGTTTAATTTTTAAAATAACACTTTTTTTTTAATATACTGCAATTACAAATTATTATAATCATACAAAATATGGGCTTTCCTATATAAATACTGTACTCTCATTTGCCATTATAGATAACGAGAAAATCATTATTATTTCAAAATGAAATATTTTACAAAATGTTAATGAAAATAAATTATTTATATTTAAAAAAAAAAAAAAAAAGAGAAATGCCAACTTTTTCTCTGATAAACTCAGATAGCAGAGCAAGGTTTCGATCCTCGGACCTCTGGGTTATGGGCCCAGCACGCTTCCACTGCGCCACTCTGCTCATGTACGGCGGCGTGACAAAAGCTAAATATCACAGCACTTCGGAACAACGAACAGTGCAAACAGGTAATCTGCTTATGGAAGATTGAAAAGTTACCTTATTTTATTTAGCATAACTTTATTTTTATTTATTTATTTTTATTTTTTTAATTTATTTTGTTCAACTTGTGTTTTGTATTTTTACCGGTTTTATTGTTACTTAAGGTGCTGTGCGCTAAGCCATTCGCATTTAAATGTAGACATTTAAATAGAAACAGATACAAATATAGATACAACTGGGTACAGTGGAGAATTGTTTTGGGTGCCATCAGCAACAACAGCAAAATTAACTTGAAATTTAAGTTAAAAACGTTTGCAGCGACGTTTTTAAAAAACAAAAGTATTCAACATGGCTGCCAGCAACACCAACACCAACATCAACAACAACAACAGCAACATTAACAACAACAGCAACGAGTATAGAAAGAAAACAACCACAGAAACAAATCGAGGGACTGAGGAGCTGCGGCGCTGATGAAGATGAAGATGGTGAAGTCAGGCGCGGAACAAGTTTTAAACTTGCTACAAAGGTGTCTTAAAAAATCTTTTAATTTCGACGCAGCGTTTTGGTTGCCGAGCTGCAAATTTGCTGTACTCAGCCAAAAGGCACTGGGTGCTGTGCGGTGGGTTGTGTTGTGTAAGGGGTAAGGGGTGCTCGATACTGGCTGCCGCGACTGCATCCGCCCGCCTTTTAATGAAGCGCGAAGTGCAGCGAATGCGAAAGAGGGCAAAATTGAAAGTAAAGTAAGCCAAATGCATCCCACTGTACGGACAACAACAACAACAGCAAGAAGAAGGAGCACAAGTTCCAGTTTTTCAGTTCCAGTTTCAGTTAGCTCCAGTGCTGTTCCCTGTTCTGGCCCAAGGGCAGGCTGCGAACAAATTGCAATTGTTGCCATTGCATTGGCGCTGTCATTTGTGGCCAGACCCAAACACACATACACACCCAAATACACACATATACATAGGCACACTCGAAGAAATACACCAGCTCGCTTGTTGTTTCTGTTGCGGCTTAGTTTTTATTTGTGGTTCGGCCTCGTGGCAGCATGTCTTCATTGCAGCTTTTAGCTTTTGACCCCCTGAACTCTAACTCGTTTAACACACCATAAAGAGCAACAACAACAACAACAACAATCCTTTCATTTCATATGCAAGTACAATCAAGCAAAGACTGCGGAAAATTATGGCCAGGAAAAGCAAAGTGGAAATGCCAGACATTTAAATCGAATTGGTTTGAGGTGGCAGCGGCTCTGCTTACATGTGTGTGTATGTGTTTCTGTGTGTGTGTGTGTGGTTTTAATCTGCAAAATGTAAGCCACTGCTGCACGTACAACCAGTCAGCTACAAATGCCGGCAAAAGTATTTGCCAGATACATGCTGCCACACTTAAGCGGGGGCAGCACACACATACACACACACACACACACACTTAGACGACTGGAGACCACGCGTGTAACTCAATTTTCAATGGTGGACAAGCAGCTCGACAAAGTGCGAGGGCTACGGTATGGAATGGGTGGGCAGGCAGCTCACGTACGGCGGGGGGAAATGGGAACGAGCCGTGGGTTTGTCTACTAAGTCAAATAGTTTGCCGCCTGCATTAATAATTCACAATTTCATCTGGAATTGTATGCGATTTGTGATGCTTTTCGCTTAGCTGTTGCCTCACTTGGCATTGGCCAAGTCAACCCAAGCCAAGCCATGCCAAGAGGACGCCCCAAGACCGTTCCTTAGCGTCGCGCTCTGCCTCGTCGCCTCGCTGCCGCCTGTTGCTGTTTTTGTTCCTTTCTTTTTCGGTTTTTCTTTTTAATCTTTACTTTTTTGCACCTTTATTTTTTATTTTTTTTGTGAAGCCAACTATCGTACAGTGGAGTTTGTGCGATAAATATTTCAATAAATATACGTGATATTTATGTACAAAATATTTATAATATAAAATTCAACAGATATTTCTAAAATATTAAATTGTCTGTCTGTTCATTTCATAAGCTTTTCAGATATATAAAATTGAAAAAATATTTATATTTATTTATTGCAAATATTTATATATTTATATATATTAAATTTAGAAAAATATTTATATTCACTATGTTCATTTAACGGCCTTTCAGAAATATAATAAATATATATGTATATATATTAAAATATTTATATTTACATTAAAGGCCGTTGTGCGCATTCTAGCTTACTTTTTTATAAAATTTTACTTTTCTGCTCATTTCAAAGAGTTTTTAGCCCACTGTGCGCTTGGCGTTTATCTCCATTGCGTCATTTCGTTTTAGTTAATGCGGCCGTAGATTAATATTCTATGCGTATCGCGGCGTTATCGAGCAGGTAGTCGCTCCACTCACGGGGAAATCGGGAGCTGGGCAACAGGGCAGCTGGGCAGCCGGGCAATGGCAATTTGCAGATGTGCGCCAATTTACGCCTGAATTTGATAAATTCGCATGCGGTGCCGGCGTGACATTCAGTTGAATTTATGGCTCGCACTTTTTCACCATTCAAATCGCAATTACTTTGCGTTATTCGCAATTTAATTTGCTCGGCTGCAATCGCAGTATTCGTAAGATACAAATCGCGGCATAGTTGCACCGCTTGAGCTGTTTGCTCTCTAAACAATGGCGCGATAAACAACAAAAACGAAAGAGAATAAGAAAAAAATCTCTCTCAGTGCTCAAAGGGGGGTGCACTCATTAGAGAATATCATAGACTAATGAACTAATGAACTAGCCGTGTATACAATTTTTGCGTATTTGTATAAAGAAGCGCCCAGCTAGATCGGAGCATCGGTAGCTGTATCTGAATCTGTATCAGTATCTCTGACTGTATCTGTGCCGCTGAGCAAGTGCGCTGCATTTGCATCTATCAGCGCTGCCGCATCATCAGTCATTAGTGGCGCCATTGTTGTTGTTGTTCTTATTGTTATTGTCTTTGTTTCTTTATGCCTCACTTTCTTCCTTTTCATTGTTGGCCTCGCGCGTTTTTATGCGCTTTTATTAACTTTGGCCAAAATGCGGCTGCAGCCACTTGAAGACCTCATCATCTGAGATTTTTGTGCTGCTGCTTCATATAAACAATTTCGGTTCGAGTAATCATTCATCTTTTCTGTATAAAAGCTCTAGAAAGTTTATAGAATGAGTTAGGAACGGAATGGAACTGATTTGGACAATGTGATGAGTGATGCGCATTCAAAGTGCAAGCGAATCGATATGGGTATTACCGCTGACAAACAATAAAGCGGAAAGAGTGTGTATTTAGAAATACAAGCAAGAGTGTTGAATCTAGAGAGCATAGCATCGTAGCCTGTTTTAGAATTCTTACAATTTTCAAATTTATATATATTTGAATATTTATCGTTTCATGCATACCCCTAATGCGCTGCATTCGCAGCAAATGAATTTGAATTCAAGCAAAGTGCTGAGTTTCACATCCGACACAATTTACTTCATGCTCTGCGAGCCGCAGGAATGAATGAGACTAGAATTCATTAAGAACAATCAGATGTGACTCAAAATATATCAAATGCATATAGTATATAGATATCTCTTATATATATACGTATGTTTATCTCTGCATTGTCTGCTGCCAAAATTTTCACGCTTTGTTAGAATTAGTTGAGATGACATTTTAACGAAGAGACGCTGTCTTGCTCTTTGTTAGACATCAGAAGACTTTGCGTATAGTCATCAAAGTGTGCATATAGGAAAGTTTCTCGACTATGTATATGTATATATTTAGCACAGCTTAAGCACCACAATGGCCCTGCAACACCTTGTGCCGGAAAATTAATTAATATTCCACAACATTTTCAGCACCTTGCGCTGCATTTGTGCATTGCCCTGCTGTGCTGCGGCTTAGAAAGCAGTTGGATCGGCCGGCAATATAATAACAATCATTATGATTAAACGTGGCTATTTGAAAAGTCGTGTCCAAAGTTAATGAAAATGTAATTGAGCAGCGAATGCAACTGGGTCTGGTCCTCTTCGGCTCGCCACTTGGCACTGTTCGCTGTCTCTAGGGGTTCGCTCTCTGGGCTTGGGTCTGTGGGCTCTGGTCTGTGGTGTTGCTGCATGAAATGATCGTGCTCAGGAGCCGGCACATAGACGAGCAGCAATCGGGCAAAGGGAACGAGGGGGACGACGACGCACAAACAGCAGGAGTATAAACAGCAGCAGACAACCAGATCCAGAGACAGAGCCAGAGCCAGACCCAGAACAGACATTGAAGTGGCTTTTGTTGCCGTTGCCGTTGCCTTGCAGCCATCGTTGCCATATCTTGTACATATCTGACATTCAACTCGTTTGCGAACTATTAATTTTGTATAACATCCTGCATCTCAATGTGGCCTTCGGGTTGAACGGCACAAACAAGTTAAACGAAAAACTTCAAATGGCTTTTCGACTTGGCCATTGCAATTTCGCTGAACATTTCGAATATAATAACTGAAATACCGTAAGGTGTTTACAGTAGAATAATAGATCCAACTGAGATCGATATTTATGGTTCTATGAACGTGAACCACGGCGAGTCTGTTAGATATGGATATCATACTCTACGTTATATATATATCATTCTCAAGTATTTTAAATACAGATTTCTATAGATAGATGGTGCAGTATGTATAACTTGACTTCAATAGATCATGTGTAGACCCTCTCTCTACAAAATATGTTGAATTTTATACAATTAAAAAATAATTTATAAATAAAATATATTGATTTATTGAAGCAGTTATGAAAAATAAACCAAAAAGTGTATTTAATTAATTTAGCTACATTTATATAGATATATGTATATATAGTATATGCATATACATATATTAAATGTAATTAGTTTTAAAATTGAAATCTGTTTAGGTACGGTCAACAATCCATTCAAGTATTAGTAAATTTGTTCATATAGCATCAACCAATATGTAATTTACATCTCTATATAATTATCTCTAGTTTGAAAATTGTCTTTGAGATTGGCAAGGTCGATTAACTTAGCTTTTCGCCCTTTATAACCCTTTCCTTGTTCAATGTAAATCAATTAAAAGGAAATATATTAGAATATATTCCATTTAATAGCAACGCTTTATTAATTGCCCGTAAATATGAGCATATAAAACCCTCTATTAATTTCTTTTTCTCTTTACTTTGAAAATTCGTATTGTATAAAATTGTGAAAATGCTTCAAATCTTTAACAAAGTGGATATAGTTTTGATATTCTTTTCATTTATCTGCTGTGCTGCAGCTTGCGTTGGCAGACCCTCGTGCTGGGTTGGCCCAGATGCTTGCCTTAATTTTGTTGATTTTGTTGTTGGCTATCGAAATTCGTATGAATAAAGCCCCACTAATTAGGGTGCAGCCCGCGGACTGCCAGCATTTGGTGACGCGCTTCACAAATTTATTAAATTGACAATTTGTGGTAGCGATCGAGAGGGGCAATGGGGATGGGGGCGAGCGGGTGCAGCCGGTTGCAACTAATAAGCATTTGACATTTCTGTGCGCAGCAGGTATGCCAGCATTTCTATCTCATAGATGCGTTTAGCTCTCGATTCGTGGGCGCACGATGAAGCGCAAAGAGCTTTGATGATCTGCTGCTACGAAATTGCTTGGAACGTCGCCAGCTTTGGTCTTGTCAATTAGACAACAACTTCACAAGATTCCAAGCGATATGTATGATATGCTATAAGAATCTGTATCTTTGTTTGCCCTTTTATCTATGGCAAGATCTTTTGCTTTGGCTGCGCATCTTCAGCTATTACGCGGCGCCATTCTGAGCTCATTGAAGTCAAGCCATTTTTAACTAGATGCAAAATGCAAAGTGGAACTTGGTGTACTCAGCCTCGGTCTCTTTCTCTCTCTCTCTCTGTCTCTCTGCCTCTGTCTCTCTTGTTTCATAATAAAGGTGTTTCGTAGAATTCCCTCGTTCTCGCCTGACGATCTCTCCGCATGCAGCGCCTAATTGAGGCGCGACTCGAAGATGGCGTTTAACTTTATTTTAATATGAATATAAAAAAGGCTTGACGTGATTATATGCCATCAACGTAGTAGTTGTAGCTCTTGTTTCAGTTGTTGTTGTTGTTGCACCTTCAACATGCACACAAATTTGCATAATTGTTAACATGCTGTTGTTGTAATTGTCGTTGCTGTTGTTGCTCACTGCTGCTGCTGCTGCTGTTGCTGTTGCTGCTGTTGGATTTTAATCAGCGCCTCAACATGCAGTAGCTGAGCAGACAGCCCCTCACCCCTGCTCTACAGTATATGTTCTGCTTGGCACCTGGGTCCATTGTAGTAGCATTTCTCTAATACCAGTTCTGTTTTCATCTCTCCCCCTGCCTCTGCCTCTGCCTCTGCTAATTCTTCTCCTAGTGGGCTCAATTGGGTGGTTTAATGTAACCACTCAAATTGCAATATGTGTAGAGCAGCGCATTGGCATTTAATGAAGACATTTACCATCGAAAATTAAGTTGTACACGAGAGAGAGAGAAACAACAGAAACAACTATAGCGCGATAAGAAACATTAAAAACAACCGATTTTTAATTGTTAGCCCGGGTATGGGAGGGGCTAATGTGAGCAAAGGTTATTGACTTGGCTCGTTAAAATATAATAATATACCTTAATATATAGAGCACCCATTGAGAGCGATTATGCGGCAGTTGAGCTTGTTTATTAAAACTTGAAGTAAAATTAAATATTTAATGGGAAAAAATTTAACTGAGTTGTGGCTCTGTTGGGAGAAACAAGAAATAATCTTAAAATCATTTCAACAAAATTTTATATTTAACATAAAAAGTTATGTCAACTCAGCCCAATATATCAATCCAGTGCGCAATTCCTTGCTGCCTTGGCTTATATTTGATATTATTAATTATATAATAAATGTTTGCTTAAAGTCTTGTCTTGTTATTTAAATTGGAATTTTAAATAAAATAAAGCTAACGAAAGAAGTTTGAGGTATTTATATTTTCTACCTGCGTGTCGCCTCCACAGATGCGAATAAAAGTAATTCAAAATTGTTTATGCAATTAATAACAATTAAAAACGAAGTTAGACTATTCTCTTTCAGCGCTTGCAATTATTTTTCTATTTATGATAATTGCTGGTGTGTAAAAATAAACAATTTGCTTTAGTTAATTTACAATTTCACTTGTGTTTTTGCTCCTCACTTGAGCATAAATAAACATAACTCGCTCTACACACTCACATAAGCACCTTCCATTCGAAGAGCAAACATGGCTTTGGTTCTGCGGCAGAGGGCTGGACTAATTACCAGTGGCAACGTGTGTATTCATGAATACTCGCACGAACACTCACACATACTCATACACACTCATACTTATTCATGCCTGCATCGCGAACATAGACGAGTGAGCTTCACAGCAGATGGATAGAATGCAATTAAAGCTCATCGATGCATAAAAACAGATACATAAATTAGCTGCATACATACATACATATGTATATTTGTGTGCATGTGTGTATGTCTGCTCAAGATCGTATGCAAATTTATTTGAGTAGATGCTAAAATTGGCAGCCTGTGTCTGCTTTTCGCATTCGCTTCATTCATGTTCTTCAATTACCAGATACGAGTAATACGCATCTTGGCCAATTCGCTTAGCTCGGCTGGGCTATAATTATTTTTTGCACTTGTTCTCCAGTTATCATTGTTGTTGTTGTGTCGTTGTTGGCTGCCATGAGTTACAGATACATAAATAATAATAACAATATGCCCCATTGATTGGACTTGGAATCGGCATGAAACGAGTTTTTATACAAATGGAAAATCGCAAAAACGTTTTTCCTGCTTAATCAATATGTATACACAATCGTTGTTGTTGTTGTTGTTTGTTTGTTTGTTGTATTTATGAATGCAAATGCAAAGCAGGAGCAAAAGCGCCTTTCAACGACTCTTTAATTGGCTGACATGTTGTGATTTGGTCTTGTCAAGTTTTCAGCTGCCAACTGGCAATTATTATTGCCAATTTGTATATAGAGCCATTATGGATACATAAGACTGCATAACTGGGCCATAACTAGAGAGTCCCACTTCAGTCGAAATGCTTTGGGGTAGTCTAGTTAAATGCTAAAGGAGAAATGTATTAGAGTCTGATTTGATTTGCACATTTCCATAAGCCGCTATATACTAAATCTATATTTAGCTAATACAGGCTTCTAGCTGCAGATCAGCTGCAATTAGCCAGGGCTGCCAACTGGCTGCAATCAGCTATGAAGCACGCTGGCTAAAGAGCGCAGTGAAGCGTTTGATCGATGACAGCCCCTTCATGGATATTAATAAAAGTTTATAGGAAATATACAATCATGCCAATTGATTTTAAGCAAAGCGAATTACAAGCAATCGCTCTCCCCACCTCTCTCTCTCTATCTCTCTCTCTCTTTTAGGCCGTGTCTGCCTTTAACTGCGTTCCAATATTTCATTTATGTTGGGCATAAAGGTTAAAGATATTTGCTAATTGATTAATAAGCAGAGCCATAGAGCTCGACTATATACTTAATATTACTGGCCAGACTTTTTAGCTGCAGTCAATAAATTTTGATGATGCCTGATGCAACTCAAGAAGGGGGGGAGGGAAGTTGGCTTCGGGTGCTAAAGAAAAATCGGTGTGCGCTGTGCGCGCCATTGACATGATGAAAAATCGCTCAACAATTTTTCGTCTCACAATTTTCGTATTGTGGTGTATCTATAGAATATAGAGTGCACAGTATCTGGCAGCAGGCCGTGCGAGACGTAACAATTTTTCATGAAATTTGGAGAATTTAAATATAAACGGAGCGAGAGGTGCGAGATTCATAGCAGCAGTAGCTCGACCGGCTACATCTCCATTCTCTGTATCTATGGCCAGAGCCTCTATTTCCAACTATAGCTGCATCTGTATCTGTATTTGTATCTGTATTAGAATTAGGTATTCGGTATTATGAGTTATTGTGGGAGTCTGTCGGCATTAGCCGCGGGTGCCGGCTGCCTCTGTCCGGGGCAGGCAGCAGGGGACGGAGCGGCACACGTTTGTTTACAATTTCACGCGCTGCGATTTTCGCGGTCGACTTTTCACGCAGCGCCGCAAGAAAAATGAAAAAGTGTTGCCGTGTGAGGGAAAATCTTTTGTTATTGTTTATGTATTTTGACAAGCTGCCCCGCGCGCTCTCAGTTTGCCAGACAATTTGGTGCTGGAGATACTCTGAATGCCCTCAGTGCTCTTACTATTCCACTCTCTCTCTCTGTCTCTCTCTCCCTTTCTCTGCCTGTCTCTATGTTGTCTCTCTGTAATTCCCACACTGGTGCTCGCACTCGTTCATTTGAATCAACAAATGAGTTAGGTAACTGTGTAATGGGCCAAGTTTGCTCTTCGATCTGTTCGCATTCAGCAAGCGAATACTTAATTGCAGCTAAAGTCAAGGCAAGTGCAATTTGATATGGGTGTAATTTACCAGCGAAAATTATATATTGACAACCTGACTTGGTCGAATATTAAATAGTTTAAATCATATATGATAGCATTGTTTACGAGTCGGAGCTTTGATTGTAATTATTACAAACTAAAATATTTATATTGAATAGCTTTCATTAGGATACCAAGTTGGCAGTCTACAAAAACAGAAAGATATATTAATACATAGATGATATACGGCAGTATATGACACATATATATGTCATATTTATATTAATAAACAAAAATTTCTATATTTTTGTAAGATTTCAAACTTCAAAGTAATTAGCTTTAACAGCTATCAGAAAATGAGCTATAGATTTAAAAAAAAAAAAAATAGATTTATACATATAAATATGAAAATAATATGTAAAATGGAAGTTTGTTCTATAAGAAATCATAGGTAGATAGATTGATAACTATTCTTAAAAATCGTTTTAAAGGACTTCAGAGCATAAATTGATATATAAATTAATTAATAATATATCAACGAATTTATCAATAAATGTGATATATTATTGTTATACTATTTTAATTTATATATAACTATAATCAAAATAAAATTATAATTCGAATATAACATATTTAGCACTTACTCTGCCCGAGATGTACTCGCTTCATCCATGGATAGATCTGTGGCGGATTCTTCTTGCCGTTGCCGCTGTTCTGGCTGCTGCCCGCCTCGTTGCCGCTGTCGCTCTCCGAGTCGGAGTCGCCGCCCGGACTGTGCATGGGCACGTTGACGTTGACGGGGCCACCGCCGCCTCCTCCGCCGCCGCCGCCGCCACTGCCGCCGCTGTGGTTGTTGTTGAGACTGACGGCGGCGGCGGCGGCGGCCAGGCTGCCGCCGAGGACGCCTTTGTTGAGGGAACGGGCTACGCTCTCCACCACGGAGCTGGGCGACAGCTTGGGCGAGATGTCGCGCGTGGAGAGATCCTGCGGGCTGGCCAGCGATTGGTTGTTGTTGTTGCTGTTGGCGCTGCTGTTGTTGTTGTTGTTGTTGCCAACGGGCGTCGACGGATCGTTGGCATACTTACAGCTGATGCTCGCCTGCTGCTGCTGCTGCTGTTGTTGCGGGAGTTGTTGCTGCTGCGGCAACTGTTGCTGCTGCTGCTGCTGTTGTTGCTGTGCCACAGCGGCAGCCGTCGCATGAGCGTGCTGCTGCTGCTGTTGCTGTTGCTGCTGCTGCAGCAGCAAGCGCTGCGGCTGCAGCTGTGTGTAGTCCACCATGTCGGGATTGGACTGTCCACCGCCCGGCGCACCGCCGCCGCCGCCCAGCCCATAGGCCGCCTGGTTCGCATAGTGCGCCTGCGGTGTGTTTGGATACAAGTTGGGCGTGTACGCGGCCGCCGCTGGAAAGTAATCGTTGCTGCCCGGCGTCGCGGCGCCGGAGTTGCCCTGTCCGTTCGCTCCGCCCGCGCCGCTGTTGCCGCCGCTGCCATTGGCGCCCGGATGGCTCTGCTGCGGGTTCATCTGCTGCGGATAGCAGGAGGCCAGCGAGTTGACAAACTGGTACGAGGACATGGCAAAGCAGTCGGGATCCATTTTGTGGCCGGGACAACGCTACGATTCGTATCTGAAATGAAATTCAAGCGGTTAATCCAACAGTTCCACGTCGCACCAACAGCCGGCCAGATGCCCGCCACAGATTGCACTGAAATGGCTTAAGGTCTACTCCACCCAATCCCCGCCCACTGCAGATCTCCATGCGCGATCAGTCATGCAGCCGGCAGAGCTTCTGTGCTCGCCCAGCCTAGCTGCGTATTAGCATTATTTGCAGACGAAAGTACGCTCAAAATCATGCATAATCTTGCGAAATAATCTGGCTCTGAATTAAGCAGCAAACTACGCGCATATAGACGTCTGGCAAGCATACGACAGACTCGAAACCTCGTGGATCGAATCTGCCAGCTCTATGCACATCAGGCCTCGCTGTATACCCTTGACACTTCCAAACCTCAGATTGCTGAGAATCGCAATCGTAAGGCATCGATAGCAAAGCGTAGGCCAAGATAGCAAAGAATTTGCTTTTTATATATTTAAAAGATTGATTGGCAATAAGAATAATTCTAAGTTTCTCTTTCCGTTTCTATGAGTTTTTAAATTAAATAAAATATATTATTATATTTTTAAATTTTTACTATTCTATTTTCTCTATTCTTTTCTTATACTTTCGTTTCAACTTATTAAATTGTTATATTAACATATTTAATAATTATATAAAATATATCTAATTAATAGAATAATACACATAATAATTTATCTATTATATATATATGTAATATTATAATTTTAATTATATTTTCTTTATATTTATATATATTTAAACAATTGCTATGTTCTCAG
The DNA here is from genome assembly GCF_001654015.2 of Drosophila navojoa. The sequence continues at coordinate 1,562,990 of NW_022045865.1, forward strand.
CTTACTCAAAAGTTAACTCATTTTTTTTTTCTTAGCTGGTAATTTCAATGTAGTTGCATTTACCCCACTGAGCATCATTATTACAATTATTTTTGAGGCGGCTAAGAGCCGAATTTCGCGTGGCCAAGAGCACGGCCCGTTCGGCTGTTTAGATTTCAGTGGAGCTGATGGGCAGGCGCGGATATGCCTAAGCATTGGCATTACGTGCATGCAATTTTGGTGTGGCACGGCACGGTGCGGCACCGGCTGGAATGCCAGCACCGCCCACTCTCGCTGAATGGACACTTGCTGCACTTGTGGCCGGGCCTGGACCCGCTCGGCGTTGGACACCATCACTGATACAGCGGACGCGGCAGTGGCAGCGCGTTTGTTTGAATGGTGGAAAACTCGTATTGCGGAGATAGCAACAAAAGCTGCCACGATTGCAGCGTTTGTTTGGCCTCAAATGCGGCCCAAAAAAAGGAGAACAAGAGAAAAAAAGCCCCAAAGCCGAAAAGTGTAAAACGCAATGCCCGAGAAGACTTGGCCAAACAACCAGGAAGCCAACGAACATGGCCGTAAAAAAAAGGAGACGTCCATTGCCCAAAAACAATGCAACGACCTCTGCAACGAGCACAGCAAGTATTTCTGCATTCTCTCTCTCTCCCTCTCTCTCTCTCTCTCTCTCTCTCTTTCGCTGCAGTTTCTTCTTCTTGTCGATACTCGCTGCTTGTTGGTGCTGCTTCTTCTTCGTATGAAACCAATAATTTTGATTCAGTGGGCAATTTAACCCTTTAGCATGTTGCCCAAATGAAAGGAGTTGAAGCTTTAAATTAAATCGGCGTACGGGCCTCAACTTGAGCTCTGGCCCTGGCCCTATGCCTCCACCTAACCCTGCGCCTCCTCCCGGCACAACTCAGTCGGGTTTCTGAGACAAAACACAAAAAATAAAGCCCGTCCACAGCCGGGCAGCCAGTGCTCGACAGAGATTTATTTGATGAGCAGCATTTCAGTAAAATAAGAAGAAGCAGAAACAAAAACTTTGTAAGCTCGCTTTCGGCCCTGGGTATTTGTCGATTATGGAGTTTAAAGCAATTGTAACGGCATTTCGCTAAAGTTTTCGATTTTGAATTAGCCCAGAGGCAACGACACACAAACAGTTTGATTATCCAAATTATATGCTTAGATAAACAACAGCAATGACCCGACGACTTGTAGACGTTGGCAAATTATTTGACCCCAGAGTATGAGGCTAAATTATCAAATCAAAATGTGCTTGATGTAGCCAAGAACTGGGATTACCAAGATTGAATGTTGTCAACAGATATTTAAGTTATTTATTTAGATAAATAATAATCGAAATCGAGAAAACAAACAGAGAGAAAGGGTAGAGCTATTGGAATTGGAATCACAATTAATCTAATAAGATAATTAAGATTTGAAAGATGCCGAATCTTAAACCAAATACTAATTGAATTCGAGAAAACAATAATTGGAATTTGCAGTATAATTTACATTTGTTGCGGATCATTATGAAAAGTTTAATGAAATGATGAAACTTTTCATATGATTATGACTACTTTGAATAACATATATTATTAAATATATTATTATCTTCGATCCTTAATCTAATATTTTCAATTTTTAACAGAACTCCCATATTCTTTTAAATTAAAGATCAAGCTCAATCTTGCTCAAATACATGTATTAAATATAAATTCAATTATTATCTCAGTTAAGTGCAGTGACTAAATTCAATTAATATCTCAATAAGCTGAAGTAACTGGAAGTCAAGTCAGTCTTCTATTCGCTGTTCGATAAGAGAGCTTCCATCTTCGAGCCTCAATGAATTGAATGGGTGCTGATCGCACTACCGGCGCCTGTTGTTTATTTTCTTCGATCACTTAACGGCAAATTAAAAATTCGGAAATAATAAAAGCTATAAATTATACGAGTTTGGAAATTATTTACCAACGAGTCGAGTCGACAAGCGGTTCAATTGGTGTTAATTAAATCCATGAATAATGAAAACCCAAACCGAATTTACGGGCTGGCCAGCTACACATATACATATATACACAATATTTATTTTATGCATATATATTTACATATTTATTTGTATATAGAGAGTGGATACAATTATTGTTGTCTTAGATTGGCGCTGGTCGCTTGGCTGATTGTCGCCTCGTATGAAGGCCATAAATTATGCCAGCGACATTTTTGAGACGAGGGAGCGAACAAGACTGAGCGAGTTTCCTTTGTCTCGACGTCTGCGCGGCCTTTGGGCATTTTCTTTGCATTGCATTGCATTGCATTGCCTGCCTTTGTCTAAACAGTTTTGATATGCCCACGAAACGGGAGTGAAATGCTCGCATGGAACTCTTAAACCGCAGAACGAATTTCCTTTTACCAAAAACGTTGAGCCGTCGACTTGGGCACAGGTAAATGCACGAAGAAGCGGCCGAAGGTACGAGTAAATAAACAGCAATTGAGTTGCACATGCGCAGCTCTTGGAGGGGTTTCCCCCTCGCTGTCTTCCAGGACAAAACTCGATGTCACCATAAATCAATTTGTGGTCGATGCGACAGCTGAAAAGGGTTTCTTGACTTGGCAACTTTCCATAAAAAACTCTAACACAATGGCTGAAGTCTTAGGTAAATGATCCTATAACTAGGGTTGCTCCCCGTAATTAAGATGATTAACTTTTGCATAATCGATATTTAATAGGGAGGAACGCAAGGCAGAGAGGCATACAAAGATGCTGCCCTAAGTTTATTTTTATTATTTGAATTCAAAATAAAATATTTTATAATTTAATGTTAAATATATAAAGGTAATAAAATATAATTACTAGTACAGGAAATATATATTAGCAGTATATCACTATTCTATCTATTTGATCTACAATTAGCATTTAATAATCATAGATAATAAATATATGAATGTATGTAATGAACTGAATAAAATAATTCAGATCATCTTCATTTTATATAGCTATATATTTCTGTTGATCTATTTATTTTTGTCAAATACCCACTCCAAATTGATCTAATAATCAATAAAAAGCCTTTTAGTAAATAAGGTATATTCAAGTTATCTCAGATCTCAGCATTTTGTTATAAATGATCTTTAAAAAAATCTTATCCAAAAACCTTAAGCTCTGGCTGTCAAGCACGTTTTCTTCGTTTCTCCTCGACTCTCAACTCTCTACGAATTATTGGTCTGTCATCCATTTCTAAGCACAGGGCTCTTCATCATCCTCAACTGGCGCAGTCATATGCCAGCCATCTCTTAATTATGTAATGAAAACAAAACCCTAAGCAGTTACATATACATATTTCTTTAACAAATGTCGTCGTGGACTTCGTCGTCGTCGTCGTCGTCATCGTGTTCACCATTACAGATTTTGAGCGCGGCTGGTTTGTTTGTTTGCAGTCGAGGTACTGGGGTCTCTGGTCATAAATCATAATTTTTAATATTTGTTGTCAACATGGGCGTAGCTCGTGTGTATGTAAACATGAAAGGGACCCACGAGACGAGACCAGACGAGACGAGGTCGCACTCGCACAATTCTAAAAGGTATTTGCGCACGCGCAGTCACACTCATTGGCTCTGTTTCCCTCTCGCTCTAACTCCCTCTCTCTCTCTCTCTCTATTTCTCTGCTTTTTTCAGTTTCATTCTCTAGAGCAACAATGGGCCAAAAAGGAACGACAAACGCACACGCATGCAAGTGGGCCCATTAAAAACTCATAAAAATTTGTAAGCACCTCATAAAAGTAGTCATAAATATTATTATTTGCTCTTCTCTCGCTCACACACTCATCTCTGCATTTGTCTATCTCTCTCTGTCTCTCGCTCGCTGCTGTTGCCACAGTTTGTCGTCTGAACCCTCGTCTGTGTTTTGTTTGCGGTTGTTTGTGGCTCTCATAATTTTTATGAGTTTTTGATTTGTTTCTCCAGTCTTCGATCCTCACTGCAAGCGGCCATTGTTGACCTTTTGACACGTACTCAAAAACAGTTGTCGCCTCGCTCAGATTTTGCGGTTTCGCCTTTTGTGTCCCTACAATCTGTGTTTTACACATCGTTTACCATGGGTTATGTCACAGCTATATCTATAACGATGTCCTCTAAATAGCTCCAAGGACAATGCGCATTGTGATAAATTATTTGGTTAGCTTCTGGCTGACCTCAATTTTTCAAGGAAATTTTGAGAAAAGTAAAAATATTTTAATTATAATTGGCTAATTTATTTAAGATATTGCTTATATTTACTTTATTTTAAAGACTATATGAAGAGTTTATTTATGTTTTGTCTTAACGTTTTCTACTTGTAAACACCCTAAATTGGATTAATCAAACGCTTATATAATATATCACTGATTAAAAAAAAATATACCTGAGATTTATGAAGAAGTAAACAACTTCTGATTTAAATTTATTAACGATATAAATACGTTGAATTTAGAAGCTCATTAAAAGCTGAGCTGGTAATTAAATCACAATTAAGCAAGCTCACTTGAAATAATTATTGTTTATATGTTGCCGCAATTAATATTTGTAAATAATTTAAATATTTTTATAAGTATTTCTTAAGTCATTAAACAGCTTTAAAAGCACATGAAAGATTCTTCCACCAAAAAAAGGAAAATAAATTATAAATAAAATGTTCAGTTTATTCCTTCAATTGCATATTGCTTTGCAAAAATGAAAAAGAAATATATGAATATAAATCACAAATGTGTTATCAACGTGCATGGCAGAGAAATCGGCGCTGGCAAACAGGATGAAAAGTTGGCGTCTCCTTAGGAGTCGAGTCGAAAATGAATGTGTCCCGGCACTTATTGTACCTACACATCCCAATACAAAGTTGAGCAAATGGCTGCCTGTCGCTCCAATAGATCAACGACTCCCCAACAGCAACAATAACAACAACAACTATTCATTGTGTTATGGCTGTTGTCGCGGCAAAGTTTGCGTGTTTCCTACATTTATTTCATTTATTTTTTGTTCGTTTATTTTTCGGTATTTTGATTTATAAATACAAATAAGTTAGGCTGGAATATCATCATGACATTTTGGCCCGCCGCCGCTGGGTCAGCCGCACATACCGTGATGAATGTGAGCTCCAGGCGCAGCCGAAACGCGAATGTTGATGGCATAAATTCAAGCGCTGACAACCCAAACAAGAGCTGCAAACAAATCCAGACTGCGACTCCCAGTCGGACTCGGACTCAACTAGGCGACCAATTAACTCAACGGGCAGCAGCGGCAACTGTTGTGCCCACATTATGCAATAGCCCATTGAGCGCACTTTGATCCGAGTGGACCGCACGCTGGCAGAGACGGACTGGACGCAAATGCAAATGCAACTGCAAATGAAAGTGACCTACATCAAGTGGCGGCAATACGATTTAACCATGTGCTTCAGAGTGCTCGGGGGTGGCACGGCATCTACGGCATATAGGGATCTAAAGAAGAAGTGCGCATGCAGCGAAATTGGTCTAGGCGCACCATGGGCGCCCAGTGGACCCTGCTGAATGGTGCTACACTTTCGTTCCATATCAGTGCGTATGCAGAGAATGAAGTAGCTGTTGCTGGGCGCAGCTCCGACTCACATTTTAATCCAATTCGAGTCTCGGTCTGGCCAGCATGAGTTCCCCCGGCCATGTGATGGCAGAGCACGCAATTCCTATGTACAAAAACTGTGCTTTCCCAAAAACTATTTACATTTCAAATACACACACATCTATATACCACACTATATACTACCATAGAATGTTATTTACAAATATGTCAGATGTGTATGTATTTTAGTAGGTAGATTGTGGCTGCTTGTTAGGCATTTTTCATTCGCTGTGACATTTCGCCTTTGTGACTCTTAATTATTTCAAAAACGGCTGCATTCGTTTTAATGAAGTGAAAATTCTTTGCGTTGATATCGCGCACGCAACCCAAAACAACAACAGTAGTTACAACAACAAATATATAAGTCAACAAGCCCAATTCGATATAGCCCTAGCACTATGGAATTCTCTTTAATTGAAGGTTTTGCTACTGTATCCCATTTCAATTCGATTCGAGAATTTAATAGTTAAGTGTGACTTAATATATGAATAAGATGTTTAAAACTCGAAATGTTAATTAGTAATGGAGAAGGTATACAAAATTATTTACTATCGAAATGAAAGTATATTACATATAATGAAATCAATTATATACATATGCATATAGTTATATGTATGTATAAGAATTTACAACATGTCAGTATTGAGAACTGCAAGATCTGTAGTCTTCCTATAAAAGTTGGCATCTTATCAATTTTGTTTATTTATGTTCATCTGAGCTAAATGTTTATTAAACCTATGTTTTATTCTGTTTTTTATATTATTAGCTGGAAGCTACAAACAATTTGACGTTGTTGTGTATTATAATATTGTTGTGTATATTATAATATAATTTATTTAAATCTTGTTTGAAAACAAAGAAATGTTTTTTTTTCATAAATAATGTGTTGTGTGCAGGCACAAGAAAAACTAATAATAAGTAAATAAAGAACAAAAATAAAAAATATTTATATGTAAATAAACACAGATATAAAAATAAATAAGTAAATTGTTATTGTTCTGTGTGTATGATTTTTCTTTACTTAAAGCCGTTATTTGGAAGATTTTAACTATATATTTAATTTTAAAAAATTAAATATTTTACTTATTATTGTTTTCTTTTTGAGACGAATTTTTATTTACCAAAAATATACTTTATTGAGCTCATATGTAGATGTGTTCAATTAGAATAAATCAACTTTTGAAAAAAAAAAATTATTATAATACATATTTACTATTTAGTTCCAGAAGTTTCTCTAAATCATATAATCACAGACTAAAAAAAGTTAAGGTTTTCAATTTTCATTTCACAAATGATAGAAGCGACCCTAGAGCTCTCACTAAATAATAATTCGTATAATCTCAATTAGTTCGGACAACGATTTGGCTGATAATAAAATAAAATTGCATTTCAATTTTATAATAAACCGATTTTAAATTGACATTTGTCCTTATAGCCATTATCATCAGTATTATGCCCAAATTAAATTTGTCAACAAAATAATGCAGTGCAGATTCTTAGTCATCGGATTGTATTCAAAATTTATTATTTATTTAGTTAAAATTCTTGCCATATTTTTTGTACTGCTTTCATTGCTCTGCTTGTCTGATCCCTAAAAACAATATAGATCTATTTGTCTTGAAATATGTTTAAAATTATCTTTTTGTGTAGTTTACCTGTTCCTTAAATATTCGAAAACAATTTAATTTTTCACTAATTGCATTCACTTGAATTAAGATTAGCCGACGGCTTTCAGCATTCAGTGTAGAACAATTTTAAACCATTTAAATAGAGGTTTGGTGCACTTCACGAATCGAGAAAAGCTTTTTAGTCTATTGTTGTTAAATTAAGTTAAGTGCGGAAATTAAGTTCCGCGTTGAATCACTTTCGACCTTTAGCTAATTATCGTTAGTCGATTTGGCCCGCATATTTAGAGTTTAATCCGACATTTGACACGGCGTAGTTATACCTGCACTTTTTTGAGTTTGTGTTGCACTTGATGTTCGGCGGATTCTTAAACCGTAATTAGCCGCAGCGGGCAGGCACTTGATTTGTCACAGTTCTAGTTGGGCTGCGGCGTAGATGCGCCGATTCGCATTCTATGGAAAGCGAGTTTCACACCGAATTTATGGTATCCATCAGCGCGAATGTATTTTAAACGTCATCGATGGAAACACTGGCACTGCAAGCACTTGGATGCCCATCCATCTTTCGTTATTATCGCTCAAAGTCAGCGCGTCTTTCAATGTATCTGTATCTGTAACTGTATCTATAGCTGTGGCTGTAGCTGTATCCAACGGATGCCCGTCTTTGTTATTGTATTTATTTGAGAGCCGTCGAGAGGCGCACGATTCGCGGACGTATTGACGGATTGTTTAGCCACGGTCAAACGTTTTCGGAATCGGCTTTTGGTTCTGTTTCTGTTTCAGTTTTAGTTTCTGTTTCGATGAATGTATCCGCGAATACGTGCTCGAAGCGCCAATGTCTCACTTTGACTGCTCGGGCATAATTCAAATATCTGAGCATCAATAAAAAACTCATGCAACGCGCAGCGCCAGCGCCGCCAATTGTAGCAGCGAGTACGAGCAAGTAGAAGCACACTCACACTACTCACACACACATACAAATAGTTGCCGCTTTGCCATGGCAGTGGCGAACACACAGTCAGTCGAGTGCATTCATTAAACACTCGCGGAATAAATGGGAAAAAAAAATAAATTCGAACAGTTCATGCGTGCTAGAGCAGTCAGACAGCATTAAATGCGGTTACTGCTGTCTCGCTCACACGCACTGGCGTTGCTCTGATGTTGTTACCTTTGCGGACGCAGCTATGTGAAGCCGCAAGCGAGAGTGAGTGCGTGTATGTGTGTGTCGTGTATTGCTGTGAGTTCGAAAGAGAGCCAGTTCGAATTCACATGCGCTCTTCGAATGCGAACACATTCTATTTCGAATTTCTGCTCCGACTGTTCTTATTGATCACACAGACAGTGTACGTGTGTCTCATGCACACAAAGAGATGGGATCGCTTCAGTTTATAAATATTCGAGTTTCGAATTCGGCAATAGTGTGAGTGTATGTACGTGTGTCGAAAAAGTTTGATAACAACCGTGAAAGTTAAAGTTTGTTTTATGAAACTGTTTTAAAGGCGTTGAAGGATAATTCGTTATTCAATTATTATGCGAATAAAATTAAAATTTAATGTGGTCTCGTTATTATTTAATGTTCTTGCTTAATAAAAAGTATCTCCGAATTGACAACTTATTATTATTCCATTCTTATTTTTATATGCCGAATTCAATCAAGGCAGCATTATTAGATACGAGACTTATTTGTATATTTGGTCGTTTGCTTACCTTAATATTACAGTGTTTGAAATCCAATCGGATGTGTTGTTGTTTTTCAGAACTAAATTTAAATGATTTGCACTTTTATGATTGTATATATTGTATTTGCTATTCTTGTGGTACACTCAACAATTTCCATGTATTGAATACATTTAAACACTTGTTTCGTTTAGTTTACGCAATTCTCCAATTTCATTGGCATTTTTAAAGCTTTGCAGCCCATTGAAAACATTCCTCTTGCATGGGAAATGCAAAGAAATTCACAATTGGGATTTATGTTATTGCATTTATCCTCAGGCCTGAATTTCGACAAGTTATCCGTTAGATAATTTGTGATTCAAACGAAATATTCCTTGAGATTGATTCACTATGCCGTTGCTGGAGCTGGAGCTAGAGCTGGCCGTCAATCAGCAACCCAGTTGGACATGCAGTAGTTCACGAGACACGACTGTTTTGATTAGTAAGTGGAAAGTTTGATTAAGTTTGAATTTAACCGGGTACCGAGCGCGCAGCTGGCGTACTTGAGTGCGCCACGTTCGATTCACGTTTGACCGAGCCTTTCGGCGAATGTCAGAGTGGAGTCCGAGTGCTGGCAAGTGCGCGAATGTATGGGTATTCGAAAACTGTAAATCATTCGGCGGGCGCACAGGGAGTGCGAGCGAGCCGCACACAGTATGCGCATGTTCGAAAAGCAGTCGCGCTCGCTCGCACTGCGCTAGGCCACGCCTTCTGCTTTGATTTATGCTTCAGGGGGTGCCGCATGGCCTGGACCAACGGCCTATGGCGGAGCAGCGACGACGGCAACGGCAACAGCAACGGCGACGGAGACGGCAACGGCGGCAGCGGCGGTTGCTCCACAGCAGCCACAGCTGGCATACAGAAACGGCACAGAAACAGGTAGTTGGACGCTGGACGAGGCAGATGATTGCCTGCCACTCAACGTCAACGTCAACGGCAACGTCAACGTCAGCGCACCCCGCGCTTTCTCTCGCACTGCTGTAACTCTCTTTGAGCCCGGCAGCAGGAGCAGCTTTCTTTTTTTTTTTTTGCTCCAGATTAGGCAGAAATCATCCTAGATTAGTGCGTCCCACATTGGCCTCCCCCTAACGTTGGCATCTTTATGCCACCCCCCCACGACACTCCAGCCCTGTGCTGGCACTTTATTTGTATTCAATCGTGGCGCTGTTCCGCTAAATCACCGTCACATTATTATTTCGCATTATTATTTTATAAACGTTTCGTTCTGTGCGCCATCATTTCCATTTTTATTGGTTGCGTTCGAAATTTTACAGCGCGCTCTGTAAACGAACAAAAAAGTCACAGAAAACCAAGCGACAAATGACTTTTTTTTCTCTCTTTATATACATATACATATATATTTTTTGTTTGTTTGCATCTCTTTAAAATGAGCTCGTTTGCACTCGAGTTTTGAATGTGATTTCGTATTGGAATTTAAATTTATTGACCACATTGTCTGGCGACGTCTCGGGGCTCTTATGATTCATGCCCGATCTCGGGTTACGGGTTACGGGCTACGGGCTACGGGCTACAGGTTACGGCTTATGACTTCACGACTGTTTGGGCTGGGTCTGGCTGTGGCAGCGCGTTTGGATAAATGCCTTAATTAAAAATCAATTTTGGACTTGCTACCAAATTCCAAGTAAGCAAAACAAGAAACACACGTGTGTATATATTTATTTGTGTACATATGAGCATATGAGTATTTATTTGTTGTCGTGTGAGATTTGCATTTGAATCCGTTAAGATAAATTGTTGATGTCAAGTGGAGAACCTAATACTGTCATATGAAAGTTTAAGGTCTAAGAATCCATCTGACATAACTCCAATTATGATAATATTCTATGCGTTGTTAATTAACATATTTCTGAAATGGGCGATTTCGAAAATGAATACCGGTTTGGTATATGCAATATATGCTAATACATATATATTTATAGTTTAATAATAATCAAAGAATTACAAAATGGTTACGTATGCATATTTTGCAACTAATTTACTTATATATAACTTTAAGGTTTTATAGGACTAAGTCGAACTTTTGAAAAACTGATATTTGTTTTTTAAATACGCTTGAAATAAACCGTTTGCTGTAAAGTTAAGTTTTTGTATATAGATTAAATAGATAAACACAATAGGAGACGGAATATCAGAACATTTCATATATTTGTTATACAGAAGTGTTATTAATATATAAATGTATAAGATGAATTCTGAACTATTTAATTTAAGCAACAAGAATGTCGAATACCTTAACAATATGTATTGATTCCTAGAAAATTGTATAGCAATTTCATATATTTGTTTTGAAACAATCTAAAAATTACTTGAGTCTATAAACCACAATAAATGTCGTCCAGTTTTATTTAATATTCCTGAGAGGATTAAAATTATAAATGTAAATTAATATATGCAAATGCAATTTTAATAGAAAATAATTAAATAATAACAGACATTCGGCAACAAATATTATTTAAACAACGAAATCATAAATAATTCCAATAATTAATACAAATTTAAAATTTGTTTATTTGAAACAATTATTTATTCTAATTGAGTTTCTGAAAGGAAAATGCCAGAGACCTAATTGTTTACAATATTTAATATAGCATTGCTATAAAGATATGATTGAATCTCAATTCGGAAAGAAAAACAATTCGATTAGAAAATTTATTATTAATAAATAAAAAGTTGAATTATCTGTTTAATATTTATCAAGTTCGAGTTGTGCTGCACAATTGATTAGACTGCGTTGTCGTTGCCTTCACTGGGTCTCCAGATGGCTACCAATTCCATAGCAACATGCAACCGTTTCGTTTTTCTAGACCGCACGACATGAGGGAACCCATATTATAAAAATAAAAATAAATAAAATAAGCAACAAGATTAAAGAAAAAATCAACTGAACGGGAAGAGAAAAGAACTAGGAATCATAAGAGAGACGCCTTCGTGTACTTCTGTAATTGGAGTTGATGTCGGAGCTGCCAGCGGGCAGTAAAAATGCTCAGCCAGAGACGGAGATGGAGATGGAGATGGAGCCCTCTCTGCCTGAGAGGCAGCTCAGCCCAGCAGCATCCAACATGTTGCAGGCGATTTTTCATCATCGTTCGCATGTTGTTAATATTGATGTTGTTGTTCTTGTTGCTCTTGTTGTTGTTGTTGTTGTTCCTGTTACATACATGCTTTTAATATGAAACAATCAGCAGCGTTTGTAGTTTTGTTTTCGTCTGCTGCATGGCAACAAAAAACTGGAGGAATTTTCAAATTAAATGTGGGCATAGAAGTAGTGCCACATGCAACTCGCGCAACTGCGCAACTGTGCAACTGTGCAACATGCTTGCAGTTGCGGAACTGCAGCAGTTTTCAATTAAACGCCATGCCATCGACCCAAGAAAAATGGTCAATACCAATGGCACGGGAACGGGGCTGAGCCAGCTCACGACAATTCGTTAATACCCTGCCATTTGAGTTCTTCACGCACTGTGCCGGCTAAAAACCAGCTTAGTGAATGGTCAGCACTGGCAGGGGGCAGTGGCCAGTGGGCGGGCGGCGGGGCCGTGGGGAAGGGATGGCAGTTGGAGCTGCTACTGGCAGTTGATAAATCTGCGCCATTTAGGACAAACACACACAGCGCAAAAGTTGCAGCTACTTAGAGAGCCAACGATAACTGCAGCAAGACAAATCTGGAGCACATACTCTAAGGAGAAGCTGCTGCTGCTGCTGCTGCTGGTGTTGCTGCATTGAGGAATGCATTTACATCAAAAGGCAATTTAAATTAATTTCCGACCTTTTTGTTTGCCCTCGAAATCGGAGTTGGAGTCGCAGTCGAAGTTGCAGTCCATCCACATTTGATTATGATAAACGCGTCTCAGCTGTCAGGCGATGAGCTACTTAGCCGCCAAGATGGCGACCAAAAAAAGTGCGAGCTGAGAGTGGGGAGCTGAGAGCTGTGCAGTGGGAGCCCATTAGGCTATGTCCTTGTTGTTGTTGTTGTTGCAGGGACAACAGCTGCGGCAAAGCGACACGCGAGCTACTGAATTCATCATTAGAGCGGCATTCAAAAATGTTCCGGCTGTGACGCCATTTTGATTTGGTTTGCACACATATTCCAATGCCAATATGTGCACACTATCGTACATAGAAATATATACACATATACATATATAGTGTTTATATAGACAGCGCGTGGCCAGCCAGATAACAAAGCTTTCGATGCGAAAAGCTCCGCTCTATGTATGTGTGTGTGTGTGTGCGTGTGTGTGTTGGTATAGATGTGTATATGCCTCTCGCTTTGGCTGCTGGCCAGAGGACACACGACTGTTGCGCATGTCCTGGCCCACAAGCTGTGAACTTAATGCGAATGATTAATTTGCCAATGGAGGCGGAAAATGGAAAGTGGCTCCACCTCCCAGCGAAAAAAAAGAGAAGAACAACAACAACAGATTAAAGTCTTTAAAATCTTCAGTAAAAACAACACAATTACTGAAATTAGAATAGACAAATTTAAAATGGCGTCGCGAAGAACAGTCTAGGCAGCCATTCGGCAGCTGCTGCCAGGAGCCGTAACCCTCGAGCATGCAGAGAGGTTCCTTGCTCAGTTTCCCAGCCGCATGACAGCAATCAATCAGATTGCAACAAAAGATACACAGCCGAATTCTATAAATGGTTGACTGGCTGTCTGGTCTGTCGAAGCGACTCGTTTCGCTCTTGAACCAATGCGCCAAGGTCGTGTCCTTCCTGCAGCCAAACACACAGCCAAATACAGGCGCGCACACAGAGGACCAACAGGTCCGCCGGCATTTGGCCATTGTTCTCAATGTGTGCTTGCTTGGTTTTTGGCAAATGTTTGCCATTTCGTGAGCGCTTGCAAAAACTGCTTTCGCTCGGCTCATTTGTGTTCATTATCGTCCTGCGGCGCGCCGCCAAATCCTTTAGCCCACATTATGCGTGTGAACAATGAGGTATTCACTTGTATATGGGTTAACTCTACATGTGCCTCTCTGGGCAGTTCCTAGCTACATGGCTGGTGCTGCTGCTTGTGCTGGCTCTGCTTCCCGCTGCGGCTAATCAGCGCCGCTTTAATTAGTTCACCTCATCAAGGCCACATTAAAGCGAATGTGCATGCGCATGCGAAACTAGGATTTAAATCAGTATCTGAATCTGCACACATTTGGCTGGAAATGCTTTAGACACGGTCGTGTGAAACAGGTAAATTGTCAATGATGTCAACTTGAATTTCCGCAAACTAAATTGCAGAACTTTAAGGGTTTCATAATATTATTAGGGAATTAAATATTTAAGTTCCTCATTTGTGGCTGATTAAATTGCCGAATAAGTACTCTAGTTACTATGTATTTCTAACTAAATATCTTCAAATATTGTTTTAAATAATAATATTTTTGGAAAAAGTTCTATTTGAGTAATTTTTTTTAATTAACAATAGTAATATTTTTGGAAAAAGTGATTTTTGAGTAATTTTTTATTTAACAAACAGTTGTTAAGTTGTCAAGTTTAAGGCTATATTCAAGCTTATGCTTATAACTATTATTCGACTATCGAAAAGAAAAAGTCGTATATGAATAGAATCTTGGTGCTATGTTCATTGTTGGCTATTCTAAACTTAAAAGATATAATGAAAAAAAAAAACACACTTTTAGAGTGATTGAAATATAAAAATATATCTATTGATATCAACTAATATCTGCCTCAATATTAATATAGTATACTGCAAACACAATTTGGTATTTGTTTTCTATATTAGTTGTATATTATTAATACTCGAGTTTATTTATGCCTTTATATTTGTTTATAAATTAAAAAAAAAAATATATTTTTTTTCGCTTTTAGTTACATTATTTTTGTTTCTAACTTTATTATTTATTAAAAAAAAAATTATTTTATTCTTTTAATGCATTGAAATAGGCATTTCGCAAGCAGTGCATTCCTCATACAATTCTAGCAAGCAGTGTAAGTTGCACTGCATTACCAGTCGGCTGGGCAGAAATGCATGCCCCCTGGTTCGTGTCCTGAGAAATTTGCACTTTCCAGTTGCATTGGCAGCAAATCGGAAAAGCGGCAAAATGCAGCTAGGAAAATTCCAACTGGAAAACTGTTTTGCAATTATCAATCCTATTTTCGCTACACAAATTCTACTAGATGTCGCTGCAGTACCGCTTTAAGATGAAGTCCTGGCCAGAATTAAGTGAGTTCACATTTTAAACAAATTTAAGGCGATTTCCAAAAATAACTTAAGTTGAGCAAGTTGAATGCGCTCGTTCACAACGAGCTGTCAAACTTAACAGCGACCTTGGCCATTAATCGTCATCGTCTCATTCATGTCAAATTTGTACCATTCAAATGTCAATTGAGAGGAAGAGAAAGTTTTCGCCGAGCCCGAAAATCAATAATTCGAAACGCGTGAATTGCCATTAACAATTTGTTTGGCGAACTTGAAACGTCGTCCCCAGAACGTGAAGGGCCTTGAACCATTTGCTAAAAAATAAATTAGAAAATTCCGCCACACTCCTCGGCACATATGCAGACCCCCGAAAGCATGGCAGCAGCTGCTTCCGGGTGAGCCTCAGGAGCGGGGGAAATGGGGTTGGGGATGGGCCTGGGCTTGGGGGTGGCGCCTTGCCTAATTTGAATATAGTATGCACTCGCATAGGCGTATGAGTGCGTGTGCGTGTGTGTGTGTGTGTGTGTGTGTGTGTGTGTGTGTGTGTAGGCCGGGCTGATTGTAAATGGAAATTTTGACGTGGACTGGCGACGGACTGGCTGCTGGCTGGGTGAATTTGCCCGACGAACTGACTGACTGACTGAGAGACTGAGAGACTGTCTGACTGACACATATTTGGGCTTGATCAAAATTAATGACCCGGCGCTCACACACACCTAGAGCGTAGCCCAAAGGCGTAAAAATGTGTGCATAATTGACGTAGAAATGTTCCAGAAAATGGGTCAAACACATATTAAAAAAATATATGTTTGTATTGAGAGATATATACAGAAGGAGTGTTAATAAATTTGTAACTTCACATAAAGATAAAATTTAAGTATATTGAATCACGTAAACAGAAATTATTCAATTCTTATTATTGATTATTATATTGAGTACTGCCGAGCGTCGTAACTCTGTAAAAGGTTCAATATCTATATCAATTATTTCACTTTGCCTGCCTTTTAGCATTTCTTTACCCAATAAAAATTCCCAGCAACTCGAGCGAAAAAACCTTCAATTTTTTCTACAATTTGTATGTGTTTTTTTTTCCTTTTGCTAATCACCGAGCGACAAAATGGAAAACATTTGTGCAACAACTTTTATGATTGTTATTAAAAAATTTTGTTTGGGATTCCCCCGTGGCCCGTATCCCCCATACTCTCGCGTGGTAAAAGTTTTTCAACTTTCTGATGGCAAGATAAGTGCTCGTTTTTGGCATATTGCGGCCCGCCGTCAAATGTGGCTGCAATTAAAAACTGTTACGCCTCATGCTAATCAGCCCAAGCAGCTACCAGCTACCGAGGTCGATTCCATCACCGATCCCTTCACCCAATGGCAGCCAAGCAGCGTAGAGTACGCTTCAACCGAGGCGCTGCTGACCCGGCTCAGGCCCTAAGACGGCAGACAGTAGACAGCAGACAGCAACATGGCAAACTGCAAAGAAAGAATTCATTATTTCAGTTTTAATTGCTTTTTTCATACTTTCGAAATTTCAGCGCCAGCCGGATCCCTCATACAGCGTGGCCGGGGTCGGCGTTTTTGCATGTTCAGGCCACATCTTTCACAAACAAACAACTCTTTGCAAGAAATTCAATTATGCCTTTTAATAACCGACAGCGCGGCTCAAAATCGTTTGTTCGTCGACTAAAACGCATATTGCATGCAGTTGTTGAAATTCTAAAAGCAAAAAACCTCAGCTAAATTGCAGCTCGCCCATCGAAATCGTTGTCATGGCATCCAAAAAGTGTTTCGACTGAATAGTCTAAGCAGGATCTGGTATAACGTGGATGATAATGACAACACTATTTATTTTCTGTTGATATGCCTGTTTACCTAAGCACGAAGAAGAGTGAAAGCGTGAAAGGGTGGGCATAAGCAACAACTAGGGGAAACGTCGAATGAGGTGCATCGAAGGCATTTCAGGGAGAACGGCTTTGGCAATGCTGGGCCAATGCCACTTGTATTGCAGATCAATTTATGTTGAATGTCAGCTCACTATCGACCTAAGTAAACTCAATCGTATTGCCAATGAATATTTTCCAAAATACAGTAGAATTCGAATCAAGGAACTTGATGATCGCTATAACCATATAACTTTGGTCTTATAAGTTTTTCTGCGGGCGGCGTCTTTATAATCTTATTCTACTGTACTTAAAACTATTTA
Source organism: Drosophila navojoa (assembly GCF_001654015.2). Next base: position 1,580,320 of record NW_022045865.1, read on the forward strand.
ATCATTTCATATCATATCGGAAAATGCATTTTCTTATTTGCCACGCCCCTAGTTGGCGGATCGTGAAAATCTTAACACTATAAATAGGAGATATACGCGAGTATGTCTTCCAAATTTCAAGCTCTAGCTGCAATAGCGCCGAAAAAATTGCGTTCATACAGAAAGACGGACAGACAGACAGACGGACGGACAAGATGGACATTGCACAAAACCAATATACTAATTCACTTTCGTGAATGAGTATATAAATCAAAATTTTACCTTCCTTTCCATCACTATTATTAAATATATTAAAGGTAGTATAAGAACTCTTTTATTCTTCTGATATTAGAAAAGCAAAATAAATAAATTTGAGATGTGTTATTTATAAATCCCACATTAATTAAAAATATCTCAACTAGCAATACTATAGCTGCTTATTAATGTTTGGCTTTTAAACAAATCTTTGTATATTCATAATAAAAACTTTGTTTAGTTGGTAATCATTTTTGTAATCGCCATCCATCTGAAACATTTAACTCGTTGAGCTGAATTATTTATTAGTTATGAAAAGATGTTGGAGTTGAGCAGATAGATTTTTATTTATTTTTATTTTATTTAATTTTCTTTTCTGTTTTTGTGTTTTGGCAATATTCAAAAAGACCGCCGAATCTAATTGCATGCTCTATGAGAGAATAGAATATTTGATTTAAAAAACAAGTCCAGATACCTTTCCGAATACAATCAGCTTAATCATAAATTAACAATGAAATTCGTGGGCAACAGCGTCGCCCTCGCCACAGTGGAGCGTGGATGGAGTCCACAGTGAATACTCCCCAGATAAATTAGTCAAAGCGACACACCATAAAGCATTTGTTGAACCCATAAATCCCCACAGACGGTGGCGGTGGCGGTGGCTGTTGTCGTTGTCGTTGTCAGCCACTGGACCCGCCGCCGCCGACCCGCCAGGCCGACAAGCCGACGAGCCACCGAGCCACCGAGTTGGCCTGATCCCCACATTAACATATTAATGTTTTGGCTAGTTGGTGGATCGACGCAGTAGTTGGCGGCTTTGGCGCACTGATCTAGCCGCCAACGCGGTTGGCTGTAGTCGAAATACATATTTATGTATACATATATGTAGATATAGTTAAATCGTTGACTACGTAGATCGCCGACTTTTGGCGCTGATTTCATCTGGCGCTGCGGATTGAGCCGGGGATTCTGTGGAAGAGCACGTCGCTGCTGCGGTGCTTGTAAAAACTAAAATTTATGCATGCCAATGGAGCATTTAAAGCGACATTTGTCCGCTGCGCTCATAACTCATGTGCGAGTCGAGCAGTCAGCGCCATCGCCATTGCCATCGTCATTGCCTGCGCCTGACCGGCTCACACGCTCTGCTGCTCGGACTCTCGATCGGGCGCATTTACCGGGCCATTAGACCGGACCGTGATCTGCTGGTGTTGCGAACCATTCGAAAACTGTTGATTTGGGTCACAATTAATTGGCTCTCGAGCCCCATAAATATAACCTCGAACGTGGTAATCACAACAAAGGGCACAGCCGCAACTGAGCCACTGTGGAACTGGATGGGTTTCTTGTTCTGACCTAACCACGCCACATGCTAATTATTATAGCGCCAAGGCATTTGTTTTATGCCAACCTGTTGCCCCTAAATAAACTGAGACTGTAGAAATTGCAAGTGATTATTGGGTGACTAAAAGTGAGAGCAATTGATATTATATGACAACTTTTACTACTACTACTTATATTTAAGTTAGAATATTAACGTATATAAGTTAGAATATTAAAATAAATATTTTTCTATAATCAATCAATCTTAAATGTCTAAAATTTTAGCCTGAGTTCCGAATTGATTCTGATATATATTCTATGTACAAAATGTGATATCTAATATTAAGAAGGGAAATAGTGTCAAAAATCTAAGACTTGATTTAGATAATCAATGTTGCTTTAGAAACAACTTTCTCAAATAGCTTACATATGATTGTAATGTAAAAGGTACACAAAACAAATAAATATAAAATGCTTAAAAAAATATGTATTAAATTTTAAACTTTTAAATATAAATACATTGAATTGTAAAAGGCATACCTAATAGATTTATAAAAATTAAATTATTATAATATATATTAAATTGTTAATTTTATAAATAAAATTTATTTTGTAGTATTTATTTAGTAATAATAAGCCTGCAAAATAAATTTAAAAAATATTGTTAAAAATTTTAGCTAATAAACTTTTAAGTATTTATCAATTAGGATGTAAAAGGCATACAAAATAAATGTATAAAAAGTATAAAAATATATTAAACCTAAGTTTTCTCAATATTTATAAATTGTGATATAATGTATGTACATTTATAAAATATTTAAAAACGATCAAATATTAAATTGTCCCATTAAATTACCATTCATTATGTTAAAATAATTACTTAAATTAACGATTTATTTCTTATAGGGGTTAAAGTGTAAATATTTTTCTTTGCAAAGATCATTTCTTCACCTTTAAATTGTTATGATTTGGCTAATATTCAATTATTTTACGTTAGTTTTGCCTAATATTTTCATATAATTGTTTGCTGAGGTTAGACTAGACTGAGGTTGATTATATATTAATGTTAAAGCAGTTGCTTAATCATTATTATGTTCACAATGATACTTTTTACTTATTTTGCATTTATTTCTGAATACATATTTGAAATATATAAAATAAGATTCTAGAATAAGAATAGCTGTGCATAAGCTAAGCCGAGTGATTTATTGCACTATCTTAAATCATATTCAAAATTGAATGCAATGCATTTCAGACTCTTTAATCTTCCTCAGCTCATATTCAAATAATTCTCTTAGATAAGCCATCTTTACTTTGAATTGCGATTAGGTTGCATACCATTCAAGTTCACTTTATAATAGCTCAATTTTTTCGTCATGGTGAAAGTTAATTTAAAGCCGTGCCACATCCAAGATCAGCGAGTTCTGCTGCTTGTGTTTATCTTAGACATAAGGATAATGTAATTTAATCCCTTCCAGTTAACGGCCGAGCCGCACAAACTGCGTAGCATGCTCAGTCATTTGCGAATCGAAGTGGTGGTAGGCGGATGGGCTGTAAACGGGGATTAAGGATACGGCAGCGTCGCAGAAAGGATAATTCGCCAACCGACAATGCTGAGACAAAGGTGTTTTGTTTTTATGACTTTGTAACTCCTTCGCCCGGTAGACGGCGAGCGACGGTCCTTCTGAGGCGGCTGCGTTAGCGTCTGCTCGTGTTTGCGAAAGGATAATTTTACGATCGTTATTCGCGCAGGCAGAGGCTGAGGCAGAGCCAGAGACGGAGGCAGGTACCATGTCCAGCTAAGTGGACACAATAGAACGCCTATTCGCACTGCGAATCCGATGGCCAAAAGGAGTGACCAACCAGTTCTGCACAATTGTTTTGCCAAAGGCGGGCTTTATTTTGACTATTTAAAGGATTACGCTAAAGGATTGACTTTGCAACCTTGACTGCCGCCTCTTCTGCATCGTCTGCATCGTCAGACAACGCACACGCCCACAATGAAGTTTTCCGCGAATCTTGATCTTGCCAATCCGTCCGAGTGCGGGTTTTATGGTTCGCGAATGAGTTAAAAGCGACCTTTGGGTTTTCAATAAAGCGAATGGCATAGCAAAACTCTTCGTTTCCGCGAAGGACGTCGAAGAGTTAACGTAACTCTTTCGCAACTTGCACGTAAACCTTTTACCACTCACCCAGAAGTTGTAAAAAACGAACAATCCACAAAACTGACTCCTAGAAATTCTCTAAAAAATCCTCATCATAATAGCTTTAGACTTAATGTTAGCCAAGACTCTAGGTATATGTGTTATGTTATGTTGAAAACTTTTCGTGTGAAATTCGAGTTACACCTAATATTCCAAAAATACCGGAAGAAGTCACCAAAATGTTTATTTTTCATTTATTTTTGTTATCTATTAGTTATTTGAATAAAAAAATCAAAGATATTGTTTACTTCTATAATTGTTTGTTATTTTGATTTGTTAATTAAAAATTAGATACTGGCAACTAGGGCCTTCGGCTAGAGATTTATTACTTAACTTACTTATTTAGTCAAATTGTATTCAGGTCAAATTATTAAAAAATGGCTGTTTTAATAAATTAGCTTAAATAAAAAATATAAAATATTTAATTATACTTATTGTTTTTAAATATTGATAATAATAATCTATTAAATATATAAAAAATCATAGTTATATAAATTATAATTTAAATAATAAGTACACATAATATATATATTGTAATTACATATCATATATCAAATTTTATTTTTTCTTGAAGTATAAGAATGCAGACAGAGACTCCGGTTTATGTATGATAGTATTTTGTTGGCAAAAGGTAAATGGAATATGTTTGTGTAAAACTATGTATCAATAATTAATGTAATATATATACTTTTGACTATAAATGAATAATAAAAGTAAAAACTATACGTTTTAATACCTTCTAAAAAATATTTTTATTGGCTGTTTAATATTTTTAGTAAAAGTAGTTAACTTAAGTAAAAATAATCTTTTAATAAAATGCAGTTTAGATAATTTCCACGCTACTGTGACTGTGACTGTGTCTCTTATTGTAAAATCAAAATACGTGGCTTTGGCAGCAACTGCCCATGCTCGCAGCTCTGGCAACTACCCACTGTCCACTTTGATCTAATGAGTCGTATAAATGCCGCCCGACTAAGGGCATCGGCACATGGCTCTTGGGTTGCGCCGCCGATAGCTGTCAAGGCGAGCAATGAAAAATGACCAGTCAATGTCTCACTTCAATGGATGAGCAAACAGCGAAAGGCGAAAAGGCGGACAGGCGGAAAGGCGGAAAGGCTGCGCTCTGATCTCTGGCGGTGGTGGAAAAGAGCCAAAGCGACCAAAATGTGACACTTTTCCATTGCGAAAATAGTGCATTTTATATAAAAGTCAAAATCGGGCACGAGGGGAGCAGCAAATTGCAGCTGCTCAAATTTAGAGTCGGTATCAAAAACATTTCTATCCATGGGCTTAAGCTGTGCCAATTTCGGGTGGTTGCTAAGGATTCCTAATGATCCAAAAGTTCGACAAACATAAATTCAATGAAAAAGCGATGGGAAAGGAGAAATTATGAAGTGTATAAAAATGTAAAATAAATTATGAGCGGAGTGTAGAAGAATGTCTAGATATTTTTGGATTTGGATTTATATATTTATGTGCTGTAGATAATTATAAATATGGATTTTGTATATCATAATAAACAATGAAAGTATTTATTTAACGTTATAAATTGAAATTAATGAAGTATATAGTTCATTTTTGCAAAATTTAAAAATATTTTATAAAATTTATTTAATTTATAATAAAAATTTAAGATGTCGAAGGCACTAAAATTCATTCCGAAATTCAATAAATAAATATTTATAGAGTGTATTAAAATAGTAAAAATTATTACATTGTGCATAGAAAAATGCGAAAGAGCTTATATACATTTTATTTAAATATTAACAAAAACAATAGTTCGACTATATTAAAATTTTAATGAAAAATTGAAAAATTCAAGCCACTACTCGAACTCTAATATTTATTATTTATTTGTATGAAATACTTTCATTAATTTTTTTCAAATATTTGAATATTTAATATATATTTGAAATACTCCTATTGATTTATTAATTGAATATTTGTTTTATTTATTAATTCATTGAGCTACCAAGTAATCAATCAAAAGATTTCTCATGTGACATGAAGAAGAATAGGCCATTTTGTTTAATGTTAAATTCGATAGATATATTTCAATAAATATTTAATAATCGACTTATATACTAGCTGTACAATAGAAACAAAACATTCATCAGTCTCCAAGTTGCATTCGTCGTGTTGCATTATCGATGCCTGGCCACAGTCCACGGGCTCAATGATAATCGAGCGCTCCAGGCAACTGGCCATAGGCAGCCGGCAATAGAAAACAGAGGGCAGACAGCAGGCAACGGGTAACCCATGGCCAGCCACTGGGTTTTGAGGTGTCGAGGAGCCGCACATGCGCACTCGTCCTTTTGCCCAAGTCCTGGGCACCGTAGGGAGTGCGACTGCGACTGCAACTGCGACTGCGCAGCATCTCGTTAGACATTTGCGTGTCACCGGCAAATGGTCGAGAATTCGTGGCGCGTTCGTTACGGTTGTGTGCGTATGTGTGTGTGGGTCAGAGTGTGTGTGTGCGTGTGCGGGTTCTTTTAGGGCAGATGATACAGCGCCTGGTTGGAGGTGCTCAGCTCTAGCTGTTGTTGTTGTTGTTGTTGCTGCTGCTGGTAGCTGCACTGCTGCTGCGTCTGTTGATGATATTGCGGTGTGTACTGCGCATCGTACGGCTGGGCGAAGTGCAGCGGCGGCGGTGGCGGCGACTGCTGCGGGTAATCATAGCTCTGCTGGGCAGCGGGCAAGTAGGCAGGGTATGCGGCATAGGGCATGACAGCAGCGGGCTGTAGATGCGACTGTGACTGTGGCTGTGAGTGTGACTGTGACTGTGGCTGTGAGTGTGGTGCCATAGCGGTGGCATCCAACGGTGGCAGGAGCGAGGCATAGCCAGCGGAGGTGCAGTGCTCGGGCGAGGCTTCGAGCGTGCGATCTTTCTTGGACTTCATGCGTCGGTTCTGGAACCATATCTTGATCTGGCGCTCGCTCAGATTGAGCGCATGGGCAATGTCCATGCGTCGACGTCGCGTGATGTAGCGATTGAAGTGGAACTCCTTCTCCAGCTCGAGCGTCTGGTAGCGGGAGTAGGTTTGTCGTGTGCGTTTGGAGTCTTTGCAATCTGCAAGAATCGAAAGAAAAGGCAACAGAAAGTAAGTAACAGTTACATTAGAGGAGTGCGAGGGTGTGTGTGTGTGAGAGAGAGAGAGAGGGAGAGGGAAAGCGATGCCTACCTGATGCGATGGTCTCCTCAATGTGCGACCAATTGAATTCGTTGCTGGCATTGGCAGCTGTCACATTGCGATGATTGATTTCATTCGACTTCTCGGCCGGCGACTGGGGTGGCGTGCTGATGCCGATGCCGAGGCCGAGGCCGAGGCCATCGACGGGCGTGGTGGCTGCTGGTGGTGGGGTGACAAAGTCGCCATGTTTGGCCGGCTTGCGGGGCGAGTAGACGTCCAGATAGTCGACATCCTCGCCGGTGCTGCGCTGTGGCGACATGTGCGTCTGCTGTGTGGAGGGCGTGGGCACGGCGTAGTCCTGCTCGTAGCAGGGCGACAGCTCGCCGGCGGAGCTGCTCTTGCAGGGCCTCTTGACGTGCTCGATCGTCGTGTAGAAGTAGTCGGGCGTGTACTTCAGCTTCTTGACGGGATTCGTGAGCAGGGCGCGCAGTGTGCTGGGTCGCTCCTCCACGGCGGCAATGATCTCCGCTGCGGATTCCTCTGCCTTGCGCTTGCGGCTCTTGGCCGGAGCAGCCGAGCTGGCTTCATTGGTGGTTGGCTCGGAAACTGCAGGCACTTGGTACTGAGGCACTGCATCGAGAGCGGGAAGGCACAATGGTTGCTCCGGTTGCTGTGACTGCAGCTGCTGCTGCTGCTGTTGCTGCTGATGATGGTAGTTGGCATAGTAGCAGCTCTCGCTGTAGCTCTCCTGGCTGTAGTGGGCGTAGCTGCTGGGTTGATAGCTCGCCGGCTGCCAGCCCTGGTTGCTCTGGTAGTAGTTGCTGCTGCTCGTGTTGTCGTAGTATGTGGATGGCAGGGCGTGGTGGTACATGTTGTACATGCTGTCGGCGTAGTAGTGTGTGTTGGTGGCTGCCATTGCGTCTGTCTGTTGTCCTGTGAACGAAATGAACGATGTGTGCGCGACGCTGCTGCGTTTGCGAATGAGCTGCTCTGCCCCGTGATCCTGCCTTAATATAGCCGAGTCGAGTCGGGTCGAGCTGCCAGGCTGCGATGCTGATGTTTGGCACACGCGCTCGTCATAGCGCATAAATATCCCTGCGCATGACACTTTGACACATGCTGCGCGCCCTACCCCTCCGGCCAGGACCTTGCCAGATTTATGGCTCGCAGGGGTAGCGCGCAGTTTATCCGGCCCGGCCGAGCTAACGTTTATCCGGCAAAGCACGAGCGCTCTTCGTCTCTACCTTGGCCTACCTGCTGCGCCTGCTTATTACCTACCCATCGCGCCCATTATCATCGCGAGTTTGCTGCAAGTTATCCGAGCATTTCCCCTGCGCCGAGCCGCGTCCTTGAGATGCCTTGAGACGTGCGCTGGACGTCCCACAGGCGCGTAATTAAGTCGAGCCTCGGGTAGGTGGGCGAGCGGGACAGCGGCTGGTTCGCTGCCCTCCTCTAATTGCAATAATCATAAAGACATAAACAGAACTGTAAACTGTAAACTGTAAACGTTGCTAAAAACGGTTGACACAAAAGGCTTTTCCTTTTGCCCGTTTAGCATCGGCAGCAGCAGCAGCAGCAGCAGCAAATTCGTCAAAATTTCTCCGGCCGGCAATGAAAGGAAGCGAAGCTGCTGCCAGTTGTTCCAGGAATCGGCGAGGTATTCGCTGCTGCAAAGGTTCTATCGGTGCTTGATTAGCCCTGGACTTTCAACTGGTTGCGTGTATCAAGCAGAAGGCGCAAAGGCTGCGAAAGGATAATATTGCGCGTGCTTCTTACCCATTCCATTCCCATTCCCAGACCCATTCGAAGCAGATCCTTTGTTGCGTCGCGTGTTGCGCTTTTTGTTTGCTCGCGAGGGTTTTCCTGCGGCCTGGGCAAGTGCTCCGAAAGAGACTCTTGCGCATATTTGCATAGCCGACCCGTAAGCCGCTCAGCCAAATTGACTGGCCGAAAAGGCGAGTTTACACGACTTTTCTATCCGCTTAGCCGGCAGGAGCAGGAGCAGGAGCAAGAGCATCGCAACACAGCCACCCCCGACTTCGATCGATGGCCCACCCTCTCCGCACCCTTAGCAAGCGGAATCTATAGATTGGCTGGCATATGTGTGCAGTTTGTACATGTGCGAATTGTGCGGCTACCCTCGGCTGCCCCGGCTCCTGCCCCAAACTGCGCTCTACCTCGCCCATTGTCCTTGTTGCTGCAGCGTGCACGTTCGGTGACAGCCGGGCTAAAATTTATGGCGTTTTTCAGCTTGACAGGCCGCCGCACGGACGAACGCGACCCACGACCCACGACAACCCACTTTCTATAAACACTCTCCGAGCTATAGATATATCGAACATCGATGTTGGCAACAGTTACTCAAACAAAACGTTTGCTACAAAAGCGGATTCGGGCTGAGCTGTAAGAAATATATGTATATGGCATAAGAGTTCGATTTCCTTATTTTATATAAATTGACTAGAATATATGACTAAGACGAGCAGCCAAAGGTTTAGTTTTCTAGTTAAACTAATAATTTGAATTATTTATTTTAATTATAAATTAATCAAATATGACTGCAGAAAATAAATATGTATGTCTAAATAAAACAAATTTAAGGATAAGATAATAATTTTTATTCATAATAATATAATTTATATATATCATAGAGAAAATTTAGGCATTAATGAATTTTTTAAGGCAGCTTACAGAGGAACGTATATATGAAGGAGTCTCTTTATTCGTCTAAATGATCCCGATCAACTGCTGCGCATTAGCATAAAATTATATACTTTATTGACTTGAGAGCCAAAAAAGTTATTATTTTATTTATTTAGTATAATGTTTGTACTAATCAGCACATTATTCAAAAATATATATATTGTATATGTAGTCAGTTTTATTATATCTCCATAGTCTTCTTATGGGAATCTCAACTTGGTCTGTATTCTAGACTCAATCTGCTTCAGCAATTTATCAGATCAAATCATTATTTGGCTATATTTCACATATTTATTGCATCAGGTGGAGTTTAAATTGACAGCCACCGCAGACAGTCAACGCTTCGTTTCTGGGCGATTGAGTTTTATCACTCACTCAACTGATTTTATAGTCCCAATGAAATACTTGGAAAAACGGAACGATATGCGGATGAAATCTGAGCCAAAGTCAAGTTTTGGCAACAATAATTGAGTTGTAAGGCCCACATGCGAATGCTCCGACCGCAACACACCCCGTTGCCCGTTCGCCAGGGGACGAGCGTTTCGTGCGTTTTTATTGCCGAATTAATAAATTACCTTGACAGTGGAATCGGGTCCATCCCATTGTGCGAGCGTGCCGCATCGTCTACCCCATACTCCTCTCTGCCTGCTGTCTGCTTGCTGCCTCTTGCCTCCTGCATTCCAAGCCCAGGATCATCCCCTTGCAGTTTCATGAGGGTAACATCCGAGATCCGGCAAATGCTGGACACTGGAGGTTGGGAGTTTTTATCAATGCTGTGGAAGGTGAAACAGGCACGCGCCTGAAGTAGGCGAATGTGTTAATACCGAGCCATAAGCTGTTAATATCATCAGCTGCTCCCAGGGAAACTTTAATTGTGATCATATAATCTTGATGATAATGAAGAAACATCCATAAGTATTTCAATTTGGATTTCTTCAAACTTCAAAGGATTTCACTTAATATTACAAATTGCCATTGGAAATTCGGTTTTCCCCCTCTGTGCTGGGGCATTACATAACATAAGTATCGCTTAAGATACTCCAAATCGTGCGATTGTTTGTTTGTTTATTTCTGCTCTTCGCTGGCTTCGTTTACCCGCCCGAGGGTCACACGCTGTGTCTTTGAAGTTGGCTGGCTGAATCTCCTCTGGGAGTCGCAGATAGCCCATTGCTCATTACGCCGTCCCCAAATGCTAATTGTGCGGCAACAACAACAGCGGCAATCGACAACATCGCCACTCATTATCAGAGCGAAACATGGGACGTCAAGCTGCGTATAAAATCAAAATAGCTGAGAGAGAAATGATCAACAGCAACAAGAAAACAAACAAGACAGGGCGAGATCTATTCTACGGAATGACGAAATATAGATACTCTTCTAGCTGAATCCGTTGCTTAGAACTTCAGCCTTATAGAACTTCAGCCTTATAATGCAAATAAATAAAATACTAAAAATACTAAAAGATAAAGAAATATGAAAAATCATGAGAGCTGCATGACAGCTCCATAATAAAGTAGATCAATGAAAAAATTCTTGTAAATTTGTCTTATTTGTTATAGCCTTAACCCGCCACAAACTCCATGACCTAGTGATAATACCTAGACCCCATACACACAAGAAACAAAGCACTTGAAGTGCTTTTCCCTAGTTCGTTTTATATATAGTATAACCGCCAGAGCGTCTAATCGGAACGCAGCGTGAGTTTTACGCCGTATACCATACCGCCCATCCTCGACCGTTGAAATGCCATCAATGTGATTGCCTCAATCGCTGCCTAATTTGTGAAAAACGAGAGGGCGAGAGAGAAAATTATTCAAAATGTTTGATTTACCAATTAAGATGCACACGTCTCGATTTGGGCTGTGAATAATTTCATTCCTACTCGAGCCCAGCCACGGCAGGTGCTGGCAGATGAAGTAATTTTCAGCTTTGGCTACTCGCCTGCAGCATTCGGCATGCCTCAGTCGGCGGCAGGACAATTTCACTGACCTTGATGCTGCCAAAGTCCAGTCGAGGCCATGCGAGTAGTTGCTGAATGAGCGAATAGGAAAAGCCAGCGTGGGTGAGCTGACCTTGGATAATCACGAACGATCAGAGCTCGGCACCAATCAAAGTCAAGGCGACTCCTAAGGACCTCTCCTGTGTGCTGTGTCCTGTATGCTGTGCTCCTTTCAGCGCTCTGTGTGTACAAACATTCGCTCAATGCGTCACGCGTCGCCTTCGTCCTTGGCTCGTCGTCTTCGCCTTCGGCGTTCCCATCGTCGTTGTCGGCTTCTGTTCTCTTTATTCGGCTGTCGCTAGGCTATTTCTGCTCAATGTCATCCTGCCTGCAATGTCATCCTCCAGTGAGTGTTTGCTTTCGTGTTGACATTTCCCTGGCGCATTAATTGCTTCTGTCACACTTATTCGCATTGTCTCGCACTCTCCATAATGAGCTGCTCGTAAAGTCCTTGCATGGGAATGAATGCATTGCAATGAATTATGCATTTACAGTGAGCCATCGCTTTGTTCTTTTTTATGGCCCACACATGAATTGTGCGACAATCTTTCGACAATGTTAACACCTACTGTGTGGCAATAAACTCAATGCTACGATACCTTAACAATATATAAATATCTTAACGATTCCAATTATTTATTCGCCAATGAGAAGCATATTTATTTTCTGCATGTGTTACTAAACACATTTGTGAATCATTTCCAAAAATATTTCTTCAGATCTAAATTCAATTCGTTTATTACGGGAACTGTATATAACAAGTAAGAACACTCTGGTCGTAAAGAACTGGAATTTCAATAATTCTTCGACTAACATGGGCTGCAATCTGGACCCTCTATGGGAACTTAATTAAAGGTAGATATAGGGGTGGGCCTGAATTATAATGAAAATCTTAGATAAATCATATGAATTAACATTTCGAATTGGGAGATATAATTTTATAACTAAAATTTCGATAATGTCTTTAATCGATACAAAATAACGGGATGTGTTGTCAGGACATAAAAATATAACATTTCTAATAAATGTTGTTTAAGTCAAATTTACTATTTGAAGACTAAATGCTACTTATTGTATAATTTTTGTTACATCCTGAATGCCATTGAAAATGGGAAATCAGGGTAAAATTTTATTAAATTAAAGTTTATATACCTTTTAATTTTGAATTATTTTAATACTTATTTGCCCAATATCCGAGTGATATATTACTGCATATTACATATTCTACATTTAGGCAACTATTAACACAAATCTAAAACATTTGTATTTATTCTTTTTATAAGGCTTTACCTCATTTAACATGAAATTGTTTTGGCTTTCAATATTCTAAAAAATTAATAATAATAATTTTTTGTCTAACACATAAAACATATTTTTTGGACTTTAAATTTTAATTTAATTTTTAAGGACTTTAAATTTTAAAAATTTCAATTTAATATAGAAATAGTATAAATTAATATTATTAATATCATAGTCTAGCAATAAAATAGCAAATTAAAGAAAATTTTCTGAGTTTATAAGTATTATAAGGTTATTTCATTATAGATTTCTTTTGATCAGAAACTGTTTAATTCTTATATACATTTAAAACCCATTTAATTATTTTTCAATCATACCAAGTCATATCATTAGCTAATTTAATATTGCTATTTAAACTAACAAGGGGTCATATGTATTGGACAGTAGTCTGCATTATAACAATATGCTAAGAACTGGAATTACCTAATGTGTATTTGGTAGGGAGAGCTAATAAGGATTGCTTTCATTAACAACGTACTATGGAATACTATGGCCACCCACGAGTTCTTTGTAAATGTTCAATGCAATTCCGTTGACGAGTCGTACGCCCGGGAATCGAAGTCGCGCGCGTTCGACTAAATTCAGCGAATTTGTTGATGGTGATCGCAAGTTCTCAGTTGAGGACGCAGAAGAGCTGTGTCCTAGAGAACTCGTCTGGACTGGCCATCAGAGTTTGGACTGCATTCGCCCCCTGCGGACAGTTTTATAGTTTTACGACGTGGCAATAATATTTCCGCCTTGGAAACCAATTGCGCTTTGCTAGCGAAGGATACGTGCGCAATTAAGATGTTTAAGGACCCATGACACGGTACATTTACATTCCATAAACAGTCGAGTCGAGTCGCGCGAGCCGCGTCCTTCGAACTCCGTCAACAAGACATCATTTCACTGCGAGACACACGCGTCGCTCCGCTCAGGTAGTCCCTGATTGACCAATCGAACAGTCGAAGGGATTCTGTTTACTCTAAACAAAGTTTACGCCTGCTCCCGCCCCTGTCGAATGACCAGGAAACACGCACTAAATCACTCAAATATTTAAGAAGTGTTTAAAGAAAACTCAAAACACAACTTAAATTGCTTTTGGAGGAATGATTATTCTTTAGACATATTCGTTTTAGTTGTCTATTTAAATTAGTTTATAATTTATATATTTGCAAATATATTTAGCTATAAGCATCTATTGCTATTTTTACTAAAATACATTGTGAATTTATTTTTAATAATTACATGGTATAGATAATAATAAAACATTGGGGCTTATATATAAGTTTCCCCACATACTTATGCTAGTTTCTAATAGATCAATTCTATAAATGATTATGTTTAAGTAGAATTAAATACAAAGTGTCCCATATAAATAAAAAACATAATAAAAAGTTTTTTTCTATATATTTTTTTTCTCAAATATATTTATGTAAAGGCTGAGAAAAATTACATATATAACATGGATTTTTAGCCACGATCAAAATCTAATGTCTATATCTCAAATACTATTAGCTGACCCTTCTATCATACTGATCCTTCTAATTTATAAATGTTTGCCTTGAACAATTCTACAAACTAGTAGTATTATTAGACCTTTTCATTTATGTACATGTTAATATTTTAAGTTTGGAAATTTATATAAGTTTACAAATAGCACGAAGCGTTTACAGTAGCTAAGTTCATAAGATTCAACATATGTATACCAAGATGACTTAATAAATGTCTATATTAAAGTTAAGCTCTCCCACACTAGAGCACAACTTTGTGTTCAATGAAATAATATATTTTATATAATTAAGTAACAAAAGATCTAAACTCTCTCTAGTCCGAATATAAACTGACCCAAATCAGTTCTAATGATTGGGTTCTCCCCTTGAATGTCTGACTGGACTCTCCAACCTCCTTAGATTGTCGATAGTCTTCACTTTAATATACCGCATAGACTGTTAAAAAAAAGACATAAAAAATGGGGATTTATTGTATATTGATCTAAATATTCTTAAACAGCAAGAGAAGACAAGCTGAGTTGGCCCTGTATATTGATGAATTTAAGAAAATAAAATGTGTCCTTTAGCAGACGCAAATTAAATTTTGTTTAAATATGGCTATATATTAAATATTTTTATTTTATATCGGTCCACATAGGAGCTTAGACAAAAGCTAACTTATCAACTAACATATGATATGCTATTTAATACTTATAATATTGTTAAATATATATAGCAGTGCTTATGTACATATATATTTTGTTGCCAATGTGCAGTGATTTCTCAATCCCATCCCATATTCTATTGTATTTTAGCTCTTTTTATTTTACTCTCCTCTCTTTATTTCTCATTATGTTTTCTTTTCATTATCTTTTATTTATTATATATTATATATACATATATTTTATATATACATATATTTTAAGATTTATTTTAATTTGTATTACATTAACTATGTTTAAGCCCATTTAATGTATTGTGAGAATTCTCTTTATTTTTTTATTTTTTACCCTACTGACTCACTCTTTTTCAATATTTTTTTGAAAATAAATAATGAAAAAAATAAAAATAAAAATTCTGCAAGCAGAACATGTTTACACATTTTAAGTATATTTCCTTAGCTATTAAGCTTTTGTATTAAAAAATAAAAAAATTTAAAATAAATCCTTGATGCCTTCCAGAGCGTAATAAATATAAACAAGTCGAATCTCAATTAAATAACATGCAAATAAACATGGACAAAAAAATTCAAAATTCTAGTAAATAGCTTCATATTTGCAAAGTTATTTGTCAAGCTAAAAAGCTTTTAATATTATTTAATAATATAATTCAAAACGTGAAAAATTTGTTTTGTTCCTTTCATTAAATTTTTTCGTTAATGTTAACTTATTAATCTAAAATGTTAAGAATCCCTTTACCTCATTTTCACCAGAATCGAGTGCTCTTTGTTTAAGGTAAGCCACGCTTTTTGATGATTTCCAGAACTCTGCGGTATCGTGTATATTTGCAAAGGTAGGCTAAGCAAAAATTATAACAAAAAGAACTTAGCGTTTACAGCATAGTTGATGATAATAAAAATTCGCAGAACTTTTGGCAAAGTCATAAAGATTTAGCATCGAAACTCGAGCACGGAACTGGCCAAACAAAAGTCTGCCGCAAAAACTGGGTAAGTTTTTAGGAAATGTTTAAGCAGCCATCAGAAAGAATAGGAGAATATACAGGGTGAGCAAGACAGGGACAGAGACAGTGAGTGAGAGCGAAAGGGAGCGAGTGTGACCTGGTAATTTAAATTAGAGCAATAGGCGACAGGCGTAATTGTTGGCGGATGACAGGCAACTAATCCCCGGACTTAGGCGCATATTGTGGAATATTGTGTAAGAGGTGCGCGAGGACCTGCCTGCAGTCTATTGACTGGACTGGACTCGTGGGCGTTGCTCCGGGTAAACAATCGAGTGTGAACAATGGAACAATGCAAAGTAGAGCAATTTGGGTTCGGCGGGCGGCTTAAAGCCAATATTTGCATCTATTATGCAAGCCCATCCGTTGCATAGACTTGCATAACCGGGCACGTCCTTGAACTGCAGATTCGCAACAAGGATCGGGATCAAGTTCGCTCTGTGCTGTGCTCGGGCCGTGGCCCTGCTACAGTTTTCGCAGTTTTCGCGGCTACCAAATAAGGTCTACGGTCGGAAACTCGAGCACGGCCGCGACCGTCAGGCAGCTCAATAAACATTTATTGGGTCTGAGACGCGGCTGTAAAGCGATAAACTCATAAATCCGTAAAAACTTTTGTCTCTCCTGCATTTTAAATGGAAAATGCGAGGGCAAAAAATGAGGTCGACGGCGAAAAAAATGCTCAATTTTTTACACAATGGCAAAAATGCGCGACAGAAAGCGAATTCGGTCTAAAACATTTTTATTGCATATCTTTTTTATTGTACCAAGCGCATATTACTGTTCCATTTTTTTGTTCTTCCGGTCGGTCACAGAGGTTTTCTCAAAATTAAACTAGAACTGAAACATTTTTTGTGTGCTTTATTTTTTTGTTTGTTCCACATTTTTACAGCGACTTTGGTAGAAACTGACTTTATGGTAGTCAAGGTCTAGACCTAGAATTCGAAAACTGTCACAATATTTTTTTGTTTCTTTATTTTTTCAGGCTATTCCGCTGTTTCCTCGAAGAGAAGGAGGCTACGAAGTCCAGCGGCGAAGATAACTTGACAACATTTGGAAAATTAGGGAACACAAAGGCCGACTAAAATCCCGGATAGCAAATGATGAAAAAGGTATGAGGAAAATCTCTAAAAATAGTGAAAACTAATATACACAAATGTATTTTTTATCCCATCTGTACTAAAACGAGGCGATATTTAGTTTCCAAGTAGAGCGTATATCTGTATAAGCACACACTCATTCGCATGGCTAATTGAAAGGTTATACTTATTAAGTATATGTACATATTCTTGGCTGTTTATAAATAAGTCGTCTAGTAGCATACATATCGAGTTATTCGTACAATAGACGGGCCTTATAACAACAATGCTGCCGCATCCTCTCTAGATTTGTTTTTAATGCTGTTGGCGCAGAAGAATATTTTGTTATTTCGAAAATGAGAACGACATGCGAAAAATCTCTGGTCGGTTTAGTTTAAATGGGCCGTAAATGATAATTTTAATTTTTAATCAAACATATGTACACAAAATCAGCGCAGCATAAAATGATTTAAGGGCAGAGCCAAAACCAAGAGCGGACCAACTTCCACAGGCCACAACAACTCGTCAAAGAGGCCGCCAAAAACATATGCCGGGCAGCGAGCGGTGCGTCGCATGACTTTATTTCACTTTTGGCATAGCTTTTGGAAACAAAAACTGAATTTTATTTATGCCTGCAAATGAACACAGCGCCAACTGGCGTACAATTTTGTAAGCATCCGCATCTAAATGTTGCATATTGTTTTTGCAAATTGGCTTCGTATTCCCATTGGAACTCACATTTTCCGGCTTTCACTCAATTCCATTTGGCATTGCTCGCTCAGCGGAGACAACAACCATTATGAGCAAGGAACTTTTTCGGCAGCAAGCAGTGCGACCTTTTGGCTGAGCTGCTTGATGATAAGCAAGCAGTGAATGAAATGGTTATGACAAAATTATTTAAAAACGAAATAAAATGTAAAAACAAACTTATATATTTCTTGATATATATATGAGTATTTAAATTATCAGTATCAGTAATATAGCTGTATTTCATATATTAACTAACTAATTTATAGTTGATATAAATAACATCAGCTCACTGACTGAAAAGTGGAGATATAAAATTACATATTTTATTTAATAATTATTTGACAGTGACAGTTATTTTATATGCATTGATGAGTATATGATGTCGTGCAAGAAATATAAAATACATAAAAACAGTAAATGTATATAATAAAATGTAGTTTCCTCAACTTTACATTTCGTTAGTTTAATAATTATAAAAGGCGAGCTGTAATCATCGAAAGGCTTAAAAGAATAGGCTAATTTTCAAGTTTTTTTTTAATTCGATTTGATTTGATTTAGAAGCCAACTCTTTCGAATCAAGTACGATTCACCTATATATGCTTCATTCATTACATTTGTAACAATGCCCTTAGCAATCACTCCTTTTCGGCTTGCCCTCCATTACGAAACATGAATGGGTTTTCGCAGATACACACGCAACATATATATAAATATATAAATATCTATGTTCATTTCTATAGAGACACGTGTATATGTGTACAGAGGTACTTTAGATCTACCATTGTGCAGAGCTTCAAAGATATCCGACATTTTGTTGCGGGTCGCGTGAGCCGCAAGGTTTGCGGCACTCGTGTGCGAGCGTATCTACAGTTGCTGTGGCTCAATTAAAGTTTGAGCCAACGAAAGCCACACACTGTATGTGGCGCAAGTATACAAAAAGTATCTGGAAGATACAATTATACGCACGCAATTCGTCAATCAGAACGACATTTTTCTTTTATTTGTTCTCTGGCCATTAAAAAAAAAAGCACACAGCAAAACAAAGCACAAAATAAAAAAATAGTAATAAAAGTGCCGCAAAGCAACGTTTCCTACCTTTTTTTCATGCCATTAATTACATTTGTTTTGCTGTGTTTGTGTTTGCATTTAATGTTTACGCCCTTCCTAAGACAATTATAATTCAGTTACACGACTTAAACGTGCCGTCTCGCTCCCACTCTCTGGCCCTCCGTCTGACTCAGTTGCAATGGCGACAAAGAGACAGTCGAATTTTGTACAAGAGGTAAACTAATTAATTGATTAATCGCCACGATCACCCGCTATATCACGCGAATTAATATTATTCAGTTTAAAACTGACTTAAAGTCGTTTTCACCACAACTAAGAGTTGTCGCGCTGTAATGGCCTCCATTTGTTGTCAACGAAACAAAAAAGTCAGCAAGATCCTTCTGAGATCTTTATCGTCTTCGAAAACCGATAGCCGCCTCCTTGTCCCTGGCCGGGCCCAACTCCAGCCTCGGCTTGCCTCTCAGCTGGGCCTGGGCCCAATCGCAGAATGAATCAGTTGCCGCTTGTCACAGATAATGTCAATGGATCGCATAACTCAAATCAGAGTCGCGGCCCGGTCTCTGGGCCCAGCTCACATGTGCGCCGTCGGCCCCAAATTAATTGAGCTGTTAAATGTAAGTCTCCACGAAATGAAAGGGAAAAATTAAAGTTGACAACCTAATTAATATTTGGCTCGTTTGCATGTAAGTAAGCAGGAAAGTCCCTAACAGCCCAACAGGTTTAACAGGTACCCCAAATCGAGGCAAAACTAAACATATTTTATCATTGGCTGAAGAGATACAATTTCTGTTTTAAGAGATTTTATTTTATACAGATATTTGCGTGATATTACTAATTAGTTTAGCTCTTTTATATATATGTAAAATTCATTCTCTTTCGCCAATGTAACAGAGTCAGAGGATGCACGCTAGAGAGTGGAAACGAGGCGGAACGCATATTATTATCTAAAATGATTTAAAATATTTACTTTAAATAAATATTAATGAAAAAAAACCTTTTCGATCTTGAACAATTGTTCATAAAACTCGTTTAAATAAATTTAAAAATAATATATTTTTAAATATGGTTTATTAAATAAGCCCACAAACAATAATTTAGATACGTTTTATGATTATTATTATTATTATTATTTTAATTTTATTAATGTTATTTTAAATATTGTATAATTCTATAGATAAATTTAATAATAATAATTATTATTTTTTTAAATCTTAATAATTATTATGACTTTGTTCCTTAATAATCATAAAAATAAAAAATTAACATTTTTTTTTAAAATTATTTATTCTTATTTTTAATACATTTGACAATTATTAGCTACTCGCACATCTCTCGACTGCGACATTCTTAAAGATCACCCTAAGATCTATTGGAAATCAAACTTAACATTTGTTGCCTTTCCATCAATTTTTGGCATGCATTCTCCATTCTCTCTCAACAATTGACAAATGTTAAGCAATTAGTCTACATGACTTCCACTCAATAATTTTCCGTATTACCAAATCGGGTGCGAGACAAATTTATATGCCGAAATATGTGAATTTGCACAAGTGAAAACTGCAGAATGTGCAGAAACTAGAACAAGAAATTTGCATTCATATTAAAATACTTTGACTATGATTCGCGCAGCTTCAAGGGACGAATTCACATTTGAAGCGTGAAGCGCAGCAGTGGGCAGACTGTTCGCTATATTCATATGAATCTAACTGTTGTTATTATATTGCCGTTCCTGACATTCGTGGATACGCGTCCTGGACCCAGGGCCAACGAGAGCCGGTTCCCTGGTTCTACCTCTACGCAACATTGCGTCGTCGTCGCCGTTGCCGTTGCCGTTGCCGTCCCAGCGCTGTTTGTAACAGTCTGATTTTGACATTGACGAATTCCTCGCCATTTATCATGCACGCCCATAAGGGAGGCTCTGGAACAGGCGAAAAGGATACTCGGAGCGCGCACGCTGCAGGCAGCCAGGCCAACAGGCCGACAGGCTGTCAGTCCGACAGTCCATCAGTCCGTCAGTGCGCCAGTCAAGCATCGCCAATGCCATCTTTGTATCTAGCTGACGGTCTGACTCTCTGACTCTCCGACTGTCCCACTGTCTGGCAGTGGCATTCCGTCATTGCTGTCAGTGCGACGTTAGCCATCATTGGCATTGAAATTTTCATTATATTTTATTCACGTAGCGATGCGTGGAACAAATCTAAAATATCCCCGCAATTTGCCTAGCCCATCAACCGAAGCGTGTAATTAAAATGTTTTAATATACGAGTATATATGAAATACCAAAATGTTTTCAACACCACAAGGTTATATTCCCAATTTCATGATCCTCATTCGGAACATTTTCTTGTATTGAGTTACAATTGGGAGAAATATTATAAAATTTAAGCTGACTTAATTTAAAAATTTGTATATTATTATATATGCTGGTTGAATTATGGTAAAATCGATGAAATTGATATACAAATATCTATACTTATATTTATATATTTTGTTAGCTACTTTAAGAAAATAAATATTATTTTCATAATTTTAATAGTTGAAATCTGTAAACTTATATATAAATATTTCTTTCAATTTTTTTTTTCGAATTGGCTGGATTAATTTTAAAATAATTTGTATTATTGTTTGAAGAAATAAAATAACCCAATTCGAATCTTAAAGAATTGAAGAAGTAGTAGTATTACATTTATATATATTTAAACAAATATTGTTCAGAAAAAAGATGTTGCTATTTATCAATAAAGAAATGGAAAAATACAAAATTAACGTAATTTTATATTTTAGATTTTAAGTGAATGAAAAATAAAAATGGTTATTAATATTTGTGTGCTAATAACTGTTAAAGTTACGTTCTTAGGAGCTTAAGATCTTTGTCCATTCAGGAATTTCTCCTTCTCTGTATTCATTCTATATCTACTTCTATATCTTGTTCATTAACTGTGTAGATCAAGAATTAGAATTAGGTCGTCCTCTATCTACCTATACATAAACAAATATGTAGCATAAGCAGTATCTGCCGAGGCAATATAAACAGAAAGCTAAAAACAAACACATTTCACTCTGCTGGCAAAAACAAAATACTCATATCCATGTCCGTGCGGATGTCCACTTCCATCCGGTGCGAGTATTTTGACAAATAGCTCGATTGGACATTGAAACATTTTATCTGCCATGTCGTCGATGCCACGGGCGAGTCGAGAATGGGGCGGTACGGGCTGTGCGGGCTCTGCGTGGGTCAATGCGTGGCATTTTGGTCATTTATATGAACACTCGTCCTTTTTCATTGCCAGTTGGTGTCTCTCTTGCTCAGTGGGTGTGCAGGGTGTGAGTGTGAGTGTGTGTGTGTGCACATGTGTATGACGGGGCTGTGCACAACCCCCAAAACGAAAGGCCGCCTTCGGGAGCACATCATGGCGAATGACAGATTAGCAAAGTCCCAATGGACATTTGTAACCGAACTGCAAAATGCCCAATGCCCGGCCAGGGCTCCAGCAGTTGGTTAGCAATGGCGATGAGGCTGGGATACAGCCGCGCCACTGTAATTTAAATTGCGAGCATCCACGCAATTTTGAGCATGTCCCTGGCAGCCACATCCCCATCCACATCCATCTACAGCCACAGTCGCAGCCCCTGCCTCCCACACATCGTCTCCAGAGACGCTGGACGCTTCTTATCGGCACTGATTACTTTCTAATCCGTGCAGCATCAAGCGCACAAGCGTTGACATAAACAAATGACCGCCGGTCAATGGCAGACCTGGATAGGAGTCGATGCAGGATTTCGGATTGGGAGTCGGACATAGGCTGAACAGGAGCAGAGGAACAGGACGGGGAACATCAAGCGGTACGACAGAGTGAAAGGTATTAATTGCTAACGCCGGCAGCCAGGTAGGCCGATCGGATGACCATAGACGAATGGCACGCCGACCAGAGACAGGTTGGTGCTGCTGCCCGAGTGGTGGGTGAGATGTGTGAGTGTTTTTAATGTGAAAGCAATTTGAGCAAATCTCTCGTCAAACTGCCCTATACTGGCAGGTATAAATTCTTTAGTTATTGTGCTCGAAGTGGGCATAATTATTTTGATGTTGCTTTGCAATTAGTGTTCGATGAGCCAACACCCCCTAGCTCCCATTCGCTTTCCCATTCTCTCCCTTTCACACTCACTCTCGCTTCGTTTCTCTGTGAACTTGCCGCTGTGAAAAAGGGAAAGTGAAAAATTGCATTTTATGCGTGGCTGGCTCAGTGAGGAAATTACGCACTTATTTGTTAATCGAAAAGTGAAAATGTGAGCTCCGCTCGCCCAAATAATTGTACTCATTGCCCAAAAGTAACAGAAATGTATGTTAATACGGGACAGGGTAATGTATACCACAGAACAAGCCTATGGATGTTTCTGTATATATTATATAATATGAGCGAATAGATTCCAATTATTGAATAAAAGTAAGAGCTATTTGTGTGTATAGCTGTTGCTTGACAACTATTCGAGTTCTCAGAGCCAGATGCACAGGTTTATTTATCTGCCTAAAATTATTAGCACACAAATTAATATAAAGTATTTAAAAGTATGCAACTTGTTTCTATCAATGTTCGTTGACACCAATATGTTAACAGAGATAAAAGAATTCAGACTATGGAAATATTTGATTGTTTTAAATCATAGTTTAATTTCAGTCAAACAAATATGTGAAATATTCAATTTTTTTATAGTTACATTTACTTAAAGATAATTTTATAATTCATAAATACCTTAATGTCATGCATAACTACTAATATAAGATTCTATATTTAATTTTAAATTTTTGAAGAAAAAAATTGTCTTGTCTTCCTTCTGGCTCTTCATTCTTGAAGATTTTCACAAAAAGGCATTTTACTGCATTTATTGCTAAGTAGAGAGAAATTTAAATCATGATGATGCTAATCATTTGGCAAAGGGTTTCTTAGACATAAAAGTAAGGTTAGTGCATTGAATGTATTTGTACAAATCAAAATTAAATTATAAATTCATTCAAAGAATAGAAAGTAAATAAATAAATAAATAAAATAAAATAAATATTTTAAATAATAATAATTAAAAAAAAAATAATCATATATATTTTAGTTAGTAAAGTATTATTATTTGTTAGGGATTATATTATATCATAAGTGTTTATCTTGTCTAAAAAATCGCTTGCTTCTCAGTTAGTAAGGAAAGTCTCAGCATAATTTTCGCAGAATGTAATTGCAAGACACATGTTCGAAATAGAAATAACGTTTACAACCTATTCAGTTTTCATTCGACATGATCAGCAAAGCAAGCATGTAGATCTACAATTTGAGAGTGGAACTATTTTTACATATATTCGGATGGCAACACTTTGGTTGCACCTACGACAGAGTGCGACACAGTGTTGTTGGGCTTGTTGAGTGATGGCCGCGACTCTCGTTGACGAGCACAACAAATTTCATTGCAACGTCTCATGCTATCAATGTCGGCAATATGTCAAATATAACAGCAACAGCAACAGCAACAGCAGCAGCAGCAGGAGCAGGAAGAGCAGCAGGAGAAGCAGCAGCCAGTAGGCATCGTGGTTGCGGCTGTGGCTGTGGCAATGGCAGCAGCAGGCGCACGTGATGCCAAAATAAAAATAAAAATGAAAATGAAACGCGCAACGGGGGCAAATGAGTCGGTGGCAGTTGCAGAGGCAGCGCCATGCAACCGCGCCATATGCCAAAGCGCTGGCCAAAAAAAAAAAAAAAAAGAAAGAAAGGAAGGCGTATCAGAATTCCCCATTCGAAATGCAATGCAAGCGAGCACAAATTAATAATGTCGACGACGCGTCACAGCCAAACTGATGCGAATGCGAACTCGAATACTCATCTGTATCTACATCAAAGACACTGGCACTGGCTGCTCTCTTCCGTTGACTGACACTTTGGCCAAAGGCGCGACACTTTCCGAACTCGAGCAGTTTGATTTTGATTAAAGATGTGAAAAAGTGCATCAAATGATGTTAACTTCAATCGAAGATTGAGGGTAAATCTTAAAAATATATAATTGGAAGAGATGTAGGTAAAGAGGAATCTTTAGCCAAGAGAGAAGTCTGATAGAACTGGGAAGCTATTGACATAGAGACAAGCAAACTAAAATATGATTTGATTGAGCATGGGAAAAGGTGAATCAAAAGATGTTAACTTTAATCAAAGATATAGGGAAACGGCATTTGATATAAATTTAGAAGAATTTTTCTGATGATAGAGCTGGAAAGTTATTGAAATAGAAACATGCGAACTAATTATAAGAATAAAGTTTAGCTCTGAATTAAAAAGCAAAGATATATAATTGTAAAATTAATAAGTTATTATCATTAGATAGTTCCTCGAAAAAATATTATTCTCAGGCCACTCTAGATAATCCATTTACAATTAACATGTTTGACGCTAGTCTTGAGGTTCGCTTTGACTGATGGCATTTCTTGTGCTTTCGTCTCGGTTTCTCTGAATGAAAGGAATAGGCTAACAAATGACAAACACAATTCTATATTATGTGAGAATTGTGTGAGAAAGAACAAGGCGAGGCAGCAACAACGAGAACGACAACAAAAAATGAACAGAAAGAAATGATTTGAATGAAACAACTGACAACGCGCGCAACTCATTGACATTGAATAAAGACAACAACAACAACAACAGCAGCAGCAGCAACGCCAACAACAATCAACTGAAAATTAGATTAATTTGGGTAATTTGAAGTTTTGTTGTAATGAGTTTTGGTCAGTCATTTGGCTTTGACATTTCATTGTTGTCTTCATTCCGAGGGTCGTTCCGAATAATTTTGTTAAACACTTTTGCTCCCCGGCCTTCACTGCCCAGCCCTGCCCTACCCTGTCCATCTCAATAAAACCACTTCCCGCACTTTTCTCGCGTATAGAATTGTGTTAATTATCGAATTCAAACTTGAATTTGAACTACAAATGAAAAGAAAACACACAGAGTGGGCGGCAGATCGGGCCTGCATATATGCATATATGTATATGTCGAAGCAAGTAGTATTAATATGTTGGCGCGCACTGTAATTGTGCTTACTACCTGCTCGCATATTTTCCCTTTTCTATATGCCTTCGTACTTATGCGTGTGGTTATAGTGTCGGTGTGTAATGAGGTTATATGAGTGTGGTTGTAGTTTTCGGCTGAGTTCTAGGAATTGATTTCATCATATTGCATCAGCCAATATTTGCATGTTGTCGCTTAAGAAGTACCGTTTTAGCGGGGCGACAGCGTTGTGTCGCTGTCGCCGAGTGAGGTTCG
>NW_022045865.1:1606548-1669902 GCF_001654015.2 Drosophila navojoa
TCGCTGCGCGAAACGATGACTGATACTAATACTGTTCCGACATATATATATATATTTATTTTTATTTTTTATTCATTTCTGAACTTTAGTCGAATTTCTAAACTTATGAAACACTGTCTGTCGTCTGATGTTTCGTATTTATTTGGCTGCCAAAACGCTGAAGTCGCTCATTTTTCCAGCGCCAGTTCCGCATTCGACTTGGCATCTGCGTTCTCCATTCCCCGTTGCCCGTGCTCCGTTCTCCGTTCTCTGTTCCATCCTCCTCGCGAGCATATGTAACCCGGAGCAGTTGCCTGTGAGATGTTTCTTATTATTTTTCGCTGATTAATCGATTGTCGGCTGAGTGTCGCTGGCTTCCCCTGCCTCGATATGTCATCCCGTTGCAGTGTGATTCAGACACTTGTCACTGGAAAAATGTAAACATGAAATGCATTTATGTTGAAATGTAAAAATATATGCGACACCACCCCGCCCCAACGACTGGTCTTTGGCAAAAAAAAAAAAAAAATAGTTGAACGGGCGTGATTCAGTTGTAGAAATCATTTGCATAGCTTGTAAAAATGTCACGACTGCATAGATTAAATTTATAGTCAGATTAATCAGATAAGCATATTGAAAGTAACGATAGTATGAGATTAAATATAGACATAACTTCAATAGTTATATGCAATGAGGTTTAAGATTAATAGTAGGAATAAATTATTATGATAGCGTGTGATTTGCTATATAGAGTTTAGAGTCTGAAAAAGATTCGAGTGTATATATATATTGAAACTGAAGAACAGCAATGGATGCAATTGCATTCAAATCAAGTCAAATATATGCCTCAAAATATTTTGCTAATTTTTTTATTTTCATAAAAGATATGACTGGAATTACCTTGATTGATATATCGTCCATGTTGCTACGATTTTCGATTGGTTTTTGTAATTCAGAGAAAGGCTGAAACTTTTTCCAGCCATCTTATTTGTTTCTTATTTATGTATTCAGCAGAGGGCAAAGCTTTAAATTGCAAAATGAAAGCGAAACCTTCTCAAATTCCCAAATGTTACATTTCGCCCGGCACTCGAGCCGCGCCAGCTGAACTCCCTGTCTCGGATTGGGTTGCTGCGCATTGCCTTTCCAGCAGCCCCCGAGCAATCCGCCTATGCCCTGACTCTCTGACTCCGGCTCCCTGCGGGCCTTTGCTGTTTGCGCCCGGATCTGAGGCCGAGCTGTGAGCTGTGAGCTCTCAGCCCTCAGCTTGGCTGCTGCTGCTGCTGCTGCTGGCTGGGCTGCTTTTGATGATGATGGCATTTCCTTTGGTAGTTGCGTACGTCATAGATTAATGACAGCAATTCATCAAATCACTCGATGGACATGACGACCAACCGAAAATTCAGCAGAAGCAGAAGCAGCAGCAGGCAGCTAACATTTTTGGTGAATCTCCTTTCATTGTTTTCCTCCTCGCTTTTAGATTTTTTTCTTTTCTTTTCTGCGTTCCGGTTTCTGGCTTATTTGCTCCCGAGCTTGGCCAAGAGCGATTACCTTTGCCACACCGACAGCTACAGCTACAGCTACAGCCGACTTGGAAGTGGATTTGAGCTTTCTCTCACCTCGGCTGCAATGCTGCAACCAGATCGCTCAAGTTCCTGCCACTTAGGCGTGCTAGAAGTGCGTCGCTCGCGGCGATTAATCAATTGCCGGAAGAGCTGGCAACGATGCCAAGGTCCAATGGCAGCGCGTCTCTATGAATAGTTCGAGCACCAACGAAACTCTGCCACTCTCAGAATCTCACAGACATGCCACTTATCATGGATCCGGCATTAGCGGGATCGCTAGAGCCTGGGCATGGGACTCGCCACGTTTAATTAACAACAAAAGTGTGACTATGACACATGCCCGGCCAAGCACTCAGCCACTCGAATGTTACTCGTACTCACGCTCGCACTTATACCCAAGTAAGTATATATGTGTGTGTATATGTGTGTCGTACGGCTCTCTGAGATCATCGGCATTGGTGGGAGACGACTGCTAGTTGCTGCTGCGGGGGCGCGGCAAGGTGTCTGCGTGTGTTTTTATTCAAAACTCTTGTCTCGCTCAGCTGCATTATCGGAAACTGATTAATAACCATTGCCAGTGGGACGCTGAGTTCTCTCTGGAGTCGGCTCTTCCCTTGCTCGCGCTAACCCCCGTCTCCGATGACAAGCTAAAGCGAAGATCTTGTTCCGAATTATGTATTTTGTCTTGTTCTCCAAGTGGTTTGAGTTTCGATTTCTGTTTCGGTTTTTGGTGTCGTCTTCGTCTCTTCGTCTTCTGCCCGATCATTGTTGGCTAAGTTTTTGTTGTTGCTCATCGCTAAATGAGCCCAAGCGCATTCCTTGTTTGGAGACAGCGCAATTTGTAAGCTTTTTAAATTTTAATCCTCCTAGACAAAGATTTGTAAAATACAATTTGTGGCTTTGTTCTTTTGGTTTCTTTGTTGCTGAATTAAACTAGTTTGTTTTTAGGGATTCAATGTGTCTGAGAGGCTGATAAACTGACGTTGTCTTGGTCTGTAATATTGAAAATAAAACGTATTATTAGAAACCAATATTGAGAAATAAGGTGTAAAATAATAAATATTAATATAATAAATATTAATGTTTTAATTTCTACTTTCAGTATTTTATATAATTTTTTATAATTTGATTATTTAAAATATCATCTAACTTGTATTATTTTCTTGCCTGATTCACAGTTCTACCATAGAACTAAGCTGACTTTAATTGTATTCATAATATACATACATATTCATCATTCAGTTTGCTTTATTAATATCAGAATAATTATAATATGAATGGGAAACATAAGCCAATTAGATTATTTTGCCGTTCATTTGAATATTCGTAATTGAAGGCATGCGAAAACACTTTAATTGATTTTTAAGTGCCGTACAAATGACGTAATCACGTGCGCGGGGCTAGCCTCCGTTTGCAGGATGTGTCTTAAGGCTGAGCTCCAACTTAGGAAGGGTTTTCTTCGGCAGCAGCAGCAGCATGAGCGGGAGCAGGAGCAGGAGCAGCAGCTCGTGCCGCGTGGCTTGGCAGGCATGATTATTCGTCTTTTTGTTTGATAAATGTTTTTATCACCGCATCGAGTTCATTCATTGCCAGCAGCTTAATCTGAATGCCATCGTCAACTGATGGCTGCGCATTAGTTTGCCAGCTGCCGGACGGGCACGCAGAGCTCTCCCTGTAGCTGACGGAGAAGTCGGTGGACGGAGGGGGATGGCGGGGAGAACGGAAGTTTCAT
This sequence comes from Drosophila navojoa, assembly GCF_001654015.2. Next base: position 1,609,822 of record NW_022045865.1, read on the forward strand.
TACAGTTGGCACGAGGAAATGAGGAGCTGCCCACGGTGCGGAGCTAACAGTGCTTTACCCCCTGCCCACCTGCCATGGGGCGATGGAAATCGATGCGTATCTCGAATGATGATTTGCGGTGTGAGCTTGACGAAACTTTAACTTTTGAAAACCATAAAATAATTAACACTTGATTATTATACGGGGAGCGCTCAGCGAGGACGCAAAAGTTTGGCCCAAACTTTGTTTGCTCGTCTAAGCTGCAACGGGGGAGACATTGCTTTAATTTTCCAACTATTTCGTTGCAATCTAAAAACAGATTTGATCCTTGTCCTTGTCAGCACTAGCAGCAGCAGCAGCAGCAGGAGGGGGGCATGGCCCGCGGCCTGGATGCAAATTGTTGAAATAGTTGCAGCGCAAGATTAATGCAAACATATATTTATCAAATTTTAACGCTCTTAGCGGGATGCCTACCCCCTTCCTCGGCCGCTGGCTTCATTCGCCATTGTTTCTTCTAATAAACTTAAGTGCAGCTTGCCAAGCCTTGGCTATGGGCGGGGCAGGGCGCTGGCAGCACCAGAATCTGAGACAAAAGCAACAAGAATAAAAAATTAACGTCAAACAAAGAAAATCCACCATTATTATGTGCCACGCACATAAAACTTTGTGATACAAAAGAAAACACATACACATACGTATCACGCACACACACAGACACACTCAAACATTGCTGTAGTGTAAAAGGGGAAGTTCAAGAAGTTTGTGGAGTTCGTTGGCTCTGAACATGCAGCAGACCTTTTTATGAAATTGGTTTCAAATAAAAGAAAAGAATATATTACATATATACATATATATATAAATAAATCAGTTTATAAATAACAATGACTTTATTTGATGACATTTTATGGTTAAGTATATCTTTTTTAATAAATACCCCAAATGATTTTACAGAATTTCTATGATATATCAAAGAGTTTACTTTACTATGGATTGAATAGTTTGTATATAATTTGCATCGTATCATATATGCGTATATATATTTATTTTCAAGAGTGCTATTTATTACACAAAGAAATGATTATTATATTATGAATAAAGTTCATTAACTTCAAAGAATAAATTAATATATTATATTTAAAATTGCTTATGAATTACAATTAATATAAAAGTATAATAATCAATATTTATATGAATTGTTTATATTTATTATATTAAATATACAAGCTAATATTATATATTTTTCAGATACTCTTCTTGCTCTACATGAAATAAGCCAATTTAATTTAAATTTAGTTATAATATTTATTAAATATTTATGTATTCAACAAATTCTTAAGAATCTGTATTTATACTCTCCAAACAGTTCGAGCTGCCTCCCAAAGGCGAGCGTGAAAAAATGCAGCTTTTCATCCCCGAAATGGAATCCATTGTTGGTTTTTGTGTTCTCTTTTTTTTTCTCTCTCTCTCTTTTTTTGCGAAGCAAGCGAAACAAGGGTGGCTGCCTTGACGGACAGACGTCGACGGAGCTGACGCTGACGACGTTTTTCATCAACGCTCGTCATCTTGTGCCATCGCCAGCTACGCACAATTGCGAGTCGCATGGGAACGGTGCGGCGGGGATAGAGAAGGTTGCGGATGGGCACGGAGCAGGGGGGGAGCAGAGGCAGGGATAAGGGAAACAAAAACGGGCCCTGCCGCCATTGTGTCTTTGGCTTGAGCCGCAGCAGTGGTTGCTACAGGGGCACATGGTGGTGCTGGCTGATGGTGCTGATGGTGGTGTTGGTGGTGGTGGAAGTTGTGCGTATTTTTGTGTCACATTCCAATCTATATCAATCTTGTGTTCGCAATGACGGATGACATTTGTCAATGTCAGACATTTTCGTTTTCCATTTCAGCCTCAAATGGCAGCGAGTGCGCGAGCAAAGGCACTGAAAGTCCTGGCCCTGACTCTGGTCCTGGCCCTGGCCCTGACTGTGGCCCTTAAAGTCAGTCAGTTGCCCAAAAAGTCAGTCCTCGCCCACAAGTCCCTGACGCCTCCCACTCGCCAGCTCTATTCTAAGCCGCAAGACACGGAAGGCGGTAGGTGGAGCGGGCAGCGGGCAGCGGGGAAGTCGGAGGGCGAAAGGCGGCCAACACATGAGTTTGACGAATTTGATGTCAAATATTTTCGTTGTTTCCCTCATTTTTTTATGAAAAGCATTTTCTCGGAATTAGAATTGGCTTCTGGGTGCGACGCGTCGCCCCCTTAGGCACTTGCTGCCGTCTGCTGGGGTGGGTGGCTAGGCAACTACCCAGCCCCACTGCCACCACCACTGCACTTCCTGCTAACCCACATTCGGTGTATTGTATGTGAATCGCTCTGGGAAGGAATCACTAAATGTGTTTGCGTTAAGTGTTTTCGATTCACAAATATTTGCATTCATGTCAAGCCCCTCCATTGGGGGGAGGCGTGTTTATTGGCCTGGCTTTTGTTTATTAGCTGACTGAGTGATGTGGAAGCACAAATCTGGAAATAACAGAGGCTTCTGAATCGCATGCGTAAGGGTAGTAGGTGAGTAATGCGAGTATTACTTTGCATTTGCATACATATGTAGATGAAGAGTTGGGTAATTAATTTTAATTTTATTAATTTATTAATTAAAAAAGACTATGATTTAAATTATTATTTTAATTATAAATTATAAAATTTATTTAAAGTATCTCCTAATGACTCTCTTAAGATAATTGCAACAGATTCAGCTCACACGCAAGGCGAGCAATGATTAGTCTTAATCCTGGCCACAAACGCTGCTGTTGCAGAGTACAGGTTAATAGCGCAAGCATCGCACATCGAGTAGTCATTAATCAAGCGCTTAAATGTTTAATAACAAGCACCTAAGAACATTCGATGTCAAAACAAACACTCGACATCATTCAACATTCGGTAATGATAAGCGCTGGGCCGACTGGAATGGGAACTGTTGTAAAATATGAAGAGCGGAACGTGTATGGGGTCCTCCACAAACGGCTAACAGTCCTGTCGTAAAATGATCATGGGCCACACGAACACACACACACACTACAAATACAACGGGAACCACCCGCAAATCAACAGTGGGCCGAGTGTCATCGATGGTCACAGCCGAGAGCCAAGTTGAGGCAAGCAACAAGCCGCCGTTTTGTTGAACATCATTAATAACAAAATACGAGAAGACGGCATTGCGGGAATTGAATTAATGAATGCCGTCTTTCGGCCAAAAGAATGAAAGAGAGAGCGAGAGAGAGCGAGAGAGACAGGGAGGGAGAGGGCATTGCGCCTCCAAAGATGTGCTAAACGCGCGTCCAGCCCAGAAACAGGCTTTGCGATTGGACAAAGGGCAGGCGGCAGGGGACTGCGGGCATTGGACTTTTGGGCTGCTGTCCTGCATGTTATTGAGAAAATTAATGAAGTTTTGTTGAAACGCATGCCCAAATTAAAAACAAACCCAAGAAACCGAGAGAACCGACGAACCGCAATACCAAAACAAAGGCAAACACAATAAACAATTGAAAAGTGTGCCGATGATGGAGCAGCGAAATGGGCCCCAGTAGCTGGAGCGGGAGCGGTGGCGGGTGGGCGGGGGCCACCCATTTCCAAGGGCAACACTTGGAGCTGGAACCGCACAGTCTGCAGTGCCAGAGACAGACCGTATCCTGGACCCTGGGCTAGTAGACTCTCTGTCGAGAGCCAATTCGAGTGGCTTGTGGATACACGTTGCGATTGTTTGATCGATTCTGTTCGAGCTGCTGCGCGCTTGATTAATCGATTCCAAACGTGGTTTCACACCCAAAGATATCGCATACAAATCGAATTAAAGACAGACTCGGCCGAGAGGTAATTAATTTCTAGTAAATGTTGATAAATCGTTTTCAATGCGAGCAGCCACTGCGAACAGTCCAATGCAAATTCGGTTTTGAGTATTCGACATTGGGTTGGGCGCGTGTCGATAGTTGGGCCAGTGTCGATAGTTGGGCCAAGACACGAGCGAGCACGAGTCAACATGAAATATATGTAGTATATGTTGATATATTTTAAATATATTTAAATATTACTGTACTCTACTGTTGACTAAGTCAAGGGATATTTAAAAGAGAGATCAACGTTTATTACATACATTGTAAACATTGCGCTATCATAAAGAAATATGTTCGATAGTTGCATTGTGCTCGTGCTTTTCTCTTCAACTTTCTAACCATCTCTAATGCAAACACGATCGTGCTGTGCACTGGGAGCTCAAGACCTCTATTCCACTAAGAGAACACAGCACCTATAAATAGTAGTCGGAGCCGCGCCGCTGTGGCTGCTGGGCATCGCCTGACAAATGATGTGCCAAGGAACAGCTTCAAGTGACGGTGGCAATTATGCGAGGAGCCAACTGAAACGCAAATGACAGGTCGATTGAGTTAACGTTAACGCTAAACACTAAACGTTAAACGCCTCGAACTGACTCTTCGGCCCGCCTCGCCCCCCGCCCCTCGCTGCCAGACACAATTTTCTGTGGCTATTTTTGTGGGCGCATTCGCGCGATCCGCTCACGATCGATCGCCAGCCATTAATAACACATCGAAACGAGTGGGGCCAGTCAGAGAGCAAACAGGTGTGGTGCCGGTGGTTGCATTGGCTCGGCTCGCAGCTCTCGCAGGCGTAAGCTCGATCCGCTGGCAACGTGATCATCCTGTCAGTGGCTGCTGCTGCGCCTGACCACCAAATCGATCATCGTCACGCGCGACCCGAACTCAATTAAACCGAGCGAAACTTCCATTAGCAGAGTTCGTTTATGAAAAACATAATTAAATATATTGCAGTTGATTAAAGTTCTTTGAAGCGTATTTTATTGAAATCGAATCGGCTTCTGGCACGGCCACACGCAAAGACAAATTCAATTAATAATACATAATTAATTGAGTGCGGCTTTGCTAATGTCTATAACACCAAAGACAGACATTTAGTTATATAGAGAGTATAGAGTAGTCGAAATTGTAGCAATTTATATAAATGTAGTGTATTCATATGTCTTCAGTGTCAGGATAGTTTATCATATTAATCTATGTTTACATAATATCGATTTTATATATAGAGAGCCTCCATTCGATAGAGATAGATAAATAATTTGTATGTTTGTTTCTTATGAATAGAGAAACTCCTTCGAGCGACTCTCACGTCAACAATTCTTAACGAATATTTTTAAATACATCTCAACTTTAATAACTTGACATTTACACATATTCAACTCTACGCACACTCACTGATCTATTGCCAGGGCAATCTCGTTTTCACTCTGTAGTCGCATCAAATTTTGTGGATGTGATGTGGACTTGATGAACCGATTGTGTCAAGATGGAAATCGAAACTGAGCTGCTGCACAGTGAACTGAATATACACGTCTCGTCGACTAAGCTGGCCGCCAAAGTCGGATGTCATAAATCACGAGCCGCTAACTGAGCATCCAGACAAAAGGATAAATGGTCAAAAGTCAGGAGTCGGGAGTCGGGAGTCGGGCGACAGGAGTCAAAAGTGAAAACTGAAAAGTCAAAACACAAAACACAAAACAAACAGACATTCACGCAGCAAGAGGCAATGTTTTATGACGGTCATCGATGTCGATTGACTGGATAGGATGCCGGACTACCCGCGGCAAGGATTACAAAGGATTGCCGAACAATTGTAGTGCCAATATTTGCATATGCGAGACCGTTGCGCACCCGGAAAATGTCAAGGACGTAGTCAGGAACGTAAATTGACCTTAAAGTATTGAGCACATGTTGAATGCGTGTGGGAGTTGAAAGGGGATTTGTGAGAGTGTGTGTGACTGATAGAGAACTACCTGAAGAGGGAGTCAAGTATATGCTATAGAATGCATGAATAATAGAATAATGCATGCAAATCGACTCAAGGTCTGAGCTGGCTCGCAACTTAATTTGCCTGCGCCCTCTCGGCTTGCCGACTCCTACAGTTCTGCTCAGTGGAAGCTACGCTGGGCAGTCATTCAGTCAATAGAGTGGTGCACTCAGTGCTCGTGTAGCTGCGCGACGGCACCCCAAAAGCAAAGGCCAATTACTGAAGACAGAGTGAGAGAGGGAGAGAGGAGGAGCAGCGGAGGGGAGTCGAGCTGGGTCTGGGTCTGTGAGTTGAATCGCAACGCGTTGCGTGAAAATGTTGCACATTTGCATAATTATTGTAATTATCAATATATATTCATTAGTGTGAGTCTTGTGCTTAAACTTAATTCACATTTAATTATGACCATAATAATTACTCTCAATTAGTTCGGGAACATTTTAATAACCGTATCTACAACAGTATTCGCGAAATGATTATTGCACATTTGACGAGTTTTTGTAAAATGCTCAAAAAGCAAATGATTCGTATTTCAATAATAAACTAAAATAAATCTTGGAATTGAATTTATAATTTTTTTAAATTAACTCCAGTGGATTTTCGATAATTTGAGCCCTGCCAAATTGTAAGTCACGATAAATTGCTCTCAATAATTCTCGACAATTTGAATTTCTTTGTTAATAACTGAAAAAAAAAAAAATAAATAAATAGATTAAATAAAAAAAAATGTTCACTTTGCCATTTCAAATTAATGGGTATCTACTGTACTACAAATTAAATTTAAATGTAAACATTGTACTGTTGACTGTTAGTCTCAATTTGTCTGTTAATTGAAGAGCAAAGAGAAAAAGTTATTGTAAATAAAACAATAATCGTTTTATATATAAATACATTTCAAAGACATATCAATAAATAATACTTTATTTTTAATAATGGAAAGTATAATTCTTAAATATTATAAACTCTTAAAAATTTTCACAAATTCTGCTTTAAGTTTACACTATTAAATACCCTGACCTTCCAATGCATTTCGCTCTGTGAGAGGTTTTTCTTAAATTTTTCTGTATTCAACAATTGTGAGCCTACCTAACAGAAGGCTGTAGGAATTAAGCATACCTTTTATTCAAATCATGCAGATTCGAGCTAAGCGTTGTAATTAAACTCGACCAAAAACAAAAACCCAAATCAGCCATTGACCTCACAGTGGGCGAGCAGCTGAGAACCAGTTTTGAGCTCTGATCCCCTGCACCGCGATGGTTCCATGCCGGAGAATGCAGTCGATAAATTTTCTACCTGTCAATAGATGAGGCTACCTTAATGGCAACCAAGATAAACAGGCATTTCTCTTTGATTGTGCGCTCATTCCCGTTCCCGTTCCATGTTCTCGTTCCCTCTCTCGACTCCAACTGCGGCTGCATTTCAAAATGGCCACGCGCACTGGACACATGGCTGGAAATAGGTTAATGCACTTGCCGCAGCAAGACGCGACTACGGCACGAATATTGTGAACCACTTAAAAGAAAATTCTTATAATTATATTGTAAAACATGGGACGCTCCATGCGAATTAAGCGCAACACGCACTAAACGGTCAACGGGCAATGCGGAATGGGAGCTGCCAGCTGGAACTGGAGCAGGGGGAGAGGGAAGGGGAATGGGCACGGGCAGTGGCAACAGTGTCAACAGCAAAGGGAAACTGCATAGGTTGCAATCTTCTTGCTCTGCCGCCTCTTTATGCAGCAAAAACCCCATAATGAAGTCATTAAAATTTCACCCTTATTATGGCTTTTAAAGTGATTGCAAAATGAGCCTCTCCACCCATGGTCAGTAGGGGATATGAAGGAGAGAGCGAGAGAGCAGGGGCAGGGGCAGGAGAAGGCAATGTCTTCATTTTGCATGCATCAAATTTGTTATTAAGTAAAAAGTGCAGCCACATTTTTCATACAATAATAAAACACACACACACATATGCACGCACATACACGCTCACTTGAGGCGGAAGGAAGGTGCAAGGAAGCAATTTCCTGTAATTGCCACCATTCTTGTTAATCATACACACACACATGCACACATGCACACACCCAGTTGCAATTTAGCACGCATCTAAGTACGCGTTGAAATATTAATGAGATTTTAAAATTCATCGTCCCGGACAAACGGACGCGCGGACAAGCGCCAAGACGCGAAACAGGAGTCCGCGTTTGGCTTTCCATTATGGGGCCTCTCTCTCAGGCACAGGTGTGCCATGGACATGGGATCGATTGGGAGCAGTTCGAAACGAGCATTTACTTGCAGCTCAATCAAAAATTTCACTCCTCAAACTTGAGGCGCAGAGTGAATAAATTTGATAGCCGAACATCAAATCAAATCGCTCAATTGCTCAAAATTATATTCCATTTATGGCTATTGATGTATTAAATGATGTATTTTATGACTTTCTGCCAAATTTGTTCGAGTCTCTCTTTCTTTCTTTCGCTGCTTTCGTTTAACATAATTCATTTTGCAACTGTGAAAATATATATATATATATTTTTATAGCTATTTATAACTAATTTGCGTTTTCTTTAAATCTAAAAATAATCTTGGTTAAATAATAGTCTAAAAACTCGAAACATAGCGATTTATTTAATTGGACATATGTATACACATATGTATAATAATAAAGATATTTTCAGCATGGTATATTAATATATAAAGAATAATAGTAACTAAAGCAATTGAATTATTTTAATAATAAATAACGTAGTTAAATAAACGGCTAAAAATGCATAAATATCGTTAAACGAGTTTTCTGCTGTATAAATATAATAATAAATAGATTTTCAGCAGGTTATATTATTAAAATAATATTAATAGTAACTAAAGTAATTAAATTATTTAAATAAATATTATGAGACTAATAAATTGTTTTTTGTTTTCAAAATTTTTTAAGAAATTATAGAAAAGAATATAAATTTCATGATTTTTGAAAACTCATATTTTCATAAACAAGCATTTAAATAAACGGCTGAAAAATGTTAAATGTTTACAGCCGAACTGGCCAATATTTTGGGTTCTTTTTTTAAAATTTAAGAAATTATATGTAAATATACATTTCATAAATATTAATAAATAATTTGGTTCACAATATACTTTTCACAAATTTTAAGAATTTTTTTAAAAATTTTCTTTTTTAAATATATGAGAAAATACATTTATCTATATGCATATGTGTGGATTATTTATTCATTTAAACATTAAGTCAATCGGCATTTCCTTTAATAATTCGGCCCTGTCTGCATTTGCCACTCTGAATTTAAAGACTTTACAGAGCTTTAATTATTTCGTACAAGCTTTAATTATTTGCTTCAGGATAATTAGATGAGATTTGTGCAAAGTCCATATACGGCTCTCAAAAGCGTTGCCATTAATTAGATCAATTAAGCGATGCCTTTTTCGTAGCTCTGGTGTCGGTTGTGCAATTTCTCTCATAATTTGCCACAATTAACGACTGATCAGCAATTAAAGTTGCATTATCTGAGGGTAGAGGTGCTGGAGAGGCTGGAGTTGCTGTTGGTGCCTTAATCGGCACCTGCAGATCATCGAATGATGCCGCAAAAGTGCGTGGATAATAAATGCCAATTACCATTTCAGGCATTCACTTCTCTAGAGTCGAAGCCATGCCCCCCTTTTGTATGCCCCTACCTCGTACACATACACATATCTATCTGGCGGCTCTCTGATGGCCTCTGCTGCTGGCCAAGTCGCCTTGGCGTTCGCTGGCGCTGTTAGCGACGTACATCAAAAACGACTTAAGGCCACCACCGGTTAAGTATTTGGAGGATTTTTCGCAGTTTCTAATGATGATGATGGCCGCTGGCAGCGGCACCAAATTGCTGGCACCATTGCGGACTCCATCAGCCCTCCCGCTCGCCTCCTCGGCTGCCGTCTCGGTGGCTTGATCTGCGCCGCTGTGCGGCAGGCAAACGCGTATCAAAAGATATTGTTATTAACAACAATCTTAGAAAAATTATAAACTAACTTTATGCAATCAAAAAATTAAATTTAAAATATGCTTAAAGTGACAATGTGAATGGTCTGATATTTAAATAGAGGTAGGGTAAAATCATTTTATATATAGAGAGTCCGTTGGATGACATACACAATTGTATTAAACCATAGAAAATAAGTATATTATATTTTTTTATTTGTAAATAAATCTTGTGATATTTTGTAATCTTAACTTGACTTAAGAACTTATAATTATCTTCAATTATCGTTAAAAGCTAAAGAGATATGTACTATAAATTATATTTAAATACTTCTTATACAAAAAAATATGGTCTTAAATTGACTTACGATTTAAAAGGTTAAATATGTGCTGAAATAAAATGTTGATTTAAAGGCTTTTTATATTCAAAGGGACAATATCATATGGATACACAAAGATAGGCTTATGGGTGGATATGGCTCTGTTGAGTTAGTTCTTATGTAGAAAATATTTACTTTAAAGACCGAAGGGCCAAGCTGTCAATGCTTAAATTAAAGTTAGTCTTAATTTTTTATTAGTTCTATTAGTTAGTTCTATTATTAGTTCTACTATGTAATAAAAAATTAAAAATATATGCATACATTTATATATTTAAATATATTTAATTCTGTTTGGTACACCTGTTTTTTTTATTTTATTCATTAATTTTGTCGTCCAAATTATATATAATATTAAGATATTCTAAAGGAATGTTGATCATATTTTCAAAGACCTTTGTTCTATTTTTCTTTGCCATATTTAGCTGCAGGAAATTTCATCTACTTTCAGGAAAACTTGAAACTGATTTCCTTCTACTCACATGCGTTTCCGATCCGAGCTGAAGTTGCAGCACCTGTTGCCTGGCAGGCTCACTTATGATATTAAAAGCGCACACAGCCCATGCTTAGCCAGCTGAGCTGCGATGCAGACAGAGTAAAAAGAGTGAAGCTCGCGGCCGCCTGTGGCCGGAGGACATGAGCTTATGAGCGACGAGAGATTTATGGGTTTTAATTTCCTGAGCTGTTGCCTGCTCGATGCAAGGCGTCGAGCCGTGTTAAGGCCATTCGGTTAGAGTTGTGCTTCCGACAACAGAAGCCATAGCTGAATATGCATGTGTGTGGGCGGCCCTGCTTAGCATGTGTGTAATGTGTATGGCGTGTGTATAGTATGTCAACAAGCAGCGCTGCTAACAGGAGGCAGACAGAGTCGTAGTAGCAGTCGCAGCAGAGCAAATGCAGTTGTGGCAAAAGGATGCGAGAGAAATTTTAAGTGGCATACGTAATATTCCGGTTGCGTTGCTTTCACTGCGGCCGAGGCAGCCTGTCAGCACATCTGCAACAAAATGAGGAATGGCCCTGCGACCCTCGGCCGACCTAATAGCATTAGCCTAATGTCGGCCAGAAGCTATGTACCTAACCCAAGCAGCCTAGCTGATGGCTGGTGGCTGATGGCCGATGGGAAAAAGTGAAAGTGCGCCTAGCTCGACCCGAGCAAATTTCATGCAACATTGCGTGACACAACAGCGGGAGGGGCACACGGACAGAAGAATGGGAAGTGTGCCGTTCGACTGCAGGAGATCGCTCCATTTGCATTTTGCATGCGTGTTCCTCGTATTATCAAAAAAGTTGACACAAACACAAACACACACACATGTACATATGTGACAAAAAGCGAGCAGAGTTCGGCTGTGAGACACTTGGCTAATAGATGGCTGCACTCACTCAGACTGACTAAATTTCGAGACCTTTCACTGGCAGCGCACAATGCCAACCGAAATGTTTACCCTTGATCGATTGCCGCTGAACCGTAACGGAGCAACGCACGCGTAACAAATGCAATCCTCCTTAAAAGCAGAAATGTGTCACACGTTGGGCCCCCGCGACAAGCCCCCGCACTCATGCCCCGTCACCCACCCACATCTCCAGCCACTACGAGCTCTGCCACCTCCTGCTCCTGTTTCACTATTCACTCTGATGCTTTCAAACGTAATGGCTGAATCCTTTCAGGGCAGCTCTAGACCCGCCTGTTGTTTTTTTTTCCTCAGTGCGTTTTCCTCCTCTGGTTTTTGGGCTCCTTTCGGCTCCTTCATTGTCGCCGTGGCGGATGTCTCCTACGCGTTGGCGCTGCCTTTGCTTTCGTTCTGCAGATTGTTGTTTGGTTCGCCTCAGTGTTGCTTTTTATTATAAACTTTTTCCTTTCGGGAGAGTGCGTTTTTTCTGCTCCTGCTTCTCCTTCTTCTTCTTATTCTTCGCCTTCTCCTTCTTGGCTGTGCGTTGTGCTATTCTCTGTTCAGTGCAGAAAACAAAGATAAATTGGTTAATTTCCCCCAGCCATTGTTGTGCAGCCATCAATCGATGCCTGGCTCTGGTAATGGACTTGGCTGAGCTTATGCATTACTCCTGTTTCCTTGTCCTCTCAATGCTCACACCCTGCATATCCTTGGCACCTTCTCTCCCCCACTCCTTTGCTCTTGTGCCTTTCTCTTCTTTTGTATTTTAAGAAAATTGTTTCGCTCTTCAGCTGGAAGTCCCCTCATTAAATTAAACAAACACAAATTAGAACTACAATCGTTGATTCTATTAGCACCACTCTCGGGTTAACTAGAGTTTATAATATTAATTTTTGTATATTTTGTGTTTGTCATGAGCCGATTAGCCAAAATAAAGAGGGAATGAGTTCCTATTCAATGTTTAGGCTGATGGGCCATAGATAGTTCTATTTATTTTACTTGCTCAAGGCATTAGATCTTCAATGTTCGTTTAACCTTGTTGTCTACCTCTTCGAGTTGTTTGACAGAGGTCTGGAAAGGGCAACCCTATTCCATAGCTGCACCTGCATTTCATAGCTAGACAATTGACCATTTTACAGCTGCCTTTAGTCAGCCTGTAGGAAAAGCTAAAGTAAAAGTATTACCAAAACTTGTTTATATAAAATTGAGTTATGTTTTTAATGATTCGATAAAGTATAAAATACAAATAAACTGATTTTACCTCTGTTTGAATACCACAGAAGAGAGCAAGTATACATAAATACATATGGATGTACATATGCACACACATATAGTCAAGTAAACCTACACATATGTGTGTGTAAATGTTAAGCCCATTGAGTTACTTATCCCAATTGCTAATATATATGTATATTCTTGGCAGTAAATTGATGTATCGCCTGGCAAGCGATAATTAAAAGTCAATAGAGAGCAACACTTGCGCGCAAGATAAACATCAGATGGGGATAGAAGTTCTGAGATGTATTACAATCCATAATCGCTGAGCGCTGCGCTGTCAATCAGTCACTCGGCGCTGCTCCAGCAGCAACCTCTTCATCATGCCCAGCCACAACACGAGCCGAGCCGAGCCGCGCCGTGCCGGGCCAGAGGCACACATCTGAGAGAGTCAGAATATGGATAACTTTTCGAATAGAAATTCCAAACTGACAAGTGTGCATCACACTTCAATTTCCATTCAGTGCTCGGGGCAGAGGCTCGAGCTCAAGCTGAAGCTCAAGCAGCAGCTCTGGCTCCAGCCCAGCTGAGCTGAAGATTTGCTGCCAGCTACCGTTGACGTTGACTGCGCCCACTCCCGCTGCCTCCCGCCTCCCGCCTCCCGACTCCTGCCCGCTGCTGCCTGCCTGCTGCCTGGGCTAGAACAAAAACTCTTTGGCGTGCACAAAAAACCGAAACGAAAACTGAAATACGGCTGCATCATTAAATTTAATATGATACTCATTTAATGAAATTGTTGCCGATTTGTTTTGGAAATACACGCGCTCGCTCTCCTTTGAGTTTGACGCCTTCGCCAATGCGGAACACTGCGTTGCGCTGCCCTCGAGCTGGAAGCGAGACTCTCGTGCCACATGCGGGCGGTGGCAGTGCCAGGTTGCCGGCTTGTGGGCGGGGCAGAGAGTGCAATATTGCGAACATGGCCGGATAATGACGACAACGGCAGCGGCCTGAACAACGATGACGATGACGACGACGACGACGACGAGGACGAGGACGACTCGGAAGGAAATGTGCACTGGCAGAAAGGCCGCAGGGCCAGCTTAAGTCAGGATGGGCGAGGTGGTGCGTGGAGTGGGTCGAGCGACAGTCGAGCATCGTAGTTAGTGGCAAAAATCATTCTAATGACAGCAAAACGTAAAAAGCTCTGAAAGTGTTAAGTGGTTTCTCATTAAACTTTATGTACTGCTGCGTCTGTCGGTCGGTTGGGCGCTAGGACTGGCGGTCGCTGTGTGGGCGCAGAGAGGCGGTCCTGGCCGGGACGAGCATTAGGGGCTGGCTTAAACGATTGCCAGACCAACGTCATTAGCACTTTTAACCGCATATTAAATTTAGTAAAGCGTTGATTGATTGCCACGCTGCCCAGACTCAGCATCAGCCTCAGCCTCAGCATCAGCGTCAGCCTCACATGTTTGTATGCTCCTAGCTAACTAACCTGCCCTAAAGTTATGGCCAACACTCGTCGCACTCATATCGGAACGGTTGCAGTTGCCTCTACCGCCGCCTGAATCTTATCTTTCAATGAACCGCCGAGACAAATGACACGTGATTTTATTTGATTTACTTACATCTGCAGCTCAATTTTCAGTTTGACTTTTGCCTTGAGTTTTGGTCGTTTGGTTTCTTTGGGTCTGCTCATGGTCACAGTTACTGCTACAGTTACAGTTACAGCAGTAGCTGCGACTGCTGCTCCTGTCGCTGCTTGGGCACATTATCCGAAATGATTCGATCATTAGCGGCCCCGAGCAGTTCTCGTCGTGTTCTCTAGGCATTACGGGTAATTACTGGAATGTTGTGACAATATTTTTCCGCTTGTCTTCGAATTACTTAATCTCAATGGCTGGCAATAACGCTTCCAAAGATTAAGATGTTTACCCACTAAGTGATTTTTGACAACTCTTTGACTTTTGAGCGCTAACTGCATTCGTTTGATTTATGACGAACAAGCATAAATAAGTGATCTAGATAATTTGTATGATTATTTATAAAGTTATAAGACAATTAAAAAGGAAATATAACCACAAATAATCTGTTTTTAGCTCTTTATGTCATTTAGTACTAGGATTGACAAATAGGTGTACTATGTAGGAATCTATGTTCTAGATCTATAAATAATACGTTTAATTTATAGTTTAACTTTAAGAGAAATCATCATCAAGCGAAACTAACAATTTTATAAAATTGAAATTAGTTATAAAGAGTATGAAATGTATATTATATTATATAAATAATTTATTTATTGCATTCAACATACCTTCAATTCTAAGACTAAATAAATATAAAACTATTTAACATAATATAAAATTTGTAAAAAATGCATGATATTTTTAAATCATAATTTTTGTATGCCAAACAATACAACAGAATAAAAGAAATTATTATACAAAAACTATATATTCCCTTTAAATTATTTTTGTATTTTCAAAAGAACCTTGGCTGAAACACAAATGTTTATTGGAACCACCGGCGGCATGATGTGGACATGGTACACATGTAACATGTGTAGGGTCTCGGCACCGGGCCCGTTGGCTCCGCATGGCGCATATGGCGTCGAGCGAGCGGCAGCAACAACAACAACGCAGCCAGCTGCGGCGGCCATATTGAAAATCATTCAAGTATTTCGAAAATAGTGGGCGGAGTCAGCGGCGCCATCAAGTGCGCATGCGGGTGCGAGCGAGCAAACAGTAAGCGCTAGCGCGTTGCACGTTTCATCTCCCTTTTGTGTTTACGCAGTGCGCATGCGCCGTGCTACGGAATTCGTGGCCATGGTCTGCAGCGGCCTGTGTTCGAAAACTAACTGAATTTCGAAATTTACGATGGTTGCTGCTCGAGCGGCATTCGAACTGCCGGCTCTCTCGCAGCTGTGAGTGTATTGGTGGTGAATGCATTAGTGTTGGTGCCGGCGAGATCTTCGAATTTCGATATCGATTCGCGTGGTTATGTGTGGGTTTTTCGAACTTGTGCTCAAACCGGATTTCGAGCAGTCTCTCATAACTGTTGTATGGCTATTCGATGAGGTCCAGAACAAGTTCTCCGGCTCGACGCAAACTGAGGTTTACCTGCTGCTACAGAGACTGAAACCGAGGCTGTGGCTGAAGCAGAGGCTGAGGCAGCGACAGCGGCAGCGGCTGCCATCGATGCTCGTCAGGAGTTAATATTCTATTAGAGGCTCATTTGTGTGATTGCCATCAAGGATACGGAGACTCGAGTGACTAGTGCAATTTTCAAGCGATTGCCATTTCGCTTTTAACCGGGTCAATTGCACTGCTATTGGCAGTGCCAAATGCCCATACACGACCCTCTTGCCATCCCTCGAATAGAATGGACAACTCAATTTGAGTTTAGTTTGTTTTTCGGCGCTTTTTCCTCTTCGATTTTCGTCTGCATCTGCTAATTATCGTATTCAATGATTTATGTCTTGGCCATTTTAAATTCATCATTTGCCTTCGTTGCGCAGTCTCGATATCACCTTGATGGATCGTCGATCGTTTGATGGATTGTGTGAACCGACAGAGGAAGAGGGCGAGGGCGAGGGCGATGGTGAGGGAATGGGCCTGCACTTGTCTAGGCCTCATCATTACGAGTACCTCAAGTGGATTTCTGACATCTTGCTTTGTTTCTCGTTATGGCGTTCATGTTTCTGCCTATTTCAATTTGTACGTAATTAATGATTTATTCAAGTTTCGCCGAGTGTTGTCTCAATTCCATAGAATCGATTATTAATGATTCTTTCCGACGGTCTGTCTCCAACTGGCTTAGAACTTCAATATGTTGGACTTTCTCAAACTCATTCGACTTTGATATATTGGAAATGGCAATGGCTGGCGACTTTAATATCGTATATACATATGTATATGAAGATAATATTTCTTTAATAATATATTTTAAAGATTGGCTTTGAATAGAATAAAATTCTTAAACAAATTTGCTTATATTAGTAGGGATTATTTTTTTTCTAATTGATAACAATGTATTGCAATATTGAGCTTAATTAGTGGGTCTTACTTATTATAAGATATAATAAATTCATAAATATGATGTGAATAACAATGTAGAAAAAAGATATTAGTTCTTACATATAAAATGTAAATATTATACGAAAATTATTTAATTATTTAATTTAATTTTTTTTCTTAAAGTGGAATATTTTTGCTTTAGCTTTAACTAAAATAGGAAGAAAGAAACTAAAATTCCATAAAATAAAATTTCATAATATTAATATATATAATTTATTTATTTATCTTATATTATTTTATATGCTAATATAAATCTACTATAAAAAAGTCCAAACACAATTCCAAAAGCATTGAATGGGTGTGTATGATACACAAACAATTTAATATTAAAGTTAAAATAACTATAAGTTACATAAATACTAACTAAAAGATAGATGCAAAAAATATTTAATATAGATTAATATATAAAATATTATAAATATAGGACTATATCTACATGTAAAAATAGCTATATATCATTGCATATTCTGTACAAATCAATAAAAATTCATTTAAAATCTATTTTGTTTCTTTCTCTCAGTGTAATATTTGCTGGCAATAATAATTTCTTAAATAATTCCGTTTAAGATTGAATCGCATCGCATTCATATTTTGGGCAATTTGCAGTCAATTAATAAATATAGATAAACATTATGGCTTATATGAATATGCATATGCATGCTTATAGAGTATATCTGAGTAATAATGCATTAAGAGAGAGCATCACACCCAAGAGATCAAAATTTGGCATTAGCCTAGGTAACGAATTCAATTAAAATTCTATTTGAGGTGCTTCGTTTGGGCAAACAAGAGCGTTTTTAATTAATTTCAACAGACCGAAAAGCAAACAAGCCAACAAGAACTCAAGCCCGATTCACTGTTGCAGAAAATCTTGCACCCGCCCCACCCAGCATGGATAGGGTGGTGCATCCACGCAACCACGCAACCACGCATCCGCGTTGCCTGTCGAACTTTGGTTGGCAGCTGCTCAAGATCTATTTCGAGTGGATCTCTAGATATTTCGGAGTACGTGCAGCGCCATCATGGTGGGACACATGTGAAATGCACTTCAAGCAGCCATTCAGGCGCGGCCAACAGCCAACAGGCAGCAGCCGAGGGGGACAAGTGGTGCAAGTGGTGCAATCAAATGTTGACATTTTCGAGCATTTGCGGAAAAACGATTTGTATATTCGAGGCCTTTTTCTCGCGCGACTGCTGCAAGTGCCAGACACTCAGATTGTTGAGAATATTTCAGCGTCTCGTTGCGTCTCAATTCAGAGAAAAATACGACACAAATTATTAATTTGATTTTGTGACATAAACGTGAGCACATTCTGTGCCCCGCTTACAAATGGCCAGCGATTATGTGAACAATGCGAATTCAATTTGTTTAAGCTGCTGCCAGAGCGCGAGTACGCCTCCATCTCTTTCCGTTCATTCTGCTGCTCGATCCTCCTCCTCCTCCTGCTGCTGCTCCTGCTCCACCTGGCATTGGTGTCATGTGCTTCAGCTGCAGTCGCAGTTGCAGTCGCAATCGCAATCGCATGAATCGGAGTCCGAATCGGCGAATGTTGATCCGTGAGTCGTGCCTGGGCCCGGCCTCAGTCTCAGGTGGCCATTGGTCAGTGTTTTGTTAATGCCAGTTGATTAATGGCTTATTATGATGTCAGATTAATAAGATCGTTTTCCAAATGGCGCGTTCTGTGGTCTCTCTCCTCTGCAAGGCTGCCAAAGAGCCAAACATGTTATTCACATGAATCCGAGTCCGACAAGCAACAGCATTTGCTTACCTCTGACCCTGAATTGGAGCTCGAGCTGGAGATGAATGGCTGCAAAACAGACAGACAAGTTAAAGAATTGCTTTTCTAGAAATTAGCCAAATACGTACCTCGTTCAGGTAAATCCAAGTCTCATCTGTATGGTTTGATCAGCCGTTCTGTAATAAATATATTTAGCTGAACCCGAAAGAAAAGACATTTCGTAAATTTTTAAATACTATATTTTATTATAAATATTACAAATAAAAACAAAATCTCATTTGTAATTTAATTATAATTTTTATGCATTCTCTGCTGTTTGTTTTTGTTTCTTTTTAGATTATTGCATTTTGCAATTCTTCTCTTCGTCATCTTCCTCTTCTTTACACTAAATTTAAGGTTTATTTACAACAAATTATTTAGCTTTTCTGCCACATTCAAATTTCGCTGTGAAATGTAAGTGTGTGTGTGTAGGTTTATTTGTATGTGAGTTTCCCTCTTCTAAGTACATACATACACATACACATATATAAATATATATTTATATCCCATTCATTTGCATGTGTACGTAGATCGCATGTGCATTTTGGTTTCTCATAAATTTCTACAATAAATTTTGCTTTTTTTTCATTAGATTTAAGTTTTTGTTTATTTTTGTGAAACTTAACCGCTTAGTTTCTTACAGAACGAGGCCGAAAGTTACGTATCTGGATTGAGTTAGCCAATCTGTGGATGCAATCCCTATGAATAGCACACTTGGCCGTTGGTCTGCCTGACATTTCGCTGCTCGACATTCGATTGGAATCACAAATGTTGTCTCTATTGGGTAGTATTTGGGATCTTACGTATTTGTTTGCTATTGCCTGGCTACAGCTGGGTTGGGAGAGGGGGGACTTACAGAACGAAACATCCTCTACAAGTTATGCGCATAATATTGCGCTTAAACACATGTATATGCCTATGTATATATATCTACATATAAACATAGTATGATGCTCACTTTTTTCGTTTTCTTTATCTCTTTCTTTACTTTTACATTTTCTTTATAACTTTGGTATATGGATTTCTACACGTCTCTCGTTGTGTGTGAAAAACGTAGAAATTGAGTTGAGTTACGTACATACATTCACAATATACATATATATAGATGTATATATACATACAAATGCATTCTCAATGTAATATACATTCATATATATATTATTATTTTTTTATTATTCGTATTATTCTTGTTAGTTTTTCGTGTGTTTTTATATTTTTCTACTTTACATGGATTATTTCATTCGTTTCGTTTACACTTAAGTATTTTTGAAAACAGCGTGTACATTTCATTAACAATATATAATATATATATATTTTTTTTAATTTTCTTTTTCATATAATGTTGCCAATTGGTTTTTGTCGGTATACTTTATATCCTTTACGAACTAATTCAAGTGCTTGTAATTTTCGTAATTTAAGAAATTTGCTTACAAAAATTTCGAAATTTCAAATAAAAATATAAAAAATAAAAACTCGATTATAAAAGAAAAATTGCACAGGAAATTATAAATGTATATAAGGAAAACAACGAGACGATATTTCAACAAACTTTTCACCTCGTTTCAGGGAAAGATCATTTTTATTCGGCTTGCCGAAACATTTCTCGAGTTTCATTTAGAATATTTATTATTATTATTTTTTTTTTTTCATTTTAATTTGCCAATGTTTGATTTGATTTTGGTGTATTTAGTTAATATTTGTATTATTCGCTTGAATTCAGCCACAAGCTCCGTGGTTTTGGTATCTCTTTTGTCTAATCCTGCGACATTTAGCACTTACTGCCAACTAAGGATTCGGATTAGATTTTTAGTATTCTGCTCTCTCACGTTCTCATTCTGATTCTGATTCTCATTCTCACTCACTTCATCCATCAAACACACTATTGCAGTTCAGTAATTGTTGTTGCTGTTGTGAGTTTATTTTGCGCTAAAAGTTTCTACAAACATTGAATTTAGTTAATGTTATAGTACGTACGTATGTATATAGGTTTATGTGTGGTATACAGTATTACACTATATAAATTAATCATATATGTATATATATATATATATTATGTATTAAAGTATGCTTTACACTTAGGACGCGTAGATCTAATGTTATTGTGTGTGTATATAGTATTCGCTCGTATATATGCTTCATATATATGGTTTTAGTTGTCGTTATTATTATTATTATTATATCGTATTGTATTAGTATTATGCATAATATATTCATGTATATACATATGCATGTACATATATACCATATACATCTATATATGCATGTATATATATATATATATAGCTTATTCAATTCTGAGGTCACATGAGTTGGTTTTGTTGAGTTTTACGCTTTAATGGTATTTTTTTATTTAACTTATTACGCTTTCTCCATTTGCATTTTGTAAAAATTAAATAATAATAAGAAAATAATAACAATTAACTAAGTTGTAGTGTTTTGTAGTTTAGTGTTGCTGTGTTGTGTAGTGTTCAGCGTTGTTGTTTCGTGCACTCCTTCCGATGCACTCCAGCAACAACGCCGCAGATAGTTAGTCCTCTCTTGGATAGTTCAAAACAAATTCATAAATTGTAAATTGTATTTAGCTTGAAATTTCATTTAGTTTTGCGCTGGCTTCGCTGCTCCACCCTCCACTTGGACTTGGAGCTGGAGATGGAGCTGGAGCTGGACTTGGACTACTCCACCGTGAACGTATACCCCATAATTTCCGCTCGGGTCTGTGCATCTACTGGGGACTGTTCGGTGGCGTTATCTCGTCGCCCTCGCCGCCGGAGCCGGGCTCGCCCTTCGTCTTGTTCTCCTTCTTCCACTTCATGCGTCGGTTCTGGAACCAGATCTTGATCTGGCGCTCGGTCAGGCAGAGAGCGTGCGCGATTTCGATGCGTCGTCGGCGCGTCAAGTAGCGATTGAAATGGAACTCCTTCTCCAGCTCCAGCGTCTGGTAGCGTGTATAGGTCTGTCGGCCGCGTTTGCGCTCTGTTGGTTGCGAGAAAGACAAAAAGTTCACAATTAAAATCAACGCACAATGCACAATGATACGAATGCCATCAACAACAACGAATACTACAAAAATACATACTACAACAACAACAACAACAAGACCAACAACAACAGCTTCAAAGACTGTTCTGAAACGCAGACACAATCAACATGTGTGTGTGTGTGTGTGTGTGTGTACATACATATCTGGAAAGGTATCTGTGGCTGAGCTGCGCCTGTAGCTGCGGGCTTTGTTCTAGACCCAAGCCCAATCTCGGGCCTGGAAACCACATGATGCGCGTCGCACGCAGCGTAGACCGAGCCTGATTAAAAGACGACCTTACCGAATTCAGATATTTGTACTTGTCAAAAAGAAACCCAACGAGCACCGATAGGGGACAGCGAAGGGGTTCGGCAGCTCTTTTGGATTAAGGTTGAGAAAGAGATTTCATGGAGAGCCGGACAGGGGGAACGGGGGGAGCAGGCGGACAGAGGCCACTGCAATTGGGCAGTGGGGGAGCAGGCTAACTAATTACAAAAAGAAAAGGTCTGCGGGTTTCACGGACTCACGGACTCACTGCCAAACACTGGCGACGGTAGTCGAGTAACTGTAAAACAATTTGGAATAATTACTGCGCCCCAAAAACCAGCTCGGCGCCTAATGACACTTACTATAATTATAATTTTCGTAATGACAAAAAAACGCAGCTCAAACAGAAAAACAAAAAACAAAAAACGAAAAACAAAAAACGAAAGCAAAGCATTACAAATGCCGCATAAAATATGTCAAAAATAATACGAACTAATATAATTGTCAATTGCCCCAGCCCCTGTCACTCCCCCACTCCCCCGCTCACCTTGGCCAATGGTCGGCTAGCGTGAGAGCTTTGGGTGGCGCTTGGCTACACCCTCGATCGGGTCAGCGGAAAGGGAAATGGCTGGGAAAATCACCTGAAGAACACTCGACAGCTCTAACGGGGGCGTTGCGTTTCTACTCGACTCGACTCGGATCGGCTCGACTCGTTTCAACTTGCTTAACTATTTTTTAATAACATCTTCAGCATTTGTCTTGCTCAATGCGTTTTTCTGCGCCTCTCCTATCTCTCCCCCTCTCGCTCTCACCCTCTCTGCCTCTCTCGCTCTGTCGCTGGCTAGGGGGTCATTACATCATAAGCTCTTTTTGTGCGGCGGCCATTAATGCGCGCGAATCCGATTCATAGCACAAGAGGGGGGCAGATCCATGGCGGCCGCAGGCAGTCCGAGCCGAGAGAGAGGTGCGCGGGGGGCAGCTACCTTCTTTTAAATGACACAACTGATGCCATGTCTATAACCCAAGGCGTTCGCATTTAATCATCATCAGTTAGACGAGCGGCAAAAAAAAGCGAGGAAAAAAACTTGAGAGATTTGTGGTAAAAAGCGTGCGTGTTTTTTTTTTTTTTCTTTCTTGTTACCCTTCTCTTGGCCAGACGCCGCTTGAGCAGGCCACTTGGCCTGAATTCAGCCATGTATTAGATGGGATTAAAGAGCCTTAGACAGAGTTTAGCCGAACTGAAGTATCCTTAAGCAAATATATATATTCTGACTGATGTTATGGGCCATACACTATTTGGCTCTTACGCTGGTCTCACTCGCATCACACAATTCCGCCCCAACGGAAGCAGTGCAAAAACCTGAGCTAATTAGCAGCGCACGGCCCAGACCCCTTGGCAAAGCCGGCTCATGCAACGCAAATAAATGATTATTTTAATTGATAAAAACACCTTCATGGCTCACAAGTCGATGACGATTGGGGACGGTTAGACTGTAGAGTGAGAGGGGGAGGGGGAGGAGGGAATCGGGGCTATATATCGTTTGGTCACTGGCAATTTAAGAGCGGGTGCGCTCACCTCTTGCCTGCTTGAAATTAGTTTTTAATGATGCCTTTGCACATTTCATGCGGCCATCACTCAAAAGCCAAGAAAACACAAAATAAATACAAACAAATATATATACTGATATATGTATATATGTATGTATATTCATATATTTTGTGTATTGTTTGATTGTGTGCACCGCTCAAAATTGAGTACTGAAAAATTATTATAAACGCATTAATGGCGCTTTGAGGCACCACTAGACGGAGCTGGACGGAGCTGGAACTCGAACTGGAGCGGGGGTTGGGGCAATGGAGCAGTGTGTGCGTCTGCGTATCAACTACGAAAAATATAATTAAGGTGAAACAATTAATATGAACAGGAGTAGCGATACGCACTCCAGTCAGCTGCGGCCGGGGCGCCGAATGTGGCGCAACTCGCGTGCCACGCCCACCACGCACGCCTAGCCAGTGGCCAGGCCAGTCTGACTACCGGTCAGCCACTCGACTCACTCGACAGCCAGTTTGGCTCTTTGGCTGTTTGGCTGGCATTAATGCTTTTTGATATGAAAGCGTATTGTAATTAAATTGCGATTAGGCCACCATTTTAACCATTTTACTTCTTGCTCCATAATGGATTTTATTCCATTTTTTTCCCTCGCTCTCTCGCTCGCTCTCACTCTGTATGTCTCGGTCTCCCTCCCAATTACATTACTATTATAATGTGTGTGTGTGTGTGTGCGCGTGTGTGTGTGAGCGATTGCAACGCGCAACGTTTAAAGGAAATCATTAAAATAATTACTACAACATTTTATGGAATTCGTTGAAGTCGCAAAATAATTATTATTATCTAAAAACAAAAATACACAACAACGAAAACAAAAAATGAAAAGCCACAAAAAGATATAAATTAGAATTCGCTTAGTGTAGAAAGGGGTGCAAATTGAGAGCTTTTTTGTCGCAATATATAAATGACAAAACTGATTAAACATGAATTTCACATGTATTCACTTTTTTTATAGCAATCCCATTTATATACAGCTGTTTAGTGTAATGAGCAATTGATAAAAGCTTTAAATGTTATAGAAGAGCTGGCATTCAGACAGACATCGATAGGATTTATCTTATACGTATAAAATTTGGCAACTATAAGAAATCCTATGCCGAGCACCTTCATTGTATATCATTATCCACTCTACTACATACGTATATATAATATTGATCTATTATAATAGCTTCGAGTTGAAGTTGATTGAATTCTGCCATGAAAACAGTCAGACAATAGACTGATCAGCAAATTAAGGTTATATAAGTAAATGTACATATATACTTTCATATTTCATATTGAAATAGTCTACTAGTAGGAGGTAAAATATTTCTATTAACATCTTTAGTTAAAGAACAGTCAACTCCCAGAAGACCTCAACAGGTTTATAATAAGAAATCTAATATAGCTTACTCCTTTAATAACTAATCCCTGCGCCCTCTGCTCACCTTTTGTTGCACAAATCATTCATTGATCACAGCAGCAAAGTGATCCACTAAACAGCTAATTTATTGCATATGCCATTTGCAGAGAGACTAGAGCCAAGCCAACAATTTGAATAATAATAATAATAATATTCATAATTTGCATAAGCTGTAACCTTTGGCTCAACGGCTGAGCCTTCAAAGCTGTCGTCGTCGGTGGTCGTTTGCTTGAGCGCTTGTCAAACTTGCATGTCATGCGGCGGCAGCTGGTAAAAAATGCGAATGCACTGAGCAAAAAGGTGAAAATAAAAATTTAAAAAAACACACACACACTCACACACACACGCACACACATACATAAACTGCAAAATAATATACAGCAAAAAGTCAAAAGCACACATCAAATGCGAGTAAATGTTTTTTTAATTGCGGAAATTACGGACAAACGCGCGAGCCGCTACAACAAATGCTGGCAAATTATTATTGTTTATGCCCGCGAGTTGATAAATTCTGCGCCCAGAGTCAAGAATGTTCGTGTGTGGCATGCGAGTAGTCGTTGCTGCTTCTGATGTCACCAGCAGCGAGCAGCAGCACGGCCAAAATCGCCGAGTCAGGCGATGAGCTTGCACTATATAAACAGCGCCCCCTGGCGGCGGGGAGCAACAGCAACAGTCGCTGACACAGTTGCCAATTAGCGCAACCTCAGCGTGGAGGCACATATCTGCATAGGAAAACTTTTTCACTACGCTTCTCTGCATTCGGACATTTTCCAGCTGCTGCTGCGGAAAAACTTTCAGCGATGCATTCGCCCTTGGCCACGGGAAAGCCTTCAATTTTTTTATATAAATTTTGTTTTTTTTTTTTTTTTTTTTGGCTAAGTCTAAGTTAAAGTTTGAGGCTTGCCCGATTTGATGACTGGACATACATATTTTTGTTTTTGTTAAAATTTATTTGCATGCTTCAGTTTCTTTATTTTTAATTAAAGTCAAAGGGCGCGGAGGTGGCAGAGGTAAACGTCAACAATTAAAAATTACCATTGACCAGCAGAGCATTTATTATATAAACATTTTTAATTTCATTTTCCCTTTTGCCGGCCATAATCTCGGGAGACGCTGCGACTTTTTAATTTGGGACTTGTTAAGCACTTAAGAGGGTTAAAAATCGACAAAAGTTGACAGAAACGGAAAAAAGGAACACATACAACTGGAGCATAAAGGACCGCAAATGAAAATCAAATACGTTGGGCAAGGAGTCTGCCTTATGAATGCATTCATTAGAGACGTCGCTGCATGCACAATGCAGCGAAGGGGAGCGAGGGTGAAGGTGGCTTAAACTTTGTTTAGTTATCGCTTAAACAAAGGCAAAACAGATAAACTATGGGGCAAACTAAGCTACCCTACAGACATGGGGTATATTGAGATTGGAGAAGGCTTGTAACCATTTAATGTCTACTTTAGATCAATGTTTAATGTTGTTTCAAATTGATTCAGGGTATTTTCAAGTCATTGAAGCAAATCGGGAATTCAATTCAATTATCATTCAATCAAAACAAAAGTCTAATATATGAAAATAGAGTTTATAGAACTTTTAAATAAAATTTAATATTCATATATTTTAAGACTTTTAACTGAAAACAAACCTGCTTTACAGGGCATTTAATAGTTTATCATTTTCGCGTTAGCCATGCATATTGTTTGGCGCACAGTTAATTTTTTGTTCTATGTTCCCCATTTTGAATTCGAGTATTCGAATTCGGATTCGGATTCGGGCTGCATGGCTGGCCACGGCTACCCATGTCAAAATATTTGACAGCTGACTAAAACATGCTATGCGAGACGGCAGCGCACACCAGCTCAGTGGAAACGGGGGAGGCACTCAGGCAGTCAGGCAGTCGTCGGGCAGACAGGCGAGCGACGAGCACTCAGATATCCCTAGGCGGACCGAGAGACGATTCGCTCTCACCCGCTCTACGTCTGTTGCCTGCTCGCTCGCCTTTCCTCTCGCTCGCTCCTGCGCTGGCTGTCGGTCAAGCAGCTGAGCGCCTGTTCCATCATGGCAGGCGCGAGTGTCGGCCATTGAAACGAGCGGAGCCATGAAACATGTGGCTTGACATTGATGACGTCGACGGCGCGGATCAACTAACAACTCTCAGCTTGAACAAGGACTTGAGCATGGACTAAATTATCGGAACTATCAGCGAGTTGGTGTATGCATATGCCCAGACATCAGTCGAGTTGCGTAATAAGTGAATGTATATAAGTAGTAAAATTTAATATGCATGTCAAATGAAATATTTCAAATTCAATTTAATGTAATCATAATTAATTGAATGTAAAGAGTTGATAGAGGTATTAAAAAACATTGAAATTGAAACCGTTGCAGTTTTCTAATAAATAAAATATGGTTAATATTTATTTATATCATATTAGATACCTAATATATAACAATACTTCGGTATTTTTTCACTCCATTAATTTTGTTTTTTCTGCTCTTTTTTTTTTACAATTAACAAGAATTTAATGTAAAATGAATTTGTTTTTCTAAATTTTACATATAATTACAGCTTGCTAATTAATAATTATTGAATTTCTTATTTGATGTTTTGAATACAAATATAATTTTAAATACCATTCTGGATATGAGCAGCCAATCAAAATTTAATCATTATTAATTATTTTTAAATTTTGAATTTGCCATATATCAATAGATTCGTTTTCTATTTACATTTATCTCAACTATGTTGGATTGGAGTGATTCACAGTGCTTGAGTGATTGAGGGTTCTGTTCGTTCTGGTTGGCTTGAATACCTTATGGCTAGAGGAATACGAAATACGGAATACGGATACAGCTGGGGCTCTGATGCTGGCTCTGTTTGCTGGGCAAGTTGTTGGGCAGACCACGAGAGAGCTACCTCACTTCATTGCTGCATGAATAATATTCGTAATTTGTCAAAAAGGTTGGCCAAATCCCAAAATACAAAAAATACAAAAATACAAACAAAAAAATACAAAAATACGAGAAGCGGATACCAAAAACAGCGCTGCGATTGAGCGAAATGAATGAATGCGAACAAAAGCAACAACACCCACAATCGAGGCAACTGTTGTTGTTGTTGTTGCTCTTGTTGTTGTTGTGGACGCCTCGGGGCAATACCCCGAGGACCTTTGGCGAGCTGTTGCCATTATTTTTGTACTACTCCTCTATGCTGACCAAGAAGCGTTCACGGGTAAGTCCGAGAAGTGGGGAGTGGGGAACGTGGAGCTGGGAATAAAAGCGAAATTTCCTTTTCGCATTTGCTGCGCTTTATTAAACTTTTTTGCCGCACATGGAAATCCCAAAAGTTCCTGTGTCATTTTTTGTTTTTTCTTTTTGTTTTTTGTTTTTTCTTTTGGTTCGGTTGTCGTTGTCGCTTACATTTTGACAGGCCGTGTCAGCTGCCAGTGGTTGAGCTGGTGGTGCGGGCAGCCATGTGGATGTGGCTGTGGCTGTGGCTGCGGCAGAGGCAGTGGCAGTGGCTGTGACTGTGGTTACGGTTTATATTTTTAAAAAAATCTTCACGCATTTGGCAAATTATCTTTTGATCCGCACGCCTCAATTGCGCGCCGGAAGGTGGCAGCTACTCGTGGATTGGCAGCAAATGCGTCAACACAATGCCGCACAGCCAGTGGACAGCGCCGTAAGCCGGGGCAATCGCCTGCCTAAGTAGTTGTTGTCTCAAATGTCTCGCGCTGCCATCGAAAAGTAGTTTGCGCGCAAATCCTCAACTTAGCAAACTCCAGCGCCAGCACCAACGACGGTTCCGGCCAGGACTCGACTCGACTCGACTTGGGCACATTAAGTGCAGCGAGAACCGAGAACAGACAACAAAGTCGTTGTGAAGGAGAGCGGGCAAAGTTTGCAAAGCCAGCGCCAAGTGCGGGGCCTCTGCCCTGCCAGCGGATGATGGCCGGGGATCAACGTTTTACGTAGCAGTCATGGAGCCGTAAAAAACTTTCGCAACAGACTACACAGACGGCACGGCGGACAGCGCGGGGCCAAGACAAGGGGTGACATCCAATGTGCAACTTTTTGGCGAGAAGTTCTTTTCATTGTGCTGCGCCCTCTGACACTGACATGGAACCAAAACTGTGGCTAGAGCAGGAGCAGGAGCTGGAGCAGGGGCTGGTGTTGTGGCTGGGGCAGGGCTATAATGCGAGATTGGGAGCTGTCGCACATAATGCGCACAATGAAGTGCACTTTTCATACTCGAAAGAATTGAAAAGTTGTTTGCCACCCGAACGCGCTCAACGAGCCGGCATATAGATGAGCTATAGAAGCTCTTCGCTTACCAATTGGATTAAAAGCGTATACGATAAATGGATAAGTCGAGTAGAGACCAAGGAGAAGCGCAGAGTGTGCTACACCTAATCTATATCTGATGACATTCAAGATTGTTATAAAAATGGCTTGGCTTGGGCTCAGCTTTTTACGATAATATTTCTCTATAAATGTATTTGCTTAAAACTAAGGTGCAACCGGTTGTTGTTCAATTATTTTTTAATCACTCGAAATCGCCAGCGTTTTTCAGCTAGAAAACAAGTTTATCCAAATCTCAGAATATTATTAGAATTGAAAATTATATAAAAAATATGCAGTTGGAATTTAACACAGTGTGAATGAGCTTAAAGACAAATCTTTCGAATAGAAAATTCATTTTAGAACCATTCAAGACTATTGTAATATCTGGACTAATCGTCTATTTAACATGCATAGCCTGAGAAGTATTTAAATTTAAATTTCTTGCATACTTGCATACTCATAAGAAGTGCGCACAGTTTCTAGCTGACTTCCAATTATGAAGCCATTTATTAAGCTCGCTGCATTCAAGTCCTTTCCTCCAATGCAGTCTCTAGCTATAAAAACCTGAATCTCTGAATATTCACACACTTTTATGTGGATAAGCAACGCAGCAAGGTCAGAAAATAAAATTCTTTCGCTCCACAAATATATATATACATATCTAAATACATATTCATATATGTATATGTATGCTGTGTGTGTGTGCTGAAGGATGCGCCGGCAGGCTTTGCCATTTGGCTAGACCTGTACCAAGAGCCACTTGTTGCAAATATTTGTTGACTGTCGCTTAAATTTATGGCCCAACGCGGAACGACAAAGGCAGCAGAGTCGGCTAAGGCAAGAGCAGCAGAGAGAGGCAAATGGCAGCCAAAGGCCGCAAGTTTTTGCTGCTTATGAGCAAATTATCAAAAACCAACTTAAAACTTTTGCCAACTCTCCAATACAGCATCAAAACAACATTAACACAGCCACCACAAGCTCTATAGAAAGAGAAAGAGATAGAAAGAGAGAGAGGGGGAGAGAGGGAGCGAGAGAGTGAGAGCGCTGCACTTGGACTTGAACTTGGAATCGGTCTGGGGCAGGGATTGCTGACTGCGCCCTTTCTGGCTGTCTGCTCCTTTTCGTGTTCATGAGTTACAACTTAATTGAAATCGCGCTTTGTTGCAGCGACAATGCACTCGCCCCTACAGAGGCCGCGCGAATCGCGGCTCTCGGCTGTGAATGGCGAACGCTTCTAGGACGCCAGTCACGATCGGCACTATTTAGTTATTTGCCTAATGCCCGCGTGAAATATGACGAGGCGTTAAGTAGTTGCCGACCAGCTACAGTGGAGTGGGCCAAAGCTTTGGGTGAGTCGCAAATAGTAATATCAAATAGAGCTAAAGACTAAGCAAAGACTTTATCTGAACTATTTGTAGATATTGAGCTACAAACTTATTTAACAGTTAAGTTGGAATTTAAGAGTGAAGCAAAGGCCACAAGTATTTTCATGTATATACATATGTATATTTAGTGAATTTTTATCCTTACTTGCTTTAAATAAATGAAATTCACAATTATTGTCACTAGCCAAAATCGAACTAAGAATTTTTTATTTTGTCTACCCACTGTCCCAACTATTTTTGTCGGCTGCACAATAGGAAAAAGAAGTCGCAGGCAAGAGCTAAGCAAAAAGAAACTCGTATGCATTTAATCATCGTAACTTAAGCTCGAGATCATGTTGTGCCACAGTCAGAGTGCCTCGACTCCAACTCCAACTTCAGCTTCGACTTTGGCTTTAAGTTCGACTTGGAGTCCAGGTCTAAGTCGGACCATGGGCCGCACCCTCCGCGGGAGACAGTTTTTGTCGGGTCTCAGGTTCGAGTCGCTGCTTGGCGTTGTCTCTGTTTCATTTTTTAATATCAAAGCAAAAAAGTATAGAAAGAAGCAGAAAACTTCATGTCACCGCAGCGGGCTGGTTGCCTTTTTTTTTCTTTTTTCGTAGGCGCACAATTTTTTCTTATTTCTCGTATTTTTTGCACGCCACTGGTGGAGCGAAGGCAGGCGGTGGAGTAGGAGGTGAAGGATCAGCGGCTGGATTAAGACGACGAAGTGTTTGGCTATGGCCAGGTCCAGGTCGGACCCATTCATGGGGCAGCATGAAACGTGGAGCGTGGAGCGTGGAGCCACAGCGTGTTCTGGAGATTAATAAATTGATGGCATCCATTGCACATAACGTGTAACTAATGGCGCTCATCAATTCTGCTTTACATCTCAATCTGGCCAAGGCAGCGAAATAAAAGAAGAGCGAGCAAAAAACACTGAGACTGAGCCTGAGCCTGAGCCGGGCCAGAGCTAGCCTGAGCCTCGATGTGGACAAACAATTCGGCGGCGATTTAGTAATGACCAACGACAAGGCTGTATTTTGAGGAAAAGGAAGTGCTTTCGGCAGACCAACACTTAAGCACACTTAAACACACTCTCTCTCCCTTTCTGTCTTCCCCTCTCCTTCTCTCACGCTTCACTTTCACTCGCCAGCAAAGGAAAAGGGAATTTCAACATTTGAGTTTGTCAAATCCAGCTGCCTAGAGCTGTGTTTATGCAACTCGCACGCATACTTCGTCCAGCCTCCTGCTGCCGCCTGCCTCCTGCTCTCTGCCTGATGCTCGCTCTGTTTCCATGTCCTAGTCTAGAGCCTTTTACGGAAATTGTCTGCGGATTAGTTACGCTCCGATTTGGCAACCTTTTCGCTTTCGTTTTCAAAACTATTGTCAATTTGCATTATTTGGGAGACCGCCTTCTGTGACGACTGAATCGAACTCGAGGCCGGAGTCTGACCCATGTTTGTACCTCTTTCGACCTCTTTCACACTGCGTGACATTTGTCGCAGCCTTTATTTTACTTTTGCCAGTGCATTCATCGATTTCGTTGTCGGAAATTTGCGAATTTGGCCAAACGTCAGGTAAGGGGACGGTGTATTTGCGTTCATTGCAGATGGATTACGACTAATGCGAGCGATTGGCCAAGGCAATAAAGTGAAATTACTCGGACGTGTCAAGGTCGAGCACAGTGTTGGATTTTAGCATTGCACGTAAATGAATGTTTATTGAGTATAAATATTGCAAATAGAAATATCTGAGGAGTAACGAATTTATTTATTAATTTGATAAACAATAAACACAAAGATTTTAGCTGTGCGATTGCATACATAATGAAGTAAAGAAATTAAGTAAAATATTTAATTATGGAAATACAGTTTTTTTTTTGCAAGGAGCTATGCAATTATTAAAATGACAAATAACATTCTTGCTATTTTAACATATCTTATTCTGTTACTCATTTTAATAATTAAATCATTTCTTTATGCATGTAAGCGAAACTTTTGGATTTTGAATCCTTCATAGTTAATTTGTATAAAGAAATAAATGAAGCACAATTAGTTCTGTTTATATTGCCTAAGCAATTAAACTTTTTCCTACATTTTGCATTAATTTAAAATATTTTGGGAAAAGTTTAAGTGTCTCTGTTACAAAATATTCAAACTCCTCTCAATATTTCCATTTGAATATAGCTCATTAAGCAGTGCAGCTAAATCCATGGTCAAGCAGTTCAACTGCTTGCAAAAGCGGCTTAAGACACGCACTGAAAGCAGTGCACGCCAGTAAAACTGAACGAAAAGATCGTTGCGGCGACTGTCAATGTCTAGAGGGCTACCATTTTCACCCAGTGTCATTTGAGTCTAATAATAATAGGGGTTTACAGGGAGAATATCCCACAATTATATGGCAGTAAGATGAAATAAAAAGTAATTTTGTTAATGAAATGGTTGTAGATGTTGTTGGTTCTTTTAATTGATTGTATGCAACTACTACTATGACTAGTTAAACTACATTCAAGTAACTAACTACAGCAACCCACTACTATAAGAAGAAGAAAAATTCCACTTAATACGTTTCGTGGAATTGTCGATCACTTTCCTTGACACTTACCAAACTGACTTCGCATCCAGGGATACAGTGGAGACGGCATCCCTGAGGACTGCGAACTCGGATTTTGGGATGGAGGCGTATGCTGACCGGGATGTCCTTGGTGCATCTGTGGCGGGCCCTGTCCAGCGCCCGGATGCATCATCGCCTGCGGCGGTGCCACCACCGGCGGCACAACTGTCTGCTGTTGCCCATACATGCCCATGTTGTGGTGGTTCTGATGCACCTGCGAATGCATCTAGATTAGTGTATTGATCGAGGATTAGGAATGCCATGCAACCAGCACCAAGAAGAAATGTAAAGTGAATAAAGGCATAAAGTCAGTTGCGTGGCGCTTACCTCTGTCACGTCGGGAACGCCAACATCCGTGTAGCCCAGCTGTGAAACGCGGAGGCAGAGGTGAAAGAGATGGAAGGAAGCGTTAAGAATGTTATAAGCGAGGAGTCAAGCTTAGGCTAAGATTATGCCAGGCAGTGCTGTCCAAGCAGCAACCCATACGAGCTACCCACCATACCTCTATAGCATGATCTCTACTCACCTGTGCCTGCGGATGGCCCATGTGGTGGGGCAGCGACATCTGCGCATTCATATGATGCCCGCCCATCTGATCGACCAGCGGCGGTGAGCCTCCCTCCTGCACCATGCCCAGGCCCCCGACGGCCGCCTGCAGCTTGCAGCTGGCATAGACGACGGGCTGTTGATGCTGCGGATGTGTCACCTGTTGCGTCACCTGAGGATGCTGCTGCTGCAGCGGCGCCTGTTGCGCCTGCTGCTGCTGCTGCTGTTGTGTTTGCGCTTGCTGCTGCTGTGACTGTTGCTGCTGCTGCTGCTGGACCAGCTGGCCGTTCGTCTGGGCCTGCGGCATGACGCCGCCCACCTGACTCGAGGGGCTGTCAGGGCGCGAGTAGCCCTGGTGCTGCTGCTGTTGCTGCTGCTGGTCCATGCCCTGGCCGTTGTAGTAGGGCATGCGATCGTAGGGCGGGAAGCGCGGGTAGGGCATGTTGCCCTGCTGATTTGGATTCTGGCTGTAGTGATGCATCTGCTGTGCATCGAGATCGGTGACCCCGTTGCCCGGATAGTGGCCATGGTGCATGTCCGCCCCCATATACGAGTTTGTGAAATACGACGTCATGCTCTCGCAGTTATTTGTACTCATCGTCATTTTTGTCGTCCTACTCCTGCTAACTCTTGCCTCGAACTGTTGCTGTGGATAGCGCTTACTTAGTTGCTAGTGACTGTGACTCGGCTCCGTGTGCTTTTAGCTACTTTCCTATATACAAAGTAAACTGCAAGGGGATTAGTCGTCAATGACCAGAGCATCTTGCATGCACAGACTCACCTAAATATCCTTTGAACACTTAAGTACAATGTACAGTTGCGCCTTAAACTTAGTATGTGTGTGAGTGAGTGTGTGTGTGTATGTAAGTGTATTTGAGTAAGGGGGTGAGGTATTAATTGATTTGCGTCCTCTGTTTGCTGTGTTGGCTCCTCGCTTCCTCCTAATTTGGTAGAAAATCCGTTGGTGCTGTAATTGCTGTTGCCTAAATCCTTAAGTAGCCTTAACCTCTAGTTGGTATTTTCAATTTTGATTTTGAAACTCTGCAATTAGACAAAGAAAATGCATTGGCGCTTTAGCTCAATCGTCATTTGATCTCTCGATTTGTTGTTTATCGCTCAAAGCTTGTATTCAAAGTGCCGCTCGAAATTTGCTCCGACATGTGCGCTGAGCTTGAAGCAACATGTGCTTCGCGCTCTGTGGGCAAAACTTCTGATTGATTGTTTATGCTACGCTTTGAAAAGTTCTTAAAAATCAGATCAAAGCGATCAGAAGCTCTGAGCAAAAAGAGACAAATACTGGCAGAGCAAAGAGGCGTGATTTAAGAGGAAGAGAGATATGGATTAATGGGTAGACAAGAAGAGAGAGAGCGATATGAAGAGGGAAGATGACACAAGGAGTGTGTGTGTAAGAGAGAGATAGAGCGAGAACGAGAGATGATAAAAGAAAGCAAGTGAGAGAGAGTCAAAGAAAGAGAGAGCATTAAGGGCTAATGAAAAACATTTTTATATACATATATTAAAAGTTTATTCGATTCCAAGTATATTAATGCATGTCAAATTTTGAATAAATTCGAAAATATGTTCATATATGGGCATATTCGCTTACTCGCTTATCGCATATTTCAATTATAGTTCAAGTAGCCACAATAATCAGCTAATGCAACTATTGAGAGTGCTCTGAGCAGCTTCTCGCTCCCACTTATGGTTATTGCTGCCATTTGGGGCTTCTTTTTGGCATTCCTAACTGAAATATCATTCATTGGTTTTGGCTGGCTGACAGGCTGACAACATTCGTTGAATTTATGAATATGAAATCAATTGTGTTATCCCCCTTTGACCTGACATCCTTCCGGTCAAAGTGATTTAATTTCCTGGCTCATTATCACGAGTCTCTGACCTCATAAATCAAAACTCGAACAATGCAGACAGACAGAGACAGACAAACACACACACACACACACAGTCAGCCGCATTGAGGCTGGCGATGTCAGACAGATAGACAGAGACACACGTTACATGCCATGCATATACATATATATGTATGCATGCAGCTGCCTCTCTCTCTCTCTCTCGCTCCCACTGCCATTCCCACTCGTGCTTGATGGTGGTGACAGCCCTGCCGAAAAACTAACTAACGGTAACTTGTTGTCGGAAATGAAACTTTTGCAACTTTGCGAAATGGCCGAAGCGCAAGAAGAGAGAAAATGTAAAACTTTAAAATATTTCAGCGACAAGCGCTGCCTGCATATTTTTACTCTCGCCCGCATCCCTCCTCTCCCTTTCACTCCTTGCTTTGGTCTTTCGTTTTAACATTCCTCCTCGCTTGTATTTGTATTGTGTCCTGGTGCTGCTGCTGCTGCTGCTCCTCCTCCTTCTGTTCCTTCTGTCATACTCCCATGCTCTGTTATTTCGCTTTTGTTAACGAAATAATTTCTTGCGTCGCTGCCGCTGCCGTTGCCGTTGCGAAAGCTTCCCTTTCAATTACACATTGGCCGCCGATGGGGAGCGGGAGGACATGCTCGGCGCGAAAGGACAATGCCAGCCGGAAGGAAGCTGCGCCCGCCCAAAGGCCAGCGCAGCCACCCAATAACTAACGGATCCGGGAAAACTGGTGGCTCGCATTGCCTACAGAGATGCCCATAAGCGAGTATACGATATGTAGGTGGTTATCAGATATGTGGTGCTTGAGGTGGAGGCAAGGCGCAGGCGGGGAGAGGGAAGTGGATGAACGCCAACAGCGAGACGGCAGCCTTGGCCGTGACTGGTTGAAGGGGCGAAGAAATTCAGTCAAGCACAAGCGAGATGATAATAATGTCTGATGTGTGTTTTGTGCGGACGTTGTTGTTGTTGTTGTACTATGCCATTTACTGTTATGTGTGTGTGTGTGTGCGTGCGTGCGTGTGTGTGTGTGTGTGCTCACTTTATGATTTATGTTTGTCTGATGTGATTTATTCAAGCGAACAAATGCTAAAATTTGATTTGCAATAAAAGATTTGCAACAGAAAATAAAGCAACGAGCACAAGGCTTTAATTGTTCTCTGATCTACAAGTTGCAGGAAATAGAATTCAGTTGATTCATATTCTGAGTCGTTGACGTAAAGTCTTTATTCGAATTTAAATAATATTTAAATTCAGTTAAATCCATTGAGAATATCATTTGTTCAAGCATAAATTCCCTTTCAATAGGCCACAAAATTAAGCAAGAGAATTTTATTGCATACTTTCAGGCAAACCGTGTTAAGCCCTCTTGCGGCCACAAATTGAAACTCTTCATTATTTATTGACAGATGTCGCTTTCGGCTGACAGACATGTGGCGCCCCCTTTTAAGGAATAAACGAAGCTTGACAGCTGACAATGTGCTGAGTGCAATGTTTAAGCAACAGTGGAGGAACCGTTGCCATTCATTATTAAATTGAATGCAGACAATTCGAAGGTATTCATCCTATAGCGATATTTATTAATACGTATTAGGGAGAAAATGCTTAAATTTATAACTACAAAATAATTATTGAAAATGTGTATCAGAATTATTGGGCTCTTATTGCCTATATTTAAGCACACTCTCTTAGTCTCAGAAAATCTAAAACAAATTAAAAAATCAAGTCATTAAGTTACATATTCTCTTGACAATTTCTTGTAAGAAAACTATCAGCAGTTATTGAGCGCTTTTAACCACTGTGCAGCTGCTCATGCAATTAGCGAAGACAGCAACCATAGTTTCAAGCCCAACCCACTTTAGCACACACACAAATATACTCGCACAAAGAAACGGGATTGCGCATGGCATATGGGCAGTACCGTTACCTGTTTAAGTCGTCAACAACAACGGAGGCCCCTCTACAGCTGATGTGAAACAACAACAACAACAGCAGCAACAGCAGCAGCAGCAACAACAGCGCTACGCATATGGCAGCCAATCCATCAAAGGCAACAAGCAACAACAATAACAAGAGCTCGGCAATGCAGTTAATCAGCACACACACACACCCACATGTATATATAGGCACACAGTGGCACGCACACAGGCACGTGCAGACACAGCCATCAGCCATCAACACGATGCCGAAACCGAAACCGACTCACTCACACGCATGCGCTGTCTCATGATGGAATGGAATGAAAATGAATGATTTCATTCTTCAGCCATCAGCTGCAGCCATTTTGATTTACGATTGCGTCGGTGTCGGTGTCGGCGTCAGCGTCGGCGTCGCTGTCGCTGTTGTTGTTGCCTGCTTCTTCTTCATAGTTTTGCATAGCGGCCATGCGAAGGCGTCGCCTTTGTTGTGTTTACAGTTGTTGTTGTCGGCATCTTCATATAGTTAGAGGGAGACGGCAAACGAGAGTGAGACGAGCCATGAATCAAGGTAACGGTCAACATACAAAAGGCAGTTAGTGCGACTTACACCAGGAAGATGGAGGCCAGACGTACACGAATGCCTCTCAATTAAGCCAAATTGAAAACGTTCAGCTCGGCTGCGCCAGCTGCTTAAATTACTGTTTAGCATTTTATTTAAATAACAACTAATTGGCTGGGCCAACTAAAACAGAGCTACTATTAAGATCCACCTTGATTACGGATTAGTGAACAGGAGACTTAAGCTGTAACTGTAAATTTCATAAATTAATAAAACATAAATAGAAACTTTTATAGCAAGTCTCAA
Source organism: Drosophila navojoa (assembly GCF_001654015.2). The sequence goes on from NW_022045865.1 coordinate 1,648,282, forward strand.
ACAGGAATAAACCATAAAAAATCATGTTCAAGGAAAAAGTAGTTTCAAAGAGCAAAGGATTCAGCTAAAGAGTATTTCCCATTTACTTTTTAGCTCGCACAACAATTTGCCTTGCTAATTTCCTAGTAAGTTCACACATCTTTAGGCCCACGCATTTATTTATCTTAACTATCAATAAACGCTGAGCAAACGACCTTGAAATATTGCTCAAAATGTTTGAGCGGACAAACAAAAAACAACTTGTAAGTAGTTAAGAGGGCATAAAAAACAGAAACTGGCGACTCGAAGCACGTGCTCAGGCCGAATGCCAGAAGAGTTTATTGTGCCATCAGCTAAAGGAGCAAATAAAATTTTATTACCACTATAAATTTCAGCACTTGAAGCGGACCAAAACACAGACGCGTCGGCAGGTCCTCTCCCTGGCTGGGCCTGGCCTGGTCTGGTGTGCTCTGCTCTGCTCTGGTCTCGTTTCGTTTCGTTTCGTCGACTGCTCAGCCTGGTCTGGTCTGGTCTGGTCTGCTGGAGGATAAGCCCACGCGATTTAGCGACGGTGTTGCATAAAGACGAATGAGCGTAAGAGGCAAACGGCGATCAAGACGGAAACGACAGCGGGCAGGGGAGCGGGACGCGATGGGAACTGCGAGGCAGCGAGGCCTGCATTTTTCTCACATTTATCTTTTTTCGAGTGCTGCGTTTTATTGCGATTGGAAATTGAGCTTGTCAACGCGGCCGTCCGCGACGCTTGGCTAGTCCGACTATCAATTGACGGGGAGGGATACGTCTGCTGCTCCTGCTGCTGCTGCTGCTGCTGTGTTGGCCCTTGAGGAAGGGCTAAAGTGGCCAACAACAGCTGGCAACGTTTTCGGTTTTGGGAGCGCGCGCGCTGCCCGCTGATAATAAAAATGTCAGCCGCTTGACGATTGCCGGTTCATAAATAAAGTTTTGCATTTGAATTGGAAATTGGGAATTGCCAAAGAGGGCAACAGGGAAAAAGGGCGAGGCAGAGGCAAAAGTGAGGCTTGACTTGGCTTGGCTTAGCACTCTCTGCCCATGGCTAAGCGAAGCAAGCGCTGTAGACGTATTTCTTACATTTAATTGGCCCTATTTAGCATTCACTAATGGACATGAGCCCAGTGTGCAGCGCGTAGGCACCTGCACCGAGTCCAACTGCAGCCCAGTTGGGAATATGAGAATATGTTGAGGCCAGAAGAACAAGAACTGATAATAAATCTAATTGACACATTTGCGCCGGTAGACCTCAGTTGCGCCGAAGCCAGTCCCAGGACAGTTGACATGACTCCAAAGCCCAGCCAAGCCGGGCCTAGCTGGCCAATAATATGTGAGTGCGTGCAATTAAAAGTGGACTGCATTGCTAATGATGGCCGCTGACAGAGATGGCGGGGGCCGGGGAGGGTACATCGATCAGTCAGACAGGACGATTGCGGCCATTGCTCGTAATTATGCCTAAAATGCTGACAATGTACACAATACATAAATTTGCGATCATATCGAATCATCCATCGCAAACATGGCACGGCCCGTCGCATCGAGCGATCGATCAATCTTTCGCTGCTGCCGCTGCTCTGGCTGCTGCTGGTGCTGCCCGTTGTGATAACGCGCCAGGGAACCGGGCAGCGATCAAGTTAAGTGGATGCTGGCTGTCTGTACTGTCCACACTGGACTTCATCTGTTGCCGTTGATTGGCAGCGCCGAGTGGCGGAGGAGGAGAGCCTCGGTCGCCTATTGCCAATTGATTGGCAACAACATGACCAGCGCTCTGTTGTTGTCCTCCATCAGTGTTGTAATGAGGAATGCCTTCATTACAAGCCGGGCAATGCGTAAACGCAACGCACGCATGCGCATGGCCGCCGTTGCAGTTGGAGTCCAGGCCCAGATACAACACGCACTCACGCACGCACGCTGCAGCTCACGCACCGCAGACAGCGGCTCGTACAGGAGGGGGAGTTGGGGCGGGAGGCACTCTGTTAAGATCTGTTGCAGCTTTATCGAGTGTTTGTTAAGTGCAAATGCGAACGCTTGTCGTCTGTTTCTCCATCTTTTTTTGTTGTTGTCCCCGTCGTCGTCGTCATCGTTGTTGTTGTCTAATAATGAGAGAGCACGTTTAAGTACCCGGCAGCTGCCCGCTCTCGTAATGCGTTGCCACAATTGAATTGTTAAGTGCGTTTGGGGCCAGACAAAAAGACGAAAGCACAACAGAAAGAAAAAGGAAATACACAAAGCAAACAGCAGTCGCTACAAGAGACACCATTCCAAGCAAGCAGCCCCAACTCCAGTTCCCAGTTCCCAGTTAGCAGTTCGCAGTTCGCAGTTCCCATTGCCCAGTTCGCCGTTCGCCGTTGCGATTGCGTGTGAAAATTATAATTTCGTGTGCAGTTCCAAGTGCGCACCACCGCAAACCACCGCGAACCACCGCCTGACCATTGACCAGAGACTCTACTTAAAATGTTGTCAACAATTTGCAAGCAACTTTTTACTCTCCCTCTCTCTCACACACGCTCTATTTGTCTCCCTCCCTGTTGGCTGTTCAAGTTTTAAGTGTTAATTAAATTTCATTTTATTGCCCAAATGAAAGTGAACATAATTTTTAATACATTTTTGTTAATTTCTTTCTGCCTTATAGCTAATGCGGCACATTAAACTGCAGGCACTGACCATAAATAACGCATTTTATGGCAGACGAAACAAATGAATGAGCAGCTCCGAAATTGTGTTGGAATTACCAACTCAGCCAGTTAGACGTTTGAGTTATGCAAAAGGTCAGAAGGTGACAATTTCTATGCTTTTTCTTGTTTTCGCAAAGCATTTGATATCAAATAGCACTAAGAGCCAAGACTCGTTAGAATTACAGACTTTCGCTTTTCACTTTTCACTTGGGCTTGAATATGCGAAAGTTTTAGATGGTTTCTTTTAGTTACTTTAGTAAAATCATCAAATCAAATCCTGTTTGAAATAATAATTAACCAACCTGACTAAATGTCTTAACTTTACTTAAGTTTATTAAACCTGCTAATAATATATTTATTTTCAAAAATATTTCATTTTGCTTTTGCTTTCCTTTACTCCTACCCTATTCATCATATTATACTGAAATATTGCTCTATTTTTTCCAAAATTTTGCAGAATACAAACTAGGTACAGCAGTTCGGAACCTGCCTTGGGCAACGATTTGGCTTCCCACGGAGCGCAAGAAATCAGCGGGAGGTGAGGTGAAAGTTGGAATTGCATAAGAACCAAATGCCGTAACCTATGCAATTGTTCGACGTTTTTCCGAGAGACGGAATTGCGTAAGATACGGCCAAGGCCTCGAGCACTGTGGGCCACAGGTGCGCGTCGCTTACCTGAGGCGTGCAGGCCATGAAATTGGACGCAGAGACAGGCCCGAAATAGAGCAATTAACCTTGCCTACGTGACGGCGAGTGTCTTTAGGGCACAAGCGAATAGAGCCACGTTCATTTGAGTCATTTCAGTTACATTTCATAAAAAACGAGTCTTTGCCTAATTGCCAGTTAGTGACTGCGATTATCGGAGCGCAGACTGCGACTGCGACTGCGACTGCGACTGCGGCCAGGAGTTGTCATAAAAACCACACTTAATTGTCACATTATATAATTTAATTGAAAACAACCTGCAATTAATTCACTATCGAACAATCTGTATGGCATTGCAGCTCGCTGCGATGACGTCTTATTGACTAATTAGGCAATGAGTGTGTAAGTGTGTGTGTGGGAATCACAGAGACTAAAGCAAGCAGATCAAAGTTTAAGCTAGTTTTACTGTAAGGCTTAAGAGAAGAACGAGATTATTAATCCGCTTGTCAATACACATATACATATGCATATGTGTGTATATACATATATAAGTATATATTTGCTAATCCATATTTAGATTGGTTAATCGATAGTCTAATAGATGTAGTTGATAACTTATCTAATATTTTATACATAATCTATCTATTGCTAATTTTATCTTTCTGTTGCCTACTCTTTGTCTATCTATTTGTTAGCCAATTATTGACTCATATACCCTCTATATATTTATCTGTATTTCTGATATGTATGTATATGAATGAATAATTTATCTATCAAATATCCATCTAGAAATAAATCTCGCTTTTAAATATTTTATTTATCTATCAAACTGTGTAAGTAAATAGTACCTATTTTTATATTCTTAAAATCATCTGGTAATTATTATTATTATTATTATTTGTATTTAATTATTTATATAACTATTACATCATTTATCCAAAGAAAATTGTTTTGCATATGTTTAATTTTATTTGTTATTTTACAGAGTATTTGACTACTCTGCCTTATTTGCGCTCATCTTCAGTCCTATTAACAATGTCACCGTCAACTGCAGCCATGTGCTCTCCACTGTCTGATCCATATAGATGCTTATTTACTTATTCAAATCGTTGAGATTTCCTCCTCCATCTCCCCAAAAACCAACTATTTCATTTCCATTTCCCATCGCATGTCGACTGCCTGAATGCCTGCTTGCCTGCCTGCCTGCCTGTCCGCCTGCCCGCCCTGATGCTGTCGCCCTGTCTCTATCCCTGTCCTATTCAACTTGCCGCCTGACACTTCTCTGACAGCGACAGGCCATGAGCAAAACTTTTGTTCTATATACAATTTTTTCTTTTTGTCTTCCACACTGTGTCGCTTTATTCAGAGAAAACACAGAGTGGATGAGAGAGTGAGATAGAGAGAGAGAGGAAGGCAGAGAATATGAGCAGAAATGCTAAAACAAAACGCAAAAGAGTCGCCCAGAGCCAGTGAATGTCATGACAGGCTCACTGACTTCGGGGCCCGGGGCCAAACTGAATTGCTGACTAACAGCCCTGTCGCGAAATATGAGTCCATTTCAGCGTAAGATACAGATACAGATACAAATACACACAGCAGCTCAGATACTTAGATACGTTTGGTGAAAGGGATGTGGCTGGCGGCCTGCGCCGCCCCAGGGCCACATCAGCGCCGACAAGCACACACACACACACACACACACGCATACACAGTGTATACGTTCTCGTCTTGGCCCCACTGTGCGCACGTGCTTAAATACTTTGGCAGCAACAAAATGAGAGAGCACTTTTCAGGATGTGACACAAAATGCCGCCATCGTCGTCGCTGTCATCATTGTCTGCTTTAAAGATTACACAAAATATTTGTAAAAATACAAAACACAACAAGCGCCTGTCGAGGGGCGGCCGGTGGGGTGGCTGCCACACAAAAAATAAACTCGCAGCTTTACAAAAATAACAACTGCGGAGGCAGCCGCACAAAACGAAACAAAATCAAAGAAAACAAGCGAAGAAAAGCGAAAAAAAAACACACACACACACACAAAGACACGCACACGAAAATATTTACAAAATATTTTCCACTTCAACGAAATGGAAAACGCGACCGCCCCAGAAGCAGGCACCCCTCCACGCCCCACCTACCCGCCCACCGCTCGCTGCGTTGGCTGTTGCCGTGACACGACTTGAGTTGACTTGGCTTTTGTCAGCCCCTCGTACCCCTCGTACCCCTAGCCCTCAGCCCCTCGCCCAAAACGTTCATCTTTCCGCCTGTCAGCTCGTCTTTCCGTCTGGCAATGGCTCGTTGGCTCCGTCTCGGGCGCGCCCGCGTCGCCGTCAGCGTCGGCGTCGGCGTCGGCGCCGCGGCCTGACAACGACAAAAAGAAAATGCAGCGCAGCGTGAAATGCCTCGAGAGCAACACCAGCTACACCAGCAGCAGCAGCAACAACAACAACAACAATGCAAATCAAATGCGCGCCAAAAACAAATTGCAAACTGAACTTGACTGAGAAATCAGCTGCACTAAGAAAATCACACACAAGTGTAGCTGTAGCTGCATCTGTATCTGTATCTGTAAATGCATCTGTATCTGTATCTGTCTTTAGCTGCTCGAAGTGTTTGCCTAAGTGAATAGTGTGAAAAATGCAGCTATGCAAGCGGCCCAATGCCGAGCATCGAGCTGAGCAATTCATAATTGCATCTGTGTATCCATATCTGTTTGTATCTTTGTATCTTTTAGCTGGCGCTGTGGCAAGCCGGCTTTTAATTGATTTCATTTGCGCTGACCCAAAAATAAATGATAGACTTTAAATTGGTTAGGCGCCAATTGAATTTGGAAACCAAAGGAAATCTTCATTGAAGCCAATAAGCTATGGCTCGATAGCTGCAGAAATTGGCTGGGAATATTTTGTACACACACATATATATATATATACAAGATTTACAGTTAGTTCTCCAACGAAACTCTCCAAATTGTTTTCAAGTTACATTTGATTGTCATTAAGTCAGCGGAAGCAAAGCGAGCAACCCTACACCCTCCCGCTCCCCCCTCCACAAGCTTCTATCTATGCTAATGTGTGTGGCCCCCAAATCCCTTTAAAAGGACGCGCTCATTGCACTCCCGAGACTTGTTTCTCCCACCGTCGGCCCGAACGACCCAATCCCTGTGCTGCTTAACCCAAGCGCTGCTCTATGATATGATAATTATATGCTGGCCACAAAAAGCACACACACACGCACACACATCAAATATGATATTCATATAGGGCAACAAAAACTTCAACACAGTCGGAAAAAAAACATATATACATATACATATGTAACATGGAGCGACAACTACAAGTCAAAATATAAAATGGAAAATGTGTGAATATTTCATTTGGTTTACCAACAAAGTAACAACAAAAAATATACATATATACATAAATGCAGAAACGTAGCAACGAGCAACGTTCCAAATGGCACATGTGGCAACAACAGCAACAACAACTGGGACAACAACTGGAGCAACGGCAACAACAACGCACACGTCAATGTTAATTTAGTCAAAGCCAGAGCCAGGCGCAGGCAACACAACAACAAATGAAACAATTCCATTGGGCATTGTTGCGGGACACCTACTACACTACAGTGCCCCGCCCATCTCCTAGCTGCAGCTCCTCTGCCTGATTTCACATGTGCTTCCATGTCAACTTTCATGAAATTAGCTGGCAACATGACGAGCTGCCAGCGGTTGCCGCCCTGCGCCGCAAGCACGCCCATTAGCAGGCCGGCTCGGGAAGAGGGCGGGGGCGGCCCGCGCCTAATGCGCAGCTGACACCTTGCCAAAGTAGTTTTCGCTGTTGCTGCGCGCGGTTAATTCACAGAGCCACAAAACAGCAACCGAAACCGAAAACGAAAATGAAACGTGGAGGTCCCGTTGGGGATTTGGCCAACAGGCCTGTGGGCTGAGCCTTGCTTTCGGCTTGGCATTCGCTTTGGTTGGGTGCTGGAGCGGGGGGCCGGCCACGCCTCAGTTCAGCTTTTGTGTGCACGTGTTGCAACACCGCGGTCGACGTCGAGCTTGATGCCATAGGCGACGGCTGGCAACGGTTGGCATTGGCGTTGCCTGCTAATTAAAAAGAATAACAGAAACGCTCGCCGCCTCCTCCCACTCCTGCTCCAGCGGCCCTTCTAGCCCTGCCCCCGGCCAGCAGGGCATTTAGCTTAATTATTACAAATGGCCGAGGGCAAAAGTATTTACTCTAAATGCACTCGCAATTTAGTTTAATTTAATTAAATTTGCAACCTAATGCAGCTGGTTAGAGCTCAGCGGGATTTCCCAAAAAACAAAATTATATATATATATTTTTGCGGAGGTTTAAATGTGTTCCTACGAATGCTGAAGAGCTGCAACTATCGAAAAATATTTATTTATAATTTGGCTGATTTATGAGCTCTGCTCTTGCCATATAATAAAAGAGCAGATAAATTAATTTACGTGTAATATTTATAAGATGAGAAATGAAATATGTAATAATCTAATATTTTCTTCGTAATCAAGTGAATCAAATTAAGAGATACTTAATATTCACTCTATAAGCATCAATCAAGCCTTGAGTTGGCTTATTTTCTTAAACCATTCATAGGTCTTACCAAGTCCTTGTCAAACTTGATTCGATGGATAATCTGCTGTGCTATTTAACTATTGTCTCAATCAATCGTTATTGCCTACTTCATTTCTATATTAAATCTCGGCTTGCTACCTTGCTTTCAGTTCAGCAATCAGCACTTGCAAAATTCATTCACCCAAATCAACTGAAATCAAGTCCCATCAAATTCTAAACGTTGGCATTCGTCTCTGCGTTAAATCGGCTGTTAAATCGATAAAAACATTTCCACTGCAGTTTGGCTATCGAATTCGTGTGGCGCGGCGGCAGCAGCTACTTGTAGATACAATATGCTCGATGGCCATGGCCATCGGCTTGTCCCCACATTAGATACAGATACAGAGATTAAGTTGTTTGCCCACGGGAGTAGTCAATGCCGTGTGTGTGTGTTTGTGTGTGTGTGTGTGAGCTGCGATAAATCCGTAACGAGGAATCGAGCAATGCACCATAACCAACGCAACAAGCATCGCTGCCAAGAAGCTAATGACAACACCCCGAACTGGCCTGGACTGGCCTCGACTGGCCTAGCCTGGCCTGGCTTGACCAGCCCCGATAAGCCGAAACGCTTGTCCAGCTGGCAAGGCGGCCCGGCCATATGGATGAAAAACTAAAAATGGCATTAAAACATCGTAATCGCAGAGCAACGCACAGCTCGGGTGGATTTTCATTTTCACAAGCGCATGGCGCAAAACGGAAAAACAACCCCGTCCACAGGGTAAGTTTGCCCCTACTCGAATCTACGTTTGTGTGTGTGTGTGTGTTCCAATGTATGTGGGGTGGTTTTCATTTGCTCGGCCTGCCAGTAATTCTATTGAAGTTTTTCCATTTTCATAGCGAAACCCAAATTGATGCGGGAGGGCGTCAAGCGCACATTTACTTAATTACACAAATCTATGGCAGCGATTTCACATTGTATTTAATAAGATTTCTCTTCTTCTTCTTACGTTTCTTTGATTTGAGCATCGCCTCAATTTATTTTCAGAAGGGCTAACGCAATGGAATTGAAGTTTTACCTGCAAAGAAAGAATGGATTGAAGAAAATTTTTATTATATATATTGCAAAAATTATTTAAAATAAAATTTAATTTTAATGAATGTGTTATTTAAATCATAGAAGAATGTGGTTTAATATACAAATATATTTGATTTATTATTTGTAATTATTATTTATGAGAATCATTTCTTATTGAAAGGATTGAGGGTTTCTCATATTGCATTATATATTATTCACAAATATTTTTATTTATTAACTATACATAAATAGCAATGAATAAATATATATGAATATGAATATATATTATATATGTATATTATTCTATTTATATATTTTATTATTTTATTTCTATATACATATATGAACAAAAATAATTTAATGCATATATTTTTATTGATATTTAAATTTGATTTCTGAATAAAACATTTGATATGGAATGATGGACCAAACCTCTTTCTTAATGAACTTATGTTTATAGCTAATAAATATTAAGGATTCTTTTCTATCGCAGGGCTGTAATATTTTCAATTTTCACTTCCTCTACTCACACTTAATTTTAGGTATATAACATATGTACATTGTATTTAAACCTCCTTCTCCTCGTTTTCCTCCACCTACTTCCTCTTCAGCAAATATTTTACTTTAGTTTGATATATCTTTCTATCTGATTTTTATTAAATTGTTACCTTTTATTAGATATTAACTGCAAGTTGTTCAAAGTCTAAGTTCCGCTAGCAAAGCTTAGTTTGAAATCTATATACTATAACTCGATGTATAGGCAAGTTGTTCATGAGGCCGTTTGCAACAGTTGCAGGCATGCGGGAAACTCTGGCTACAATTTCAAGCTCGATTGCACCCAGTTCGAGTGCTCAATTGCTACGGCTGTGGCACTTAATCAGCTGTAAGAAGCAATTAAGAAAAAGTCAACAGCAGACCCGCTAACCAATTCCAACTTCGCAGCAGCTGGACAGGGTGTTGATTAAGCAGCCATAAGCAGAGAGAGAGAGAGAGGGAGAGAGTGAGGAAGATGCAGGCAGGCAGAGAGAATGAGCGAAAGAGAGGGCAAAAAATCAACAACAGTTGCCAAGACAAATACAGAGCAAAATGAAAAATTACTTAATTAGCTGCTGCAAGATCCTTGGCCAGCTCCTTTTGGCCACGCGGAGCAGGGCAGCAAAAACGCTGCGAGCCAAGTGTAAATTGAATGAAATATTCATGCAGAGATTTCGCGACGATGCGCGAGTCCAAAATTGGCAACGTGCGAATGGCCAGTGCGAATGCTGCTGCGGCTGTTGATGTTTTATTGAATTGAAAATCTCATTATCACCTCGACGCATTCTTTGAATGCATTTGGAGGCGAATACAAAACAGGTCCCAGCCTCACTCTCTGCCTGCCTGCCATGTCTGTCCGTGTGTCCGCCTGTTTGTCTGTCGAGCAGAGCTTGGAGCATCGTCAGATACTCGCAGCTAATTATCGTAATTATTGCAAATTTACAAATTGATATGAAATTGATTAGTGCCCCAGTGGAACGACGACGAAGACGAAGCCATCGCTGACGTCGTCTGGCAAAGACAGATTCAAACTCGTTTCATGCCAGGATTCCTCTGTCTCTATCTCTCGCTCTCTCTTTCGTTTTCTCATTCTCTGTGATTTACACTTTTTAAGTGGATGCCTTCCATAATTCATTGGGCAGCGAATAAAATGCTAATTTAATATAAATGCTCAAAAAATACAGAATAAGGGAGGAAGGTGTCAGAGTCGAAATTGTTTGAGCTTGGAGATTCGCCGCTTGCGTATATTTCACTAGAGTTGTCATTCGATTCGCTGGCTCGCTGGCAACTCTACTCTCGCTCAATTTGTCCACGGCAAAGACGATGACACAAAGCAAACTCTTGTGGTGAGAACAAATTTTTCAATTAAGCCATTAATTCAGTTCGCGCCACACACAAGCAAATTTACCCACAGCACACACACACACACACACACACATGCACACTCGGCTCAGTCGATCGTCATCATTACCATCGCAATCACCATAATCATCATCAGCATTGTCATTGTCGTTCCTTCTGTCGCATTATTTTATTAAGCATCCACATCCACACTCACACTCATATTCACATTCACACTCACATTCACATTCACACTCACATCTGCATTTACAAACATCCCAAAGTCCAAGCGTCGTCTCCAATTCAAATGTATCGCTCGCTCTCTCTCCCAATATCTGGCTCACTCTCTCTCTCTCTGTCTGTCTCTTTCTCACTCTCTCTCTCTGTCTTTCTCTCTCTCTCTCTCTCTCGATTATATACTCGTTCGGTTCTGCTCCGCTTCCTTTCCCACTGTTGCTCTCGTTCTTGTTTATTTGTTCGCTGTGTCCACTTTTAAGCAAATTTTATTCATGTTTGCCTCCGTCTGCCTCTGTCCACAGTTGTTGCTGTTGTTGTTGTTGTTGTTGTTGTTGTCGTTGTTGCTGCTGCGTTTCGCTCGCGTTGTAAAGTTGTCGTCACACAAAGTTGCCCGTCTTCCCAGCTCTTAACAAAAATATTCTCCATGACACGCAAATGAAATGAAATGAAATTATTTCAGCGCCAAGTTCTTTTAGCTGATCAGCGACAGGAGATGATGATTAAATGAATTGTTTCTGGCATAGCTTAGATTGGCTTTTCGCAATCGGCGGAAATACACACATTTTCCAGCGAATGGCAAATATGATAGAGCATGGATATGAAATTGAGGGAAATAGAATCGATCTAGCAGAAAATTGAAGAGAATTTTATTAACAACTGAAGGTAATCAGGATTATTTGGAATATTGTATGAAACAAATGTGTTGTATCCCACAAACCCATATAATTCAGTTAATAAAATAAAATACTAATGATGCAACAATGTTGATGATAATCACAATATATATAATCATAAATAAATATATAAAATAATAGTTTATATTATTTATAGTTTATAGGAACTCTTTCTTTAGATATCTCATTCATATTCCTTTGATATTCTAATTCTATTTCTACTTTTTAGCATATCAGTTTATAGAGTTTGTTTTTTTTTTCTGCTATTTGTGCTTGAGCTTTACGAGCAATCAACTTTCGTAGCAGCTGCTGCTCGGATGGTAACTGGCACCACTTGGCCACCACACTCAGAGGATTGAGGCGCACAGACAGTTACTAATTTTCAACACCTTCGCCTCTGGTGCGCCGCTGCGGGTTGCCAGAGACGTCGCCAGTCGGTTGCTCGGCTGGTTGCTGGGCACGGATTGATGGTGGAAGGACGGGAGGAGGAGGAGGAGGAGCAGTGCAGTGGTGTGGCTGCCTGGCTGGTGTTCATGCAAATGGAATACTTTTCACCTGCTTCCCATTTGAAAAAGCCGTGTGGCATGCATGCGTGCTGTTGCTGTGGTGGAAATTGCATGTTATTAGCATTAGCCGCATACACGATCCCTTCCACTGATAGTGAAACCATATTTTATTTTTATACAAAATTTGCGCGCTTAGACGTTTTATTTACCAATAACCAACGAGCGGTCGCCGCACCACCTTGCCAGCTCGCACCACCCCACAGGCCAGAGGCAGAGCAGGTTAGTCCGTATGGAAAACCGCAGCAGTGTCGCAGCATAATAAGAAGACATTACACCAACAACAGTGGCAACAACAGTGCCAGCTACAACAACAACAACAACAGCAACAATAATAACAACCTTTGCGTGCCAACATGCAATTTCAATGTAACCAACGGCGAGTGGTAAAACAAAAAAAAAAAAACAACAACAACAAAATACTCGTCTATAAAGAATTGTGAATAAATTTCCAAATAGCAACCAAGCGATGACAGCGCACAGTGGTGCAAAAACATTATGAGAGAGATAAAATAGAGAGCTTATTCTTGGAATTAAAATGTAGAAAAAGGACAGCTAAAGCTTTCTTACTAAATGATACACAATGAATATATAATATATATCATGCCTAAAAGCATAGCGAATATATGGATATTGAATGTAAATTATAGATATAAATATACAAGTGTAAGATCAATTGATCAAAACATCATAAAAATCTCAGACTTTTAAAAATAAAATCATATATGATAAAAACAGTTTGTATCTATGTTTTTTAGGCGCTTTTCCCTGTCTATATTTAACATATAAAAAATAGCAAATACATAATTTCCATCTTACATAATATTCCCATTCGCTCCACTGTGCGAGCAATGAGTAAATATTACGTATACGCCACGTGTACACAACTGAAGCGTCGCACGGCATTCAAACAGTTTTGTGCCCTGCGCTTTGCGCTTTACACTTTGCGTTCAGCTGCCGCACATAGATTTCGGTAGATTTCAACGATGTGTGGCAAGTTTTGCCAACGCCCTCCATCAATGGCGAATCCTACTCGAGCCCTTGCCTCTGCCTCTGCCTCCGCATCTGGCTCTGCCACTCCCACGCACGCTGCACTGTGCCACTCAGCTCGAATCCTAACCAGGCATGGGCGCCACAAACTTTCTGTTTGTTTATCATTAAGACATTTTACACTTTACACTTTACATGGGGTTGCCCTTTCATAATCTGCCGCTGGCATATGTTCTCATCTGCATGCGTGTCTCTCTCTCTATATATAGATATATCTATATGCGAGTATGTGTGTGAGTAAGAGTGAGCTGGATATTGGCGCCGTTGGCTGTTTGTGCTGAGGATTAAGCGGCAGCCACGAACAACTGCGTCCAACTCGCCTGCCCACAGCCCGAACGTCTCTGCGTCGCCCGCCCTCCCCTTCACTTGGCAGGCAACTGCTCATGTGTGTGGCTTACATGGCTCGTTGGCTTGTACTTTACCGAGCTAATTACAATAATTTTTCTAATGTCGCCTGGCATAAATTTGTAACGTGACGTGACGATAGGCATCTGCCTCTGGCCCCGCGCCGAACAGCAAACAACATGACAATTTGCAGAGTACGACACGAACATGAATCCAGCATGGAGGCCAATGGAAATCAAGGAGTCCACCATGGCGAGGGGGGCGGGTGGGTTGAGGTGAGCCAGGCGAACACAGGCCAGGCCAGCAGGCAAGAAACGTGTGCAGCGATAAGCATCATCGGTTCGCTGTTGTCAATCACAAGCTTCACTTGGCCGCAACAACAATGAATACGATTAGTATGAATACTCGTACGACTATTTACGAGTGCACTTGGTGGACGGCGGGCAGAGAGTTCGCTTGGGTCGCTGCTTCATTTGAAATGCGCAATAGACGCCGCCTCATCCAAGTCGACGTCCACGTCTCCATCCAAAGAAATCATCGCTTCTCCTCTCTCTCTCTCTCTCTCGCTCGCTCTCTCTGTCTTACAAGCGGACCGCCCGAAAGTGTTGGCAATGTGCGCCGCCGGTGGCATTTAACCGCTGTAAATGAGTTTATCTGGCGCAATCAGCAATTTTCGGTATCCGCTTTGAGTCACAGTCACTAGCACAGGCACTGACACTGCCACTGCCACAGTCTCAGTCTCAGTCTCAGTCGCAGTCACAGACTGAAGCCTCGTCGCCAGCGTCGCCAACGTCGCTGCGCATGTGCAGCTGAATGTTAATTAATTGAAATGTACTCGAGCCTCACGGCAGACCGACGGCAATGGCGAAGAAGACAGCGCCAGCAAACAAAAAACAAAAAGCAACAATAACAATAACAACAGCAGGAACAACAATATCAACAATAAGTACACAATATACGAACCAAACTCGGCTCCAAGTCGAGCTCCCCATTGGCAATCGCGATCGCTGGCGATAAGCAAATTGCAGTCGCTGCAGTTCAAAGGAAAACCACAATTATGCGACACTAAAAAAACCGATTCGAAACTAAGCCAAAATCCCTGAAAGCGACGAAGATAGTCGAGGGGGGTTGGAAAATTCCTTAAAATAATGGCGACTGAAAGTGGATTGTCGGCTGTAAAGAGTGGGCGTTAGAATTCTACTCAAGTCGATTAAAATTGAAATCCTTATACGCACAATCAAGATCTACATGAAATAAGAAACTTATGAATAATTAAATAATTACAAAATAATAATATCAAAACGAAGGTTTCTGGATATAAGTTAGTTTTCATTTTAAATAATAAAATAAAAAAAATAAAAATAATAGAAAATATTAAAAATATTCTATATATATAAATATTAAAAATATTTTCCAATTAAAATTCACGCTTTAAATCTTTTTTATAATTCCATTAATATTGTTTGTGTAATCGAAGTATAAATCTATTTAAAAAAAAAAAAAAAAAAAAAAGGAATATAAATAATATATAATAACCATTTAACTCTCAACAATTTATAGCAGCAGAATTGGAATATGCAGATAAGTTAAATATTTTATCTGATTTTCTACATATTTCAATTCCATTAATTTCATATAAATCTCGGCATGTTGTGTTCATTTATTTTGTTTATTTATTATGATTATATATAAGATGAATTTGATATTTCAATATCTGCCGTAGACCACACCCAGCCAAAATTAAATTCTGCAGAAACTGAAGCTCAATAAATTATATAAAATTAAGGTATGAAATATGATGACAAATGGCTTAATTTCCTTCAGTTGATGTGGTTTATAAGTATGCACCGTTAATTGCTGCGCCTTCTAATCCTTGGCTATTCATTGTCGCTGGCTAATGACCCATTAATAACAAACAACAGCAGCAACAACAACAACTGCAACTGCAACAATAGCACCCATGGCTAATTAAGTTATTTGCTGCTAGTTGGCAACTTGTTGCCGTCGGCAAACGGTTGACATTCGAGTGCAATTGAGTTAATCCCCGGTAAGTCGAGGCGAGGTGCACGAGCAGCTCGCATTGTGCACTCGCCTTATTTGTACCGACAACAGCAACAACATTTAGTGGAGCCACTTGCTTTTGCGTTGGCGGCCTGCTGCCAGTTCGCCAGTTGCCAGTTGCCAGTTGCAAGTTGCAAGCTGCAAGTTGTGAGATGCGAGCTGCTGTTCGCCTTGTGCTTGTATGTTAATTTGTTGGCATGGGGATCTTTAGGCTGCTCGCTGGTCTAGCATAAGCAGCAGCCGTAGTCGCAGCGCGTGTCATCATTAACGTGGCTTCTTTCCTGGCTATTGTTGGCCCTTTGCATTGTTCCAGCTGCCCCAAACCTAATCCCTTTTCCTTTTTCCCTGACCGTCTTCAGAGAGCCGCAGCCAACAATAGCGACCACATTAATGGTAATGGCAACACCAGCGGCAACAACAAATGCAACAGCAACAAGAAAAGCGCCAACAGCGACAGCAGCGACAACAGCGACAGTTGCTACTGACCCAAAAACCGAACAACAACAACAACCAGCAACAGGCAACCGGCAGAAGGCAAAAGGCTTCGCTCGACCAGCTGGACTTCCAGCTAACAAAGTGTCCTAAAGACTTGCCAACTAATAATTCAAGTGGTTTTCCATTTCGACAGCATAGCATGAAAGTGGGAGTGGAATAGCCAGATAAAGAGCATTAGTTGTAGACACAGCACTTGAACAATCTATAGCAATGTGTAAAACTGAAATTTTGGATCTATTACAATTGAAGGAGTTATAAAACAATTTATAAAAATTTTGCAAATCTTGACTAATCTAAAGATTTTCAGCATAAATATATAAATGTCGGGACTTTAAGCTACAACAATCTAGTCAAATATATTATATTTTGTACAATATTTATATACACAATTTTAATATATGTATATACGATTAGTGACATCCCGCTAAAATTATTGCTGGACTATCGACAAGTATTTGGCAGTCGGACTGCAACTATTTATTCATTTCAATAATCAACTAGATAAATGAATACATGATTTTATTGTTGCTGATTTATGCAGCTATACCCGAAAAACTGATCACCTTTGATCAAAGTGAAGAAAATAAATAGAAGTGCATTAGGTGGAAACAGCAGCAATAACTTTCTTTTGTTTTTTCGACATTTTATGATCTCAGCTCACAGCACGCTCGCGAGATTAATTTCATACAAGACAAATTGAGTATGAAATAGGACGAAATGGCTATAAAAATATATCTTAACAGCATGATATTGAGTCTTATGTCCGATTCACTTGATAATTAGTTTCATGTTCAGCTGACACAAATTTATAAGACTGAGGCGTCTGCTTCAGTTTGTAGATCTTGCGAAAGCGGATGCTGATTGTAGACCAAAATAAAAATAAAAGCAGAGCTCGCATTGGGCTTGACAAAGCACTGGCTTAATCAGCTCCAGATTAATGAGTCTGCAAAAGTTGTTCACAATTTGAGTTTGAGTCTCTTCTGTTTTGTTGCTCTGTGCAAAATCGAAATTCAGAGTGACACAGTTCGAGTCTTGGCCAATCTGTTGGCCACACTGGGAACTAGTTGGCCAAGGCGCACTGAAATCTCTGTGGCAAAATCTTCCCAAGCTGCTTTGATTAAGCGCGTTGACATTTCTATTGCCTGCTCTAAAGAAATTGAAATTAATGGATCGGATTGAAATGAAATCGGAATCGGAATCGGCATCGCTCGCATATTAATAGATGCTTGAATGTTGGGGCATTATCTGTCAGCGCGATCGTTGCCTTATGCAAATGAGAGAGAGAGAGAGAGAGAGAGAGAGAGAGAGACAGAGAGAGAGAGAGAGAGATAGATATACATATATAATGAGAGAGAGAGAGAGAGAGAGAGAGATAGATAGAGAGTAAGAATTATATAGAGGAAGAAACATAAATAGACAGATCTCAGACAACGCTGGTGAAGGAAATAGTGAGGATATAGCTGAGAGAGATATGTATATAGATATAGGTGGAGGGATAAAGAGAAGAGAAAGAAAATAGAATGAGGGGAAAGGGATAAGGAGAGAAAGAAAGAGTCACGAAAGGAGAACATTGGAAGAGACACATACATATATAGTGAGATGAAGGTAGAGCCAGGGTGAAGGGCAAAAAGACAAATTGATAAAAAACGATTGAAATATTGATTCTATCCATTGATTCTATATATCAGAAGGAGAGGGAGAGAGAGAGAGAGAGATGAGGGAGGATGATATGCAGAGTGCATATAGACAAAGATTGAGAGGAAGGAAAAGAGAGTAGAGAGAGAGAGAAATACAGCGACATAGATAGATAAAGAAAGAAGGAAAAAGAAAGTGACAAAGAGAACGATTGATTTAAATTAGATTAAGAATAATTGAATCTATATATCAGACTCTTTGACTATACTAAATTCAAATACGAATCTTGGGTAAACTTTGGCAATTAATAATGGACTAGGATGCTACATAGAGTATCATCATGAAATTACAAAGATATGTAATTCTCAGGTATTTAGCTTTGCTCATTATTTTTATGTATCGAATGTGATGTATATGTATATAAATAATATTCAGTTAAACTAAATAATATTTAGTTTAATAATATTTATAGTAAGCCAAAGTTTAGTGAGCTCAAGCATGTGTCTCCATATGGAAATCTATGAAGATCGTGATTCTATTCAACCGTAAGACTCTTGATGGCTAGGCCAAGAAGTCTCTAGAATATGAATACATTTTTTAATTAATTTCCCATAG
Source organism: Drosophila navojoa (assembly GCF_001654015.2). The sequence continues at coordinate 1,666,819 of NW_022045865.1, forward strand.
AGTGGGCTTAAGGAAAATGTAATCAGGCCGCTTCACTCAGGTGCTGAGCAGGTGGCGTCGTGTGCAGGATACCTTTTCAATCGAGCACTGTCAAGCAAGGCAGTTTTTCTCGTTTGCTGCCATCGAGGTTTTCCATGCACTTGCGATGCATTAACTCAGCAAAGGCATCTCATAACTTTGGTGGAACATCTCGTAGTTCGTAGCGATGTTGCTAGCTGTGCGCTTTGTATGCAGACAGGCCACATACTTATAAGCAAGACCTCAAGTCTTTTTAAACATAACCAGATAAAAATCTAATAAAGTGCAGACCGCCAACAAAATGCATGGAGCAGAGCCGCAGCTCGAGCCAAGCCAAGTCAACTGCATTGCCGCCATGCAATGTGCTTGAGCTTGGCTTGTTTTTCCTTTTCCTTTTTTTTTCTTTGTTATGAACTTTGTTTGGCGTTACGCTGTGTTTTGTTGTTGCATTGAAGCAATTTCTTGAAATTATTTTTCAATAATTTTTTTTCCGTTTTATTATTATTTTTTGTAAGTTTTTAGTTTGCCCGGTCGCTGCGCTGTTGCAGCATGTTTGCGGCACACTTTACACTATCGAATCATGCGGATCTGTCGACAATGTCGATTCCACGGGCTGGCGACGTGGCTGCCTCGTCTCGGCTCGTCTCCGGCTGTTGCAGCCATGACACTTGCAGGTGTGTCTCCCCCCAGCCAATCGGGCGGCCGTTGAAGTGCGGTGCGGGGCAATGGGGGCGTGTCAGTGGTGTGGTGCTGCGGTTCTGCTTGCAGATGTGCTGAGCAAAACACGTCGCAAAATTAATTTCATTTTACATACTGCCTGGGAAGAAAAAAGAAGAAGGAATTTTTAATTAACTTACATGGCGTATAAGTAATATTAAATTATTGCAAAGGCGCAAGTAAAAGTGATCCAATCGGGTGTGCTCAGCGTGCAGACACCGCGTAAGTAGCTGTGCGAATGGGAAAATTCTAGCGAATGCCCACAGTCAGTGAGCGTCAAGGTAAGCCGCTTAATAGCGACTGTGATTGATTTCGACCAAAAAAATTTACTGACATGGCATATGCATAGCATTCAATTATTGGGAAACGCTCAAGGAAAGTAGTTAAGAGAAAAGCTAATGGAATAAAAGCCGTGAGTTGGAGTTCTCTAAGAGCTCTGTGTGATTATGGCCCTCAGCATGTCCATTAACTGGATGTCCATGATAATAGAGATTTACGGAGTGAGCTGCTTAATTACATTAGATCAATTAATATTTGCAGTCTAAATCGGGTATGCTCAACAAGCAGATACCCTTCAAGAAGTTATTATATGAGCTTAAGAACTGTTGGAAGTCGTCTTGCCTTTCTCTTCTGATCGTCCAGAATGCAGCAGTTTTCTTCCATTATATAAACTAGTTGAAAGGCAAACTGATTAACCAAGACCTTATTTAAGTAAAGGAATGATCAGTATATAGATAAACTGCCAAGTTGCTTATATCCAGCTTCAAGTTCGGACAGGGTATTCAAATGCGTTGTAAAAGTGGCGCAACCACCGAAAAGCTATTTCGCATTGAACACGTTGCGTTGGCGCATCTCTGCCAAATTGTGTCCTTCCTGTGCTCATAAAGCAGCAGGCAGCAGTCAGCAGTAAGCAGTTAGCAGTTAGCAGTCAGCAGTCAGTAGCCTGCAGCTAGATGGCAGAAGTCGGGCGGCGCGGGGCTCTGCTGGAAGCATTAATACAATTTGCGCTCGTTACGCGGTTCGCAACCCTCGCCGTTTTCGAATCTCAGCTTTGAATCACCCCCGCCTGGCTCCACTGCCAGCTGCCCCGCCCCCTCATTGTGTGTTGGTTGTGTTTTGTCATTAGTTTCATTTTATAATTTATTAACGTCAACATTGTAGCACAATTTAAACAAGAAGGCAAGTGAAGTGAAGATTTCTCAACTGTTTTTGAAAAGCGTACATGATGTGCGGCCCGATCACGTGCTGGCGCTTGCCTGTGTATGTGTCGGTGTGTCTGTGTGTCGGTGTGTTGGTGTGTGTGTGCGTACGCTCTAGTTAGGGTGTTGAAGTTATTGCCAACATTTTTGGCTTTAAATGACCAACGAAGCGGATGCACTTTAATTTGACAACAATTGCGTAAATTGCCTCGTCATGCTGTTTGTCCTTTGACTTGCCACAGCTTCGTGTGCTGCATGTGTGTGCGTGTGTGTGTATGCGTGTATGCGTGTCTGCGTGTACGCGTGTGTGTGAACTGCTCGACTTTCGATTTTAATGGATGCATCTCCCAGACAACAACTGACACAAATGTCGCAAAGGTCACGTGTCATTCGTTTGCGGCGATTCTGGATTTATCTAGCAGCTTAAAACTTGAAAGTGTCTGTGGGCGTTTGTCCCCTGTCTCTCACTCACTAGCCCTGTCTCCCTCTCTCTCTATCTCCCCCTCTCTCTTTGCGTGTGTGTGCACGTCGCTAATTGTCATTGCTTGATAAATTTGTTGAATGCGTTGAAATAATTACAGATAATCTATTAGTGCATATAAAACGGTTTAGCTTGACAGACTGCCGGACAGATTGACTGATTGATTGTCTAACTGACTGACGTGAACAATACACAGTTCGCGCCATGCGCGCTTCTCTTCTAACTCTTTCATCATTATCATTATTAAGTAATTCTCCATTGAATAGGGAAAATTTTGCTTCTTTTTCTTTGGTTAGCCACCAAAGTCCATCCGACCCAAGATAATTAGAATCCTTTACAAATTTAAGCTGGATTTCAGTTAGTTCAGCTCAGGCTTTTGTGAAACACTTTGAATTGCACCCCAATTGATTAGTCTTTTATAAAGACTAAAACTCATGATTGTTTTCTCATTTAGTTCATCTTGAGGCCTGTCTGTCCGTTCGTATTTTAAGGAGTTATATATTGCAATATGCCAAATACCATATTACTGAGTAGAAATGAAGGATATTGAAATATAAAATGTAACGTACCGCGAAATGATCGTATGTCGAAAAATTTAACTTTACAGAAGAAGCATTTTTATACCCTGAACCCATTGAAAATGGGAAATCAGGGTATAATGTTTTTGTG
>NW_022045865.1:1675388-1691082 GCF_001654015.2 Drosophila navojoa
TTATTATTATTATTATTATTATTATTATTATTATTATTATTATAATTTTTTTTTTTTTTTTTTAATGTATAAATAAAATAATTTTCAACAAGCAATAAATCTAAGTTTTATTGGAACATATATGATAAGCTCTTACAACTTCTCTAAGCCTAGTTCAATCTTCGTTTTGTATGCCTTGGCTAGCATAGTAGCTTCGCAACATTTGGTTGTAGGCATGCTGACATTATGTTGCCAACATGTTGCCAGCGTGCTGCTCGAGTGTTGCGTGTTCGCGCTGCAAACTTGTTGGCTGCATGTTGCCGAAGCGCAAATGAAGAAATAACTAAATAATTGCAGCTAAACTATTCGACAGTGAATGAGTATTAATGTAAAAAATAAAATAAATATAAATATATAACTGAATAAATTAACTGCACATTGGGCCGAATTAAAAACGAATAAATACAAACGATAGCCAGCTTATTGGGAATGCAGCCGATAAGCGTTTATAAAACTGAAAACTGAAATTGAATTCGAATTGGGAATGGAAATGCAAATGGAAATGGATATGAAATTGGAAATCGTACATAAATAATAGAAAAATGCAAAATTGTGGCTGATGCGTGGCGCCGTTTGATTTGGTGCCGATAATTGCTGTCATGAATATCTAATAATGTTCTAAAATTTATTCAATTTTTGTGCTACTCGTCGAGGGGGGGTTGGGCTGCAGAGGCGACACGACTCTGCGTTGTTTGTTTAGCCGAAAACCCTTTCAACTTTTTTTTCTGTTTGGTGGGAAACTGGCTGAACTTGAAATTCAGTTGTGAGCAGCAGCAGCAACAGCAACAAGAACAACAACAACAACAACAACATAATCACAGAAATTACCGCCATGCATATGAAATACAAATATGCCGTCGCCGTCGCCATCTCCATCGGCTGCGTCGACTGCGCTGCTGACGTCGCCAAAAGCGCACGCAACAAACACGAAATTTTTGTTGTGTTTTTTTTTTTTATTTTGTACAAAAAGATTTATTGCTTTTGGCGGCGCAATTGTTAAGAGCGCGCGAGAGAGATGGCGAGCGAGCGAGAGCGAGATAGCGCCTCATGAAATAGTAAAAAGTTGAGCTACAATTGAAAGTGAAAAGCGTGGAAACGTGGAAGTCATCGAGAGTGTCGTTGGCGTTGTTATTGTTGTTGTTGTTGTTGTTGTGGCTGCTGTTGCTGTTGCTCGGTCAACGGTGCCAGCGGCAACGGCGACTGCAAGCAGGCCACGTGAATGGCTTCATTATACTAAGGTCCTGCCTCTGACTCAGGTCCTGGGGCGACTTTACCCAGTTGCTCTCTGTGCTGATGCTGCTGCTGCTGATGTTGTTGTTGTTGTTTTCGAAAATTTCTGATTTCAATATCCCTTTGCATACATTTAAGCGCTAATTGCGTGAAGCCATAAATTTAAAATTCTTGCTTTTTATTTGACTACACAAAATAATGAAACCTAAAAAAAAACGACGAAGGGAATTGCCCAGACGTTGATAACTTTATTTAATGCATTTGCAACGCCGCAGGAGCAACAGTTGTTGTTGTAGCAGTTGCTGCTGCTGGAGTTGAGGCATCTAAAATTGATTAAAGGCCCTTTTTCAAATACTTGCCTACGGCTAGCAGCAGCAGATAAAAGCAAAGCTAAAACAAAATTTAGAAGATATGAGATTTAATCAGTCGAGGGAATATACATTTAGAAGTTAATAAAAATAGCTCGAAATAAATGCAATACAATTTATTATGCATGAATTGTGTGATTAAAAGTTATTAGAGCTCGCATAAAATTTAATTTTAATTTGCTTTTGTTTATCAGTTACTGAATGGTACCAGCATATTTTTATTAATATTTCTGCTTTCGATAATGAATGAAGCAAAGCGCCGCTACTCAGCTCTTATAAAAATAATATTTCAAGAATATTGCTCATTTCATTATTTTTACTATGCATACTATACATATTAACATTAGGTCTATGAAACACAGTTCTACATCGAAAATAGAATCGCAATAAATGTTGAGCGGCTCCCTGAGGAAGGCGGATTCTCAAATCACTTAGGCCATTGCAAATAAAAGAAGTTGTTGCCAACTTTGTACGCTGCCATTTAATGGGCCTCGGCTACTGTTAATTTAATTTATTTGGGCATCTGTTTCGAGCACATTTAACATCCATTACGCGAGGCCATTCTCTTGATTGCATTCGCATCCTCTGCACCCAGGCGCCCAGCCACCCCACCAGCTGGCAGCGCCTGCTTCGGGTTCTAGTAAGTGACATTGACGCGGGGCATCATCAGCAGCGGTCTGCCCGCCCCCGAGCTGGAAATCACGAGCAAGACAATGGCCAGCATAGAGGAGCGCATCAAAAACAATTCCCGGCAAATCCGTTTGAATTGAAATTTCAACTTACGCACCCGAAAATGCCGAAAACCCCGAAACGAGGCCAATGCAACCGCCCTCGATTGTCCGGCATCCTCCATCCCCCATCCACCATCCACCATCCTTCATCCTTCATCCGCTGTGCGCTGTCCGAGCACAAAGCTGACAAAGACGAAAATCAGAAATCGTAACGTGGCGCATGTCCTGGCAGCCTCACAGCCACTAGACTCGAAATTAGAACCTCCCATGCACAGCTAATGGGCGCACTCGCACTTGGCTGAGAGGGCGAAAGATATTCCAAAACTCCCATATCCGCAACACATTCCGCATTCCGCATATGAGTATTGAACGACGAAATGAAACGCACATAAATCAAAATGGCCGGACAGCGGGCCAGCGGACGCCGTACTCAGCTCTCTCACCCCAACACCCTCCCACCCTTCCATCCCTCTCTCACTCAACCCCTCGCTCGCTCGCACTGTTGGTTAGACTGACAGGCTGGCTGCGGCAGGCACACGGGAAATGAAACTGAAAAGGGAAAGGAAACGGCGTTTTGCTCTGCCTCTGCCGCTGCCGCTGCCTCAGCCTCTGCCTCTGGCTGTGAAGCTCGACTAACGGGTGGTGGCTAGCGGGGCGAACATGGCTGAGTGCGCGCTGCTGAACAAATGAAATGACGACGGGTTGACTGCCTGTCAAAAGAACAAACATGGGCGCACAGCGTTGCCGTCGCTGCTGCTGCCGCCGTTGCCGTCGCTGCCGCCGCCATAGGAAATCAAATGAAATGAAATGCACACATGACGAAACAAAAGCCCAAGTGAAACCTAAAAAAAATAAAAACAGCAAAAACAAAACAACAACAAAAAAAAACCGAAACAAAAAATTATCAACCAAAAAGCGAAAAGGCCTCGCCTGGCAGCAGTCAGGCAAAGCCGCATCCACATTCGCATCCACATCCAGATCCAAAGTCAACCCAGCAGCAGCAGCAGCGGCAGCAGCAAAACAAAAGCTCACAACAACAGCCGAAAATAAGCAAAGGCAAAAGGAAACCAACGGCCATCATTGTAATCATCACCAGCAACGACAACAGGCAACGGCCAAAGCAGCAGGCGGCAGGCGGCAAGCGGCAGGAGGCAGGAGGCAGGAGGCAACGGGCATCGAGCAGGCTGTGCCCGCAGCAGGCACAGAGCGCGCCACAGACATGGCATCAGGCTTACCCTCGATGGCAGCTAGGAGGGCGGCTGCTGCTCCCCAGTTGCTGTGGGTGTATGTGTTGTGTATATATGTGTGTATGTGTGGCTATGGGCATGTCATGTGTTCGAGTCCTGCAACGTGGTTGCCGTTTTGTGGTTCACTCATCCAATTGTTGTTGCGGTGGCCGCGTCGCCAGCGAGTGACTGAATATTAATTAACGCTAATAGAATTGTTGTTGAGCAAAAACATCGAACTGCATTCGAGTGGGAGATGAATGATGGCTTTCAACAAGAATCCCGCTGAATTGCACAGCCATTGGGATGTTGAGTCGATGTAAACCCCAGAATCAATGTACTCCAGGGACATTCAGCTATTTATTTTAATAGTATATATGCATATGGGCAGCAGTAATCAGATCTGTTCGACTAGACTAATATTGAAACTTAAAGCTTAATCTAAGCTAAGTCAATTGAAGCGCCTACACAAATCATATTGTTGCTCAAAAGATTTATATACATTAACGGGAAGAATTCGGAGCTATTTTTTTCAATAGGAAAAAATATCCTACTTAAAGGCTTGATTCGTAATCCAAGTCTTTGATTCAAATCTTGTTTCGATTATTAAATTCTTTATAAAATGTGTCTTTAATTACAAATTATTGTTGCGCTTCTCAGTAATTCAGTTTATCAATTATTTTCCATTTAAATAATTTATTTTTTTGGGTGTAAGTAAAATAATAATTACAAAAATATGTGAAGTATATAAAAAAATATATATATAAGAAGTAAAAATTTAATATTTTACTATTTTAAAATTTATAATGAGTAATAAATTTAAAAAAATATATATATATTGACTATTTGTGAATTAAAAAATAGTATTAATAAAACATATATAAAAAATAAAATAAATTTATGTTTATCTCATTCAAAATAATAATTTATTTTATATTTTTAAGTGCTCCTTTTTTATTTTTATTTTTTTTTTTTTAATTATTTATTATGCATTATAATTCATCAATAAATATTCATAATACCATTAAAATAGATATGCATAATTTTATCTCTCTTTCATAATACATCCATATATTTATTTATATACATATGTCGACCCAATTTGTTTCTCCACTTTCCCATTTAACAGCAGTTGCTTTAATGTTATAATTATCGAGTATTATAAATCACACCTGTCGTCATTTGAAGGACTCATTTTTCAGCGAGCACCTTCAATTGAAATGTCCACAAACAAATAGAGCCCGCCTCGGTACGAGCTACACGCCCCCGGCTAGTCAAGGAACCAAGGAGTGGAACAAGTCGAACATCGAGTGAGAATTGAAATGTTTTCGTTGCAACGAATATCCATTTCGACATACGGAAAGGGACACGCAGCTAGGCTCTGGGCCAGGGGCACATGGCTAGCGGGGCTGTCGATGCAAGGACATGCGACAGGCGTTGTCCCGGGCCTGGTGTTGGCAACGCACATGTTCCAATCTAAGCGAACACAGCGAACGGAAACAAAAACTGTACATGGCATGATTACACTTACACGTTGCCCATTGAACGTTGTTGTTGTTGTTGTAGCTTGGCTTGGAAAAAAGAATTTCAATTTTAGAAACGTGTTCCGGTTGGTTTTATTTTTTTGGGCAACGAGGGTGAGAGAACGGCAACAGCCAAAAAACTGTTGAGCGAACTACACACGCTGGACAACTACAGGACTAGCTACAAATGCAGATGCTGACACCGATGCAGATACACAAACACAGATGCAGATACATTTGCAGGCGCAGAGCTGCTTTGCGTTGTCTTTCGTAGATTTTTGGACACTTTCGGTGCGTGTGCCGAAAGAAAAAAAGAAACATAGAAAACTACCCTCGGACAATGACAGATGACGAACTGCCGCTGCTGCTGCTGCTGTTGCTGTCATTATGGCGGCTTGACGAGGGCGTCAGAGTGTCTAAAATCAAGCTCGGAGCTAGGCAAACCAATTGACGAACTGTCACTCGCAGCGCGCGAGAGATGGAGAGGGAAATGCAGCGAGAGAGAGAGAGATGGAGTGAGTGGGATTTTTTGAGTGGCGTGTGTGTGTGCAGGGCGTTGGGATTGATTGCTTTCAAAATGGGCTGCTCGAGCGAACTACAAAATGGCGAACGCCGCGACAGCGCAGATGCTGTGCGTAGGGGCGCTTAGGTGGGGGTGGCTTCTATTGGGGGCAGTCTGCCTGCCATGCAAATGCAAATGGAACAAACTTTAACTTCATTTCCGCGACATGCACTTTGATTAATATTCATAAATATCCTGCGTGCGCTGTCTGGCGGCAGACAAAGGTGCCAACGCGCAGAGAGCGAGATGCGAGCGGGGGAGAGCAACAACAACAGCCGCGCTGACAAAAGGGAGCTGTACAACAAAAAACCTGGCAACCGGAAAATGGAAAATGTTAATTGTTGCCTCGCGACGCACTCAAGTCGAAAGCGCACGCAGTGGAAATCGAAAATGAAAATGGAAATGGAAATGAAAATGCGACGGTGTATTAAAGTTGTTCCATTTTGTAGGCAATTCTATTGTGTGTTTTTCTTTACGTAGCCAAAGGTGTTGAGACGCGGAGAGAGCGACAGCGCGAGAGGGAAGGTAAGGGAAGCGCGCGAATACCTAAAATTTCGAAAATTATTCATGAATAATTTGTAGGCCTTTTTTGGGTTGGGCTTTGAGCATTTTTTCCGTTTGTATTACGAAAGTTTAATTGGTTACGCCTGAGAGACATTTGGATGTATATATATTTGTATAGACATAGCTAATGGGTTATTCTTCAGTCTCTAGATGCTAGAAGATAGGGCTAGTGGGTTTCACTAAGATGGTTTTAGATAATGCTTAGAATACCCAAGCTTCAATTAAACGAAATGCGAGACTTAGAGAATGGTCTCACTAATTAATGGAGAAGCTGTTAGTTACTTATTATAAAAAATAAGGAACTGAATCTAAATTCATATTCACATTTGAATATCAATAATTTTCCCACATCAAAATCACATAAATAATTTAGCTGTCACTTACATTGATGGCATTGGCGTAGTTCTATTCTCATATATAATTTTATCGTACCTAGAAAGATAGAGAAAGAAAGTTTGTTGTTAGAGTGGCTTGAGAAAATCAAAAGTCCCCCGAGGGGAGTTCGTGTAAACAAGTGAAATGCACTTAAAAATTCGTCACACGAACACGTGACCCACACAAAATTGAATTACGTTTCCTTATCTCGCCATGGGGAATGCCCCTATTAGTGCTGGGCACAGTGATTGCGCGCTGTACTTAAGCAGAGCCATAATTGGAAATGGAATGGCCGAAGTCAGCCCGGAGAAGTGGTCCAAACGGAACAGTCCAGTCAAGACATTTAGCCAGATGACAACAATGTCACTGGCATACAAATGCGTCTGCCCGCGCTGCTCCCCCTAAATGGAGTCCAAAAACCCGAAAGTCTGCAAAGCAACTTGTGTGGTGGGAGGGCGCGGCTGGCGCTTAGGATTTGTCTGCAGCGCGTCCTTTTTGGCCGCTTTGGTCCTCGCCCATACATGAGTTACAATATTTTTCAATTAGAAATTATTCTGTTGAAAGTAATTCGATTATTTTCACTCGGAGGGCAATGCGACGCCAACAGCGTGGGATGTTTCCGTTGCCAGCAGCCCAACACGCCAGCAGCCTCACTGAACCCAGAACCAAAACTCGATGCAGAATGTGGAACGAGAGCAGCGTCGCCGTCTCGCCAAAATACGAAAAAAAAAAACCCAAAATAAAATAAAATGCGAGCAAACAATAGCAAAGTGCAGAGAAATGTTTGGAAACAGTTTCGATTTCTGGCGAAAAGTTAATGGCAACATTTTTGCTAACTTTTCAGTTTATTTGCAATGTTTTTTCTGCGTTTCTTCGTCGTTTTTATTTTTTTATTTTTTTCATCACTAATAAATTGTTTGCAGCAATTGAAAATCTGTTGCTGACAAAGTTGCCATCCGTATGATGCATGTTGTATATATATATATAGATGGGCTGAAGCAGAAGTTGAAGGAAACCATGAAAAGGTTTAAATATATATGGAATTACTGATGAGCTAACTATAGAATATAATCTATAATATATAGAATTGTTTATATATATTCTTTAATATTTTTATTTAACATATTTATTATCTGACTCGCATTCATAGTATATTCAACATACATATGCTCAGTGATTGCTCTTATTCATTGCGCCATCAGCGAGCGCACAGTCAGTTATGTCGCTCATCGGCATCATAAAGCCGATCTGAACACAATGAATACAAATACGAATACAAAATGAAAACGTGCCCCTGTAATCGGGGCAGATCGCATTCGTTACAAATGTCGCTCGCACTTCATAAAACAAATTTATGAACTCGCCGCGATCATTGATCTCGACATCTTCATCAGGTGGAATTGCTATTGGAATTGTTATTGGCATTGGTATTGGTATTGCTATTGGTATGGGTATTGGAATTGGTGCAGCAACAGTGATCTGATCTGAGGGCGCTTACAACAATGTGCCATGTTTCGTGTCCCATGTCCCCGTCTCCAGATTGGACAGCCTCGTCTGTGTGTGCTGCGCCTGTGCCTTGTTATAACTCAATCGCTGATCCAAATTCCATGCCGCCACCGCCGCGCAATTGCTCCCCAGTTACCCATTGTTGTTGCCCCTAACCCAGCCCCGCCCGCTGTCCCTCACCTCACCGAGCAGCCTCTACTTGATGCCTGCTCGTGCGCCAGACATCATTGTCGTGCAAGCGTGTGTCGCTCATTCGTTACAAAGAGTGTGAGTGTGAGTGCGAGTGCGAGTGCGAGTGCGAGTGCGAGTGCGAGTCGAGTACTCGCCGCGGACAGTGAGACACCTCTCTGACTCCGACTTGGGCCCGGGCTCCCAGTCGAACTGTGTCCGCAGCCCGGCTAATGAATTTAATGCAGCTTTTGGCTTTGGCTCTCGCCTTTGCCCCGCGCACTGTTGCGTGGCATTTTTTGCCTTATTCGTCTGACGTTTTTGCGCACGAGTTATGCGTATTTATGATATATATACCACTGCCACAAGTCGCTGCCTCTGCACTCTAAGTCCAATTGCGAATCGGTCTCTGGCTCCGGCTCTGTCTCCGGCTCTGTCTCTGTCTCGGGCTATTTCTTTGGCCTGGGTCTTGGGATGATTGTTCGGTAACCTGTTGCGTTTCTTGTCGGCTTTTTGCTCGTCTTTTGTTTTTTCTTTATACAGTATTTTATTTATTTTGATGTTTTTGTTCTCATTGTTAGCTGGTCGACCGGTTTAGTACGACGTTTATGACATTTTCTTGTAAGCCACGCACCTTCGAGTCAAATTTATCTGCCGCTCTCATTGCGAATGAAGTTGTTACAGTTTTTCGCCGCACTTCGATACGATTGAGCGCGCTGCGATTTGATTTGATTGTGACACGACTCTGACAAGGAATGACGCAATTCGCCGACTCAATTGTCCAAGGTTTGCAATTCTTGCTTTCATATTTGGTCGGTCTATTGGGGTCGGGTTGTCTGGGCTTGGCAGGGACAGCTGTTCGACGGGCGATCGAGAGCAGAGCGGCAGTCGAAACAGATGAGATTGAACGTTCATATTTATTACGTCCCTTCCATTTTAAGCCCCATGTTCTCTGTCATTTAGGGGCAAATATTCCATTCGTCAATGAATTCGATTCAGCCCTTTATGAATTGCATGTTCACAGACCCGATTCCTTGGGCCGGAGCTAACATGGTAATCCAATTTGGCCGCTTCCCGGAACTTATGAGCGGACAGTTCAAATCGATTCATTAAAATCAAATCCAAAGGGCAAACTGAGACGAGGCCGAATCGCTGCCAATATCAATAGCGTGGCACAGGCCCAAAACGATTGCCAAAAATGCTAAAAATAAAGCAAGCGAAATAACAAAATAATATGAAAACGAAGAAAGCTGACCGTCTGCAAGATGACCGACACACACACACTCGCACACGCACATACACTTATGGGCCATCTGAAGCCCATAATCAAGGCACAAACATGAAGGAAAAAAGTTCGCAGCTTGTGGTAATTTGGTGGGCGTTTTTACTGATATTAGGTCAGGAACGTGCTTTGAATAGTTTCTCGGGCTGTAGGAGACCCCTTCTAAGACCACTCTAAGCCAAATCAGAATCCCGTCCGGTTGCGACTCGGTTCGCTCCGGTCCGGTCCGATCCGATCCGAGTGCGTGCGAATCAGTTGAGCCCCGGCCTCGGCCTCGGCCACCTTTCACATGCGCTGAAAGTCGCCAACAACAACTGTTCCTGCCACGTCGCCTCGGCTCGCCGTCTCTGGAGCTCGCGCCATCGCCATCTTGTGGCCCAATATATGCATGAGGCGCACATAAATCAATGTCAACCATAATCATTTAAAATCAATCAAAATACGAACGCTTTGACTGCAGAATTGCCTGGAATTGGCCGAACGTGGCTAGCCAGTCAGCCAGCCAGCTAGCAAGCCAGCCTGGCAGTCCGAGCCGCCGGATGGACATGTCCCTGCTGCAGCCTCTCCTGCCCCTGCCACTGCCCCTGCTCCTGCTCACAGCTTGCCCTGCTATCTGCCGTCTATGATCTGTGCAGTTGGTCAGTCAAACCTCTCTCGTCTGGCTGCCTGGCTGCCTGGCTGCCCTGGGCTGCAGTTGAAGCGATTAGTGGCCTACAGCTTCGTCTCTGACTCCGACTCCCGATTCCTGCTCCAGCTCCCACTCTCTGGCGCCCCCGCTTGGCCATCCAGCCGAGCCAACTGCCCCGTCAATTTGTGTAGTTTTTACGCGTGTGTCTCAACCTGTCCGAAGTGCTCCAAGTTAGATACTCACACTCGCGCACGCAGGCACACATTACCATATCCACACACACACACACACACACACACACACATGCACACACACACACACATGCACACATGTCGAGCTCTCTAACTCATTCGCCGTGCATGTCAGTCAAATGCCCTGCGTGCTTCTATTCACATGTGTGTTGGTGTCTAGTCCGGGCTTTAGCCAGTCTCCGTCATGCGTCATGCGTCCATCTAATGGCGAGCATGCACTGTGGAGCATGTGCCACAGAATTTGCAATAAAAGCTGGAGCATATAAAGTAATTTTATAGAGTTTATATTTTGTATAGTTAACTTATGGTATTTTCTATATATTTGGCCCATGTATATAATTTTTATTGAATATAAAAAAAAAAACCTACGATAAAATATAAATAAATAAAATATAAAATATAATATTTTCAAAAATAATAATAATATATAAAATAGCAAATAAAAATAAAATATTTTATAAAATAAAAATAAAATATCCAAGCCCTATCATGTTAATATTATTTAGAGAGCGCATCTATCTGGTATAAAATAATATTTTATTTTTATTACAAGTATAGTTTTATTTAAACTGCTTGCTTGGGTATTTTTATTTAAATATTATTTTGATATTTTTATATTTTTATTTTTTATTTTTATCATATATACTCTGATTGCAGTCCTATAAACATGCACAGATGTTTAAAAAAATTACATATCGAAATTTGTTATCATTTGTATCAGAGACGATAAATAATCTAAATTTGAATATTAGTTCTTTAGTAAAAAAAGTAAGTTATCTTTACTTTACTTAAAATGTTTAAGTAAAACTTCCTTCCAAAACATCTCGCATTAATTATTAAATATATTTTAGCAACCATTCGCAATTCGAGTCCATTGTGAACGCGTTGCCTTTCGAGTTGTTTTCTCGTTTGGCAGCACCACCGGCGTTGCAGTTTGGAGTTGCCGTTGCCTGTCGCTGTCGGGGCTGTGGTGCAGAGGCTGCTGCAGCTGTGCGCCGCGCCACTGGCATGCAGAAAGAGAGTGGAACAGAGACAGAGACAGAGAGAGAGAGGGAGAGGTGCACTGCGTAGACTCGGACTGGGCAGCTTTGATCGCTGGCTATGCAGCTAAATTGGCTTATCGCAGCGACTGCGTTATGTGGGGGGCTTTGTGTGGCACGGCGATAACAGCGAGGCGCAAATTGTGGCTAAATTATCGATAGATTTGCGATAGGCACACAGCAATTACAGTTACTTGGCGTAAACGCTTATTGATTAAGGCCAACTGCGAGCAGCTGTGAGTGGGGCCAAGTGCTCCAAGTCTCTCGTGCTGCCATTCAATGTTCGATGCCTTGGCACCTGTCAGGGCGTGACTGTGTGCGGGTGTGTGAGTGTAAGTGTGTGTGTGTGTGCGGGTGAATATATCGTGTGAACTGCTGCATATGTTAATGCTTGACGCGCCATCTTCCACTTCCAGTTCCACTTCCATTTGGTCTGTAGCCGCTTTAATTTCCTTTGTTTTTGCTGACTGAAGACCCGACGCCAGGGTCTGCTTCCAAAGCAACGACAGCGACTGTGCCGCAAGCGCTTCGCCCGAGCGGGACAGAGCATAAGGCAGCTGAAGCGAGATGGCATTAGGTTAGAAAATTACAGAGGGCTACCTTATGATGGCGACTACGACGACGACGACGACGACGATGAAGAAGAAGGCGACCCACGTTCCTATTTCGTTTTTGAATAATTTAGCGCTGTGAAATTCTTTTGGCTCGACTTGCTTTCGTTTCCACCTCTTGCGGCTTTCATAATAATAACGGCGATAAATCATAAAAATTGCACCTTTCATTCAAGTCGAGCGCTGGGCTTTTCGGGAACTTTGATTTGGGGGCACAGATTGGCGCCCCCCGACCATCTAATAATAACTGGCAATCACTTGCACTCGGCTATCAGCGTTGCCCAAGACCCCAGACACTCGAGCTATTTATATATAAACCGGCATAAAAGGGGCTCAGCAATTTTCAAATAGATCTCGATTTAATTCGTGTTCTTCATTTTTGGGGGTTCTATTATTTATATATATTTCTTTATTTTTTTTTCATTTCATAATTTTTGGGCAGCCCGTTTCAGTTATTTCTTGTTTTGGCCCGGCTCGTGTTGATTTCTTTGTTGGATTTGCGTGTTCCGCATAAATTTTATGCGTTTGTAGTTGACATGACATGTGCGTGCAAACATTTCTCATTTCCATTTCGTCGTATGCCATGTTAGCATTTAAAAATGTATTCGTAATTAAAATAAACAACAATCCCCATTCCTAACAAGGGGAGGAGTCTCCTGCCAACACACACACACAAACACACACACAAT
Organism: Drosophila navojoa; assembly: GCF_001654015.2. Next base: position 1,688,182 of record NW_022045865.1, read on the forward strand.
TCAGCCTCAAATCGGGTTTTATTGTTGGCCAAGATAAGGATCATGTAGTGCGCTTTGCACTAATTACGAGAGCCATTCATAACTTCGAAATGAGAAATTACTTCAGCATTATTACAAAAGTGTGTGTGAGTGTGTGTGTGTTGTAATTCCTGTTGTAAACTGGCAAATATACCAAATATATTCATATGACTATATAGCTATGCGTGCGGGAATTTTGGTAAATTGTTAAAGTGCATACCATTCAAGCTATTTAGAGAGTAGTAAAAGAGCTGGAAGTAACTGAAAGTCCTTCACTTTAGGTTAGTATTCTTTTATGACAGCTAAGGCCTGAATTCATAAGCAGAGAACTCTCACAATGTCAATCTAAGATTATACTTGAATATATTATATAAGAAGCACATACTAAAGACTTGAAAGACTTAACCACAAAATATATTTTAGATAAAATTATAATAATATTTTTATCTGTTTTTTTCTATAAATTTTTATGATATTTGGATTCTTAAGCATTCAGACATTCCTGAAATATGTCAACACATTTGGCTGTCAATTCGGTTAAGTTGAAACAAATCCAAACATTTAAGAAGACAAACACGAAAATTTCAATATTTTGGTATTTAAAAAGGCTACATAAATTAGGCAAAAGATATTATTTGTCAGGTTTATTGTTTGGCCTGTGGAGCAGTAGGTCTAGAATTTATTTACTTGCGGCTGTCAGCCAAATCAGCCGTCAACGCCTTCTGCCAAATCCATTTCACTCCCCCAGCGAGAAATACTTAAGAGATCGGACAATTATTTATGAGCAAAAAATTTGTTGAAGAAATTTGCGTTTTAATTATGACAAGACAGGGAACTTGACAGTTTTAGCACTCACAAAGTGTCACAAGAGCGGAAAAACTCGAAAGAAAAATGGGAAAAATGATGGCTACTTTATGTATGCAGATATATACATACATATATGTATATGTATTTATATATGTATATATTTTAAAAGAATATTTAAAAGCACTCTCAAAGTGTTTTGCAACCATTTTTATGAGTTGTCGTGATTATATATTGGAAACTAAAATAAAATACCAAAAATATGCACACACACACACACACACACACACAAGTGCACACATTGAGACTTTTGGGATAAGTTTTGGAGCGCTGCGATTGATTTATGGGCCCAAATTGAGGCGCTGGACCCGAATTCGAATCGAACCCGGATACCGCGGACAGACAAACATTTTTTCGGCTGCCCCTGGAAAGGTGCACAGGCGGCATCAGCATCTGCTTGGCCTGGATTTTCATTCATGAAGCTTGCCCCGCCCCTCCCCCGTGCACACTGAGAGTCAGAGCCCTCCCCCCTCTCTCGGCCTACTGGCGCCGCAACATATGTATCTAATTTTTAATAATTATGAAAATTGATTTCAGCCGAAAATATTGTTAATTCTCGTTTCGTTTCATATTTTATTTCCTTGTGGCAACAACAAAATTGCGTCTGGCCCTTTGCTGTGCACAGAACCTTGAAATGTTTTTGGTTTCTGACTTTGGCTTTCTGTTTGTGTTTATTATTTTATGAACTCATTAAATTAAATTTTACTGCGCATTTTTATTTCGTGCACGTTCCCAAAGACAACCTCGACCCCCTCTCAACGAGACTAGCGGCTCACAGCTCGGCTGAGCCATCAAGTTTGGTGTGTTTCCTCCCCCGCTTCCTTCCATTTTTGTTTCTCTTGTCTGTTCTGTTGTCTGTTGTGTTTTTGTTGTTTTTTGTGTGCTAATTAGTTGAAATTTTCATTGTATTCAATTAATTATGTGACACGCTTATCTGCCGAGCATTTGCTTTTGATCTGCGGAAATGAAAAGCTGGCCCGACTCTGCGCTTCCGCCCACCCAGAAGCTGATGACCCCCAGGCCCTCTGGCCACGCCCTCTGCCCGGGCGGCGACTCAAGATGGGGCAATTAAAAGCCAATAAGCAGCCAATTCATGTAATTCAGTTAACCAAGCTCATCGAGCTCATAAAATCCGTTTAACTGCCGCATTAGAACCTTTCAACTGCCAGCTCTCAGCTCTCTCTCTCTCTCTCTCCCTCTCTCTCTCTCTCTCTCTCTCTCACTGGGCTGGGCCACATTTTATGGGCATGGCTGCCAGCTGCGGTCTGGCCCGTCTCTCGATTTGGATTCGGGCTTCAGACTGGGGCCAAATGGCAAAATGATTGCTTTTTATGACCTCATAAAATTAGATACAAATCGCTTTGTCGACGTTTATCTCATTCTCTCTCTCTCTCTCTCTCCCTCTCTCGCTCTTTGTGTGCATGGACTTTTCTCTGCAACTGTCTCTGATTTGGCTCCTTTCACTCTCTTGCTCTTGCGAAGTGTTCGTTTTATGGCTCAAATTTATGAGATGTACGCGACCCAAGTATGTGGCCAATCTTCCCAATGCTTCCCATGTGCTAAACGCCCAATAAAAAGTGTGCCAAATCCTCGAATGCCACCAACTGGCTAAGTAAATAATTATTTAACGCCTTTTATGTTTTATGGGCAGATTATGAAGTGCTTTCGGGTTAGATTTTACGAGCTTGGGTTAGGTCAGCGCTGCTCTGCGTTGAAAAGCATACGGAATGAGAGGGAAATAACAGAAAACAAAGTTTTAATTCTGTCACGCTTAATGGAAAGGCAATAGGAATTTTATGGGGCAGCTATTGGAAACAGCTGAAGCTCATTAAAAAGTTCTCTCAATGATGTATTTAATTTGCTGGAAATATAAATGAATGAGCTGATACACATAGATATATGTATATTATGTGGAAGGAATTGATTGACAATAAAAACAAGAAAGAAAGCTCTAGTCGAGACAGCTCGACTACGAGATCCCCTGAACCCTACAAGCAACTGATATTTCAATAATAATTA
>NW_022045865.1:1691092-1734691 GCF_001654015.2 Drosophila navojoa
AACCATTATACCCTGATTTCCCATTTTCAATGGGTTCAGGGTATAAAAATACATAGATATTTAGATAGCTTAGATAATAAATATATCATAGCAAAATGTCTAGTTCTAGAATATTACGTATATACAAATAATCGATATCCCCATCATATCCAAATTTATTAGCGAGCATTTACGTTTATCTAGCTTTTCATGCCCTCCTGTCTTAAGAGAATCCTTACGCAAGCGGAGAGACTGGAGGAAACATTTAACATGACCAAAATCAGGCCTGCTGCGAGGAAGCAAGAACAACATGGAAGAACCAGTGAAAGAAAAAAAAATAATGATAATAATAAAGCAACGCTCGAATTGGATGCAGACACGGGCGGATATTTTTTGACGTGGCCAAAGCAGAATACACGCTGGGCAGAGCCAGCGCTGTGGAAGGTGCGGAGAGGCGTAAATGGTTTCGAGGCCAAATCAACTGGACAGGGCGGCAAAAAAGGCAGCAGGCAGCGGGCTGCTGGCTGCGGGGAGACCTGACTACCAAATCAACAGAATCTGTTGGTGTTGGTGGCAATGGCAATGGCAGACGGCAGCCGGCAGCCGGCAGCCGGCAAACTGGCTACAGAGAACTTTGGAACTGGAAACTGGCGGCTGGTTAAAAAGGAAATACAGACACAGCTGGAGGGCAGCAACAACCAGGACAAGCCGAGGACCAGCCGTATCCTTTGTGCGCTGGAGCGAAAGGTAGCAGCACCACCAGCAGCAACAACATTTTCAAAACAACAACAATTCGGTGGTTGCAATTTCGCTGAGTGGCGAACAAAACAAAAATGGGTAACTTTAACACTTTGCATGCAGAAAAATTGAGGGAATTACCAAAAATATGTGAGGACCCATACTCGAGAGACAACAGTTTGGTTAAACGTGTCACAACTTTAATTTCCGCCCTTTGGAGCCAACCGCCGCAGGACTTCCTTCATGAGGCGAGGCAGAGCAGCAAAAAGAAGCACCAGCCAAATGCACAAACAATCGCGCACACACACACATACACACCCGCACACACACACACACATAGAGACCGACACACTCAGCTTCAGGCTTGGGCATGTTCACTTTGTATGTAAATCATTCGAGCAGCTTCCCCGGCAGGGCCAAAACAACAACGAGAGCAGCCGCAGGAGCAGCCACAGGATGCGGATGCGCCGTAGGTGGTCAACGGTACGCGACCGCAGAGGGCGCCGTAAAAGCTTTTTGTGTCAACGCCATCAACGTTGAAATCAATTCAACCACCGACGCCTGCAGCCCCACCTATCCGCAAGCCCACCAAGTGCACCCCTACTCGCACCACTTTGCACCACCAGCACAACAGGGTCTGCTCCTGGCATTGCTGATGAGTTACGTAAGGTGAGGCAGCATGAGGGCATGGCCGTTGCTGTTGCGCCCCGGTTGCAGCCCCACTTTCACCTACTCGTTGGCAAGCCCAGCGGGTGGGTGGGTGAGGCAAGGAGCGAAGGATGCCATCAGAAAGTGTCAATAGCACAAGAGCGCAGGAATTATGAAATATTTTATTAAAACTGAAGCAAAATGACACGAGACGCAGCACAATGGCGTTGTCCGTCAGCGACAGAAGGAGGGAGACACGGACAGCGAGAGATGGAGTGAGATGGAGAGAAGCGAAGGTGAGAGAACAATTCTTAACTATTGAACGAGAAGAAAATTAATTTTGTATTGGTTTTTGAAATCATCAAACGGCTGAGATGAGAGAGAAGTTGGATGCACATATAGGAAGAGCTATAGATTATTATGAATTAAGTAAGAAGTTAACTAAAAAGAAATAGTAAAAAAAAAAAAACAGAAAATGAAATTGAATTAAAGTTGAAATAATTGCTTAGAATATTCGATCAAAACACTGAAATTTTGACTATTTAAATTTTTATTTTATTGAATCAACTTCATAACTGAAGGCTTTTAAACAGCAAACAGAATAAAAATATGATATTTAATGTAGTTTAAATAATTTTAATTCGAATTAATTAATTTGAAATTAATTTCATATGAATTATCATAAAACTATATACATTTTACATTAAAATCAGATCAAGTTTTTTTTTTTTTAATGAATGTGACTTGAATATTATGTAAAATAGTGTGTCCAAACGTGGGTGGCATTAAGTAAATAATATATTTATAATGCAAAGATTTTCAACAGTTAGCTACAGTTAAGTTTTTATTTATCTTAGTTATTATTATATTATTTATATATAAGCAATAAAAATTGACAATTTATTTATTTATATACAGCAACATATTTACTATAATAGCACAAATATATCCTAGCTTTACTTTAAATATTTATTCGAACTCTATTTATGTATGTAGTATAGCACTAAATTTGTAGCATATATCCATTACAAATCACATGCAAAGGCATTCCAAATTAATTCGAATACATTTTCGCGCATTCATAGCTTTCAATATGACAAAGGCTCAAAATGTCAACGCATTCAAAGGCCCACACAAAGCCTCCAACACAGATGCGAATGCCGTTTACAAATGCCGTTTGACGTTCGTTGTTGTTGTAATTAGTGTGTGTGAGTGTGTTTCGTATGTGTGTGGGTAGATAATAATTCATGCTGCGTCGCTGGCATGCCAATTTCAATTATTTAATCAATAATATTAATTTTCGTATCATATTTTGTCAGTGGCAATAAATGTGAAATTTGTAAAGCACTCCGCACACACACGCACATACGTAGAGCACTGTACAACGGATAGGACATTTCACTCATGTAAAACACGCACATACACACACAGGATGTTCACACATTCGCATTGTCCTGCATCCCTGGGCAATTGCACATTTCATTTGCATTTTGTGCATCGCCCGCAATTTCATTTGTTCGCCCGCCTGCTGCACGCCCCTCTGGTGCCACACCCAGAGCCCACCGCCCGCCAATTGGGCTGGCATAGTGCGCATTCCTGGCCATTGCGTTGACAATTGGCCCCACCGAAATTAGCCACTTAAATGCGCCAGCAGCAGGTTTCAGTAGGACCTCCCCCTCCCTCCGCCGCTCTCTCTCTCTCTCTTATCTCGCTCTCCTTTCCCGGCCCCGTTTTCATTAGCAACAATTACTCAGAGCGGATGCCTGGCAATTTGCATTGTGGAATTAAATTGCGTCCACACACTTTCACTTTAATGCGAAACGCATCCTTTGCGGCTGTCCCATGTCTGCTGTCCAATGTCCGCTGTCCGCTGTCCGTTGTCCTTGTTGCATGCAATTCATTGGCCGCCTCGCATTTTTAATCAAATTGTCAATCGCTGTCGCCCGTTGAGCGTCCCCCTCCGTTTGGGCCATCTCTTATTTATGGGCCAATAAGCTTCAAACGCTGCATTGGAATTTTTTCATTTGCTGCCAGGCGAAGCACTGAGGCCACGCCAGGACTCTCGCGTTGTCTTTTGCAACGAGGACAGTTTGAATTTAATTTTGTGTAAATTACAAAGCGAAATTTCACATCCATTAAAAAAAGGGACACTCGACCTCGTCTAGAACTTTAAATAGTTGAACTGAGGCCAGCGTCTGGGATCGACGCTATTTGAAGAAATATTTTCGCAATTTTTAATATGGATAAGAAAGCGAAAGATGGGAGAGAAATATTTAAAGCAAGTGGTGACAGATTTAGAATTAATCGTATTGAAATACTGAAATCGATATAAATAAATAATAAAATTTTAAATTATATGCATTGAAATATTCAAATAAATATTTTACCAGAGTTAACCAAGATAAAATTTATTATATTCCTTATATTGAAAATATTCATAAAATCTGCTAAATTCATTCTGAAAATTCGTCATGAAATTATTGAATTGATCAAAATCAAAATCAGAAAATACCAAAATCTTTTCCCATTCATATTATCATTTATAAATAATTTAATTTAATAAAGAATATATTAAAGCATTTAATGCGAATTTGGTAATTAATTTCAGACCCTTGCCATTGAGGTCTTCAGGGCAGACGCTAAGTGCAGCATATGAAATACATATTTCCATACGGAATAAACCCAACAAATTACCTAGCACATTACGGCGCACACATGCGTGCCAAATGAGAACAGAAGAGAGAAATATTGCATCACAAATTTGATTACGATCGAAATTGTCACGCTGAGCCATAAAACTAATTACTGGGATAATATCCATACAGATAAGTGGACAAAAAAATGCAAATGTAACTGAATTTCTTAGACACTGACCTTGCTACACTTTTGGCAACCGCACACGAGGCAGGGGCGTGGCTTGGCAATCGCATAGGCTAGCTAAATGGGCTGTGTCTGTAGGTCATTAGGAGAGTCGCTTGCACTTTCCGTCGGCCTTGACATGGCCAAGTAGCGAGCCATTGCATAATATTAGATGCGTTCGCCTTGAAGCCGAGCTGCTGATCCCGGCAGGCAAATGTGCTGCGAGTGTCCTTGCCGCGCTGCTAAAGTGTGGCGATCCTTCGGCATTTCGGTTACATAAGTTCAGCTGACCTTTTGAAAAGGACTGCGGGTCGAATGTTTTGGCTATTCAAATGTGCGTGCACAATGAAAACAAGTACGCCTTCAGAATGCAAAAGAACTTTCTCTTTCGAGACAATTGCTGCCGGTGTTTGCATTTAATCCGGTACGCCCATTGTCCTGTCGCATGTCCTGCTGGCGTACACTTTCGCTTTAGGCTGCAAAAGGATTCAACTACTTTGTATTTGGCATGTAAACAGGTTCCTATTCACTGGTCCCATTTTCCACTTCCCATTCCCGCTGTGCACTGACAAATTTCTTAAGTCTCCGCTTGGCAGCTTCGCTCGCTTCTCTTGCTTCGCTCTGCGACGTCAGTTTGAGCCACGGCAACGAAGATAGATTGTGTGTGAAAATCCTTTCAAATGATTTGTTTACCAACAGCGCATCGCGGCCTTTCTCTCCTGCTACTCTCTGCTGGTGCCTGCTGTTATCCATGCAGCATCCAGCATACAGCATACAGCATCCAGCATCCAGCACTGGCAGCTGTTGCATTTTCCACGCATTTATCAGCCGGTGTCGGTGTCTGCCAATGCGCCATGTCCATGTCCTCCTCATCAGCTGTGGACACATATTTCAATGTTCGTGACTCGATTTTTCCCGCTTACATTTTCGATCTCTTCTTCGCAGCGGACTCTCTCGGCCGCTGCCTCGACCTCAGCTTCATCTTAATTTTTCCCGGTTGGCTGTCGGTCGGTCCGTTTCGTGCCTCCGACTCGCCACTTCAACATTTTTATTTTGTTCGATTTAATTTTTATTATATGCGCCTTTGGTCAATCGCACACGTTCGCCTTCCCTCAACCTCAGCCACAGCCATATTAACTGCCGCAGCCATCCCTCACATTTGCTATGGTTTATCGACAAACACTTTACTCGCAAGCAGGAATCACTATGTGGGAAATCATGGCTCTGCCATGGTTAAAAGCCATGGACGTAGGTTTAAGAAAGTGAGCCTCATATGAGCAAGAAATGGAACTTTTTACAATTTATATATGAAAGTAAATCCCATATATTTCCAATACATATATATTAATAGTAGCTTCGAAAGTATATTTAACATTTTAAATATATAATAAATTATATTACGTAAGTAATATAATAATAAAGAATGAAAAGATAAGATATCTCATTGAAATAGTATAATAATATAATATATATAAATCGAAAAAATATAAAATATAATATTTTATATACTTCCTTGCAATTTCACCCTCTCGATTTTTATTTTCTGCGATTATCACAGGATTCATTTCCCCCCTTTTACTTTCGGCTACGCCACTGAGCGCAGCTGGCCTTTTGCTGATTGTGTTTTTGGTTTTCGTGTGGCGGACTTGGACTTGAAACATGTTTGTGAACAGCAGCACACACACACACATGCACACACACAACAACAGCAACTTGGCCGTTAGCTTTCTCAGAGCATATTGTCGGTACGTGGCTAAAGTGGACTTGGACTTTGATTGCGTCTGTGTCTTCCATCTGTATCCTTAACAGCGACTGGACCACTCGATCTGGCCATCATTTGGTGCTAAACTTGTCCACACTTTATTACGGCTGACACACTCTTACACTCACACACATACACACACACAAACACAGCCATTGGCCAAAAGGTTCAATCAACATTTGTGTTAAAGTCAACGCGGACTGCGCTTCAACTGGAGCGGAGCTGAGGCCAGAGTCTGAGCTGATGTGCTCACCTGCACGTCAGGGCTTATTAAACGTTGTCCACGGCTGCCTCCTGCCTGACCGCCAGGCTGCCAGGCCGATAGCCTGGCCTAATCTCGCTTGTCACTTGTCCCAGGCAGTTTTGTAGGCACCTAAGTGGCCAACCTGGCACGGCCATAGCTCATAATGCTGCTGCTCCATGATGCCCCTGACACTGACTCCAACTCCAACTTCGACTCCAACTTCGACTGCGACTGCGACTTCGATGGCGGCGCAATCTTCAATTCATTTACATTTTTATTCACGCAGATTAACAGTATCGGCATGTCATCTGCTTTGTGCGCCGCGGCCTATGGCTAAGAGCTTGGGCATTGAGTGCCTCGCTGCACGCCAGCTGGCAACGCTCCACAATGGAGGAGGGGAGTCACACTGCCGGAAGGCGGAGGCACCTCCACCTCGCACGTTCGCCAAACTGTTGCAATGTCGCAAATTTTTATCGCACGTCTACAAGAAATTCAACGCGTGCACATTCCACATTCTGTGTGCTCACAGCATCGCCGCATTGTACAATGGGCCAAAACTATTTGATTGATATGCAAAAAAGAAAACGCTTGGAGAAGAACTATAATAGGTGGGACGACTTACTAATATATTGAAGTGTTATAAAATAAATATATTTTTATTATATATATAAATAATGATGTCCATTTCCTTTTGTAGGAGTCAACTATAAATAAGCTTCAACTTTTCAACTATTTTATAAATTTTGTATCAATATTCAATCTGTCTATAAAGCGTCTTACAAACACGCTAATTTCTTGAACTCATTTAAATTTATCCTAATTTTTTACTTATAATTGTTAATAATTTACTATTTTAATTTTTTATTATTATCATTTTATTGTAAGTTACATTTTATTGTAATTACATAAATTACCGCATAAATTTTGTTGAATTATGTTTGATTATTTTATTATTTATTATTATTATTATTTTATTTTTTGTATTATTTTAATGCCTACATATATTTACTAATTTGTTATATTATTTTGGATTATTTTATTTTTATTTTATTAGTTTAATGAGTATTTCAATTATTGATATATGCATCTCTGATAAAACTTCGATAATCTGTCTGTGTGGCCCACCGTTTGGTGATGCGACGCATCGGTCGACATAGCGACGCGTTGGCTGTTTGGCAGCTTGCAACTCGCGTACATCTGTCTGTCTATTCGCTGGGCTGTTGGGTTGGTTTCGGTTTGGGATCTGGGACTGGGCTGGGTTTGGCAGCGTGCCTCAACAGCATCGAGGCATACGGTATACGGCATACGGCATACAGAGCATCCAACCAACAAGCATCGAACAGCCAACAGCCAACAGCCAACAGCCAGCATTCAGCATAGTTGTGCAATTGACTTACGCTTGTTTGATTGCATTCGAACTCGCACCTTGGGCTTCAACTGCTGCCATTGCTGGCAGAGAGATGCAGTCGCAACGTCGACTCTTGCGGTTGCCGGCTGTGAGGTTGAGGTTGAGGTTGCTGTCTGTGCCATTTCGCAGAAATAAAGATGTTAAACGTTTTGCTGATTCGTGTTTTATGAACTCAATTTCAATTTATAATCTCTGTTGCCACTCACTGGCTCTGGCCATGGCTGCGACTCTGACTCTTGCTCTTGCAGCTTGCATTGCCCCCGCCCCGTCACACGCCCTCTTCAGATGGCCAGTCAGCCAGTTTGAGGCGTTTTAGCCTTTTGTGTTATCGCTAGGAATACACTTTGAGATACATGCACTAACAAAGCAACAACAACAGCAACAACAACAACAAGAGCAGCAGCAGCAACAGCATCGTTCACTTTTAGTGTTTGCTCCTCCTCCTCCTCCTCTCCCGTCACCAGTGTCTTGTCAGTCAGTCGCTCTGAGTATCTGTGGGTTACTTAGTTAGCTGCTGCTGTTGCTGATGCTCTCTTGTTGTTGTTGTTGTCGCTTTGGCTGCTTTTGTTCCTGTGCATTGTCAAGTCTGCAATTTTAATGTTGACAGAAATCAGATACAGGCGACTGCAGGAATGCTGCATGCGCATTTAAGGTATTTGAAATGTATCTAGAGCCAGCAGGCCAACTTGGCCGGCTTGGCCAACATAGCCAAGAGCCACATGAATGTCTAAACAGGTGTGCATGGCCATTTGCGTGCTTACCTGCAATGAGAAGAGCGAAAGAATCGGGAATTAGTTAATTAGCTAAACGGCGTTAGGTGACAAATTTATATGGGCAATAAAAGTTATTTTAGGCCGAGGAGCGATGGATCAGATATGGTAATTAAATATTTTAAATTTTAAAAATAATATGTATATTTTATAGTAATTGAAATTATTTATTATTATATTATTATTATATTATTATATTATTATTTATTTTCTTAAAATTTAATAAATAAAAGTTAAAATATAAGTCCACTTAAAATATATATATTTAATATAAAATTAATATTATGTTTTTTTTAATACTATTTGCAAGACTTGAAATTTTTATTAAGTAAGAGTTAAAATAATTTAATTTAATTAATATGTATTTTGTATTAATATTAAATATGTATAGTTCAATTAGGATCCCATTCAATAGTATTAATATTTTAAAATAAAACCTTATCTTATAGTAATGTTTAACTTACAACTGATTAAAGTAATTTTATTTTTTATCAAATGTAGTATTATTAAACAAATTGAATCTTCATATTATTTGATTTAAATTTTATCCTTTCATATGCTTAGATGAATACTGCTATAATTATGTAAACAATTATATTGGGCTGTGCTGCGTTCGATCCCTTCATTAAATCATACTTTTTAATTTATTGTGTCTGCCTGAAATTTCAAGAATTTCTATATGTCATATGGACCCTTTCTCTCTCTCTCTCTCTCTCTCTCTCTTCAAAAACTTTAAACTAAAATCATATTTCACAGACCGAATCATTCCAATTAAATGCAACATGTATTTGCTGGCGCCTCTGGGGACGTGGTCTCTGACTTATTCCACTTACAGAGCCCTGCCAAAGCGAGAGAATATGTGTGGGTGTGTGTGTGTATTTGGGATTGAGTCTGGCTCGGATTCTGAGAGGCTGTCGTGTGTGTTTAAGACGCAGTTAGAAGATCTAATTTCCCCCGCAAGCAGCTTGTAATATCCTGTCTGTCTGCTGTGCGCTGCGAACGAGGAAGCGACGCATACATATGCAGCTGACATACGCGTACAAATGCGTGTGTGTGTGTGCGTGTGTGTGGGTGGGTTGACAATTTGAAACAATTTACTTATTGCATGTTTGCTGACGTCATCGCTAGAAAAAGTGTTGCCTATGCAAAATGAAACCCAAACTAAACAGCATGGCATTCTCCTACTCACTCTGCCTTCCTTTATATACATCTCTCTCTTTCTCGCTGGCATGATGGCCGAATGGGCGCATGAGTTAATAGGCGTGGCTAGGCCAGAGCTCTGATTACTGCTGCATACTTCGGGGGTTGTTCGGCGCTGTTGCTGCCGTTGCCGCTGCTGCTGCTGCTGCTGCTGCTAATATTGACGCTCTGCTGATGCCGATGACGTTGACAGTTACATTGATTTATGGCGCTTGGTTTGCCTGCCTGCTGCTCGCTTGGTTTGCCTGCCTGCCTGACTGCCGGGCGGCCTGGTTGCACTCGCTCCTTGGTTCCGAGTCCTTTTGCGACCCATTTCAGCCGCATGAAATCTTATCCATCAAGCGACATGATGATGTCGGCCCAACCCCCATTCCGGGCAGCGCCTTTTTTTTCTCTATCTGCGCATATACATATGTGTGAGTGCGCGTTAGTGTGTGTGTGTGTGTGTGTTAACTGGTACGCAATTAATGTATATTATTCACAATTCCGCTGGGCTGCGCCACCAAACTTGATTGCAGTCCTTTGTGTGCAATTAGTTAATTGAGCTCTGGCCGGGCGAGTGGCTTATCCGCGGGCCAGGCCCTCCAGGTGCGCGCGGACCCGACACACACACACACACACACAGACACACATAGGTGCGTATGCGTGTTGGCCTTATCACAAACAGTTAGCCGTGGAACCGTTAAAAGCTGCCAGTCTCATGTTAACGCTGATGAACACATCTTGCACCCACCGCTCCCGCCCCCGCTCCTGCACGGCCACGTCCGCTGTCTCTGCCCCACCATCACGCAAGCTACAAGAAACAATCAACTGACCAGTCCAGTTCTCTGTCCCGTTCGCGTTTTCATATGAAGCAGGGCACCAGGATAGGCGACTGCGGGGCAGCGTCATGTCGAATGCGGTAAATGCAGCACATCCGATGCTGCTGCTGCTGCTGCTGCTGCTGCAGCGCTGCTGATGGTTTAAGGCGTAAAATAACAGCAGCAGGAGCAGCAGCGCGGGGCTTGTCTGCCGCAGGGGGAGGAGCCGCAAAAAGTGTGTAATGAATTATTACCCTCTGATAAAAGTGCATGTCGACTTTTTCCTCTCTTTGTTTTTTTATTGCTTTACTTTTATGTTGCTGCTGCGGCTGCTGCTGCTGTTGCAGTTGCTGTTTTGCTGTCGATATTCGATAGACGTAGCCTCGAGGCTTTAACAATTTAAGCAACGGATTTGCAACGAGTCTAAAGAGATCATTAAGAATGAAGTCCATGGTATATGAATTTTTAATGAAGCAACTATTTCATCTATTTTGATAGAGGGAATCAATGGAGATAGATTTATTGTCAGGTTAATATCGTGAAGATTTCTATTGAATATTAATTATGGAAAAAATAACAAATTGAGCTCGAGTATTTTGAGAGAGAGCGAGACAGAGAGATTAAACAGAAATGATGAAATAGTATATATTAAAACAAGCTGCAATAAATTCAAATTAATATTTTAGACAATTTTGGGAATAATTTGTGAGCAATCTGAAGATCTGTTGCTGCTGCACTAACGACAGCCAGCACACCAAAGCGGAATGCCATGCAGGTCTATGGCTCTATGCAATCTATATCCCCTGGCTAACACATTTTGGCTCAAATCAGTTGTGGCCGATCCAGAAAATCACCTCGGGCTAAACACGCGCCGGTAATTGCGGCAATTGGCGCTCATTTCTCTGTCATAAATATCGAAAGCGAGCTGAAAAATGGCCAAATCATGCATGCACACCTACCCATTGTAAATCACCTTCACACCCGACAGAGACTGCAAACAGCGACGTCGACAGCGCTGGCGACGGCGACAGCGACAGCGACTGCGATTGCCAACAATTTTCTAAGACGGCGGCATTATGGATGCCCATTTGCCCCAAGGTCGACTCGTTTGCGCTAGAAAACGCTGTTAATAAATTACGTGTAAAACAACGTGTGAACTAACATAAATAATTTCCTTAATCCACTGCAGCGCCTCCTTCCATGTGCATGGCCTAGGAGCATACGTGCCCAGCAATCGATTAAGCGTAGATAAAAATCAATTTGCGGCAATAATAAATTGCTCAACTACCAGGCGAGTGCGGCAGCCCAGCGAGTGGAGCATCCAAATGATGCCCCCAAACATCCGCTGCTCCAACTTCCGCCCTCTCTCTCTCTCTCTCACTTGCTCTTTCTGTGGCCAATTTAGCTGCATTTTGCGCGCTGTCGAGTCGCGGAGTCCGAACAGTTTCTCGAACAAATTGGCCGCAAGGTGAAAACAAGATGGCAGGCGGGCAGCAGGAGACGCGCTGCCTGCCAGTGCAAGACACACCAAAATTTACAAACATTGTAATCATGGGTTAAATATCGCCTGCTCCCCGTCTCAGAGAAGCAGGCCATAGGGCCTCTGACTACGTCTTCCTCCTCGTCTGCATCCGCATCTGCATCTGCGTCTTTGGCTTGGGCCAGGTGGAAGGCGCGTCTGTTGCATCTGTTGCAGGCACATCGAGTATCTGCCGTTGCGAATCTGCTGGAGTCCAGAGTTCATGGATTAATCACCGCGGGCAGGGCAGCATCGAGTCACAGACCAAAGCTCTTTGGCCCATCCACTTGCAATCGCACTCGCACTCTCAGTCACAGTCACAGTCGCAGTCGAAGTCGCAGTCAACTACACGATTCACAACTTAATTCGCAGCCGGCTCGCAGTTCGAGGGCGCAGCATCGTTTGTCGATTTTCATATTTTGCTTAGCAGTTGCAGTCGCGATCACAGAACGCCTTCTCGCTGCGAACCGCCCCCATCATAATAAAATGGCAATTGCCAGTCGCAGCTGATTCATCGCAATAAGAAATAAATGAATTCATTTGCCAAATGCCTTTCCAAAGACGCAGGCCCAGCGGGTCTATCCCACCTCCAACTCCAGCTGCAAGTCGAGACCCAAGCGAAGGCTTCTTCTAATTGAACTGTTTTACTAACTCTGCGGCAGCTGTAAACGACTGTCCTTAGCAATAAATGTTTGAAAAAAAGGAAAAGGCTTTGCACAAACTGCAGTTTAATAAGCCAAGAGCTTAGCATGTTAAGAATATATTGACTAGAATGTGTGAGTAGAAACAGGATTAAGAATAGATAGAATTGGTTGAATATTGAGTCGAAATCAGAAGAACAATTACGAAACTATTACAATTTAGTTTATAACAAAAAAGTTAATTTAATAATCATATTATAATTTTAAAATTATATATTTAAATTTATAATATTAAATTAAAAATTATAATATTATTATTATTTGTTTAATATAAATAATTTAACGAAAATTGGTTTTTGGTGTCAACCAAATATTAATCAAAAAGAAGAAAAAGGAATATGGTAAAAATTTAAAGTATTTTTGCTATTCATTTAAATAAAAGTTTTTAACTTAACACAGTTTACAATATATTTATTTTACCAATTTGTATGCCAATTAAAACAGTTATCTGTAATACAGAGTCTGTACATAATTTGGAAAATCAGAAAATAATGGTGTTTTATAATTTTTTTTTTATTTTTTTTTAAGTGGAACAGTTGTGGTCTCATTTATATGTTTTTGAATATTAAAATAATATCTAAGAACTAAATGTATTTATTTTGTATTTGCTTAAACAACCTGCGTTGAAATTCTTTTGTATGTACCAAATAGTTTGGGATTCATAAAACCACAATCTTTTGTAAAGGTACTGGTTTATATAAGCTGTAAACCACAGCACATATACATATTTTTATTTATTTATTTATCTTCCTTTTCCTCAATAACACATTGTACATATATTAAAAAAACATATTACTTGCTCATCTCTGTTAAAAATAATATTCTAAATTTTTCAACTTGATTGCGTGACACTATAAAAATCAATTCTACAAACGAGTCCACGAGATATGTGTATTTATACATATTAAATCAATCATACAATCGAACTTAAGAGCCCTATAATAAATTCCAGCCTGCAGCATCGTCACTTCTTCTGCATTTATTTAAAGCAAATACTGACTTTCCCTTCATCAGAACCCATTTTATGCTCTCAAGATAAACACTCCACTCTCCGCTCTCTGGGCAAGATCATTTCTGTGTGGTTAGGCGAGATGGAACACAATCGGCCCGCAGTTATTCAATGTTCTGATTCCGGAATGGCATCTGGAATCTGTAACATTTGTCGCATTTCATTTTTACCTGCTCGCCACGTACTCTCCGTCTGGTCTGTCTGTGCTGTCTCCTCGCCTGCTTACATATAGCATGGCAAATGCTCTGCTGGCGCCCCGCATGTCACAAATTTTAATGCATTTCATTGCCGCAAGGAAACAGCAGCAACAACAACAGCAACAACAATGGCTACAACAATAAAATGTGTAACGCATGAGATGAAAAGCAACAAAAACAAGAATTGAAAATCACAAAAAAAAGAAGTGAAAATAAAAATAGCAAAAAGGAAGCAACAGCAAAAATTTTAAACATGGCGCGAACATAATGTCCTGTGTCCTTGCCAGTGCCAGTGCCGGTGCCTGCCGTTCCCTTCCGTCCGTCCCACTGTCCGTGCGTTTGTTTCGTTTGCAGCTTTTTTCTGTTTTCGCTGCGTTGCTTTGCGAATTTCCCTGCCGCTGTTGTTGTGAAAATCGAACATTGATTTATGGCGTGTGTGTGTGGAAAAAGAGCAAAAAAAAGTGTGTGGATGCGCAGGGGGAGGAGCAGTCAGGAGGCAAGCAAAGGTTCGACATAGCCGCGGGCCAAGCCTGATGACGATGATGCTGATGAGCTGGAATTGTTTTTGATATGTTGCGCGCGCATATGCAGGTCGCCTTCTCCCCTTCCCTACCCGCCCGATGCCCCTCATAGCCCAGCGCACTTTCAGTTGCGATTATTATTTGTGACACACACACACACATACAGAGAGAAGAAGAAGGGCTGTCTCGTCCCTCATTTTGCATTCAATGGCAATGCATTTACAACAACCACATCTGAGGCAGGGCAACATGAGCAAAAAATCGTAAATGCAATTCGTAGGGCATAAATTTAAAAAACGCGTGTCACATGTCGATTCTCGATTGTTCGCAAATTAATATATAAAATACGCGTGGCCAACTGCCAACCGCGCGAACTGCGAACTGCGAAAAATTGCGGCTGCTGCTCTGCGGTTTTCGCGTTGTTCAGTTTGGCTTTTGGGGTTTTCTTTTTAGATTGAATGCGAAATGTTCAGCATCGATTTGTACCTGGATTATACGTAAATGACTCTCAATCGAGCCATTTATATAACAATTAATGCTTTAGATTGTGATTTATGAGTGGAAATGGAAAATCACGAAAGTCGCAGAAAATGCGACCAATCGTTGCGATTGTTGATCTATGAGTGATTTTTTTGGATTTGTGTTTTTATTAAATAAAATTAAATTTAAAAAAAAGTACTAATTTTCAAATAAATATCTGACACAAAATCAAAGCTTTAACAATATTTAAATGAAGTTTTCATTTCAAAACATAAAAAAATAAAACATAAACAATAAATTTATTATAAAAAATTATATATATTTTATGATATATTTTTTATGATTATTTTTAAGATATATACATATATTTTTTAACAGATTAATTATTATTTGTAATGTATTTATTTATTTTATAATATAAATATTTTTCATCAATTTATTTTACTAATTATTATTATTATTATTTTATTTTTCAAAATAATTTTTCGACAAGAGTTAGAGGCATATAAATTTCTCTGTTAAATAGAGGACAAATTTTTCCTCACGCATTTCTTTGGCCAAGAACATCATAAAAGTTTTGGCAATGCACTCGACCAGGTCTACAGCTGCACGAGTCGCAGCTTTTATAAATTGTTAAGGCGGCAACAAAATATTTCGACAGTTTGTCAATGGCTTTCACAGGGCCAAGTGCAAAATAAAAGCAAAAATAAATAAATAAAAGTTGTAAAAATTTTCACTGTGGACAGCTGGTGCAGCTAAACAAACAACTCCAAAAGTTCAAAGTTGGCCAAACTTTAATGAAGTCCAACACAAAATGATGTTGAATTTAGTTGTTTGACTGCAAGCTCTTAGTATTAGTAAATAATACTGGGTATATCATATGCCATACATATATGCATATCATGTGGCTATTCACCTGTATCTGAGGCAACGTTAGCTTTCCTTCAACTGTCAGAGCTGAAACCGTGAGGATGTTGATGTTTGCTTGAGGCTCTGCCGCTTGTTAGGTGTGAAACTTTTTGCGCTTGGTTCGCAGGCGCAGTTTTCGCTTTTCCAGAATAATTGTGCACAACAATTTCGTTTGCATTGTGGGGCACATGATCGCGGTTGCAGTTGCAGATTGGCAGCTTCAGCATTGGCGCCAGCTTCGCATCGCGATCACCCGCGCAGCCACAACGAATTGGATATACACTCGAATCGACACAGAGCAATTGGGTGCTTGATTTTTACTACGCGTGGGACTTTTATTTCTCAGCGCGTTTTTGCCGTCGGCAATTTGTGGCCAAAGGCGATTTCCATGACACTAAGCACTGGAAAATTTGGCGTTTTCTTCGCCCGTTGTTTATTGCGCTCGAAGCTCTTCGACTGCCCCGCACGCAGCGCCGCCAATTTGCCAACTAGCCGCCTCCGTAGCCGTGTCGGAGCCAGCCGAAAGAAAAAAACGCTCCACGAGCGACGCTGAGCAGAAAAACGCTCAGACGAAATACTTAACAAAAGGCAAACGTGCGTCCAGAATGACAAAAGAAAAGCAGGGCAAAGCGTAAACCAGGCCAAAAACTGAAAGAGCAACATATCAGGCATAAATTATAGCCGTGAAGCGGCTTAAGAGCGTCGTTTTTGGGGGCCAGCCAGCCAGCTGAGAGCTGCAACATTATGGGGCAACTTTAAGTGGCAATCAGTTTTGGCCTGGGCACTGCTAAACGACTTAATTCTAGACGCTAAACTGTTACTTGATGGCTCTTCGATGGGCGCCCGCAAAGTATATATTCTCTTAACTCCATCGCAGACAGCGCGCGCAGCATGCGCAGTTGCCACAGCGACTCTCAGCTGGCTGCCGCCGCAACAGCCGCAGCCACAGCCACAGCCACAGGCTGTTGCAAGAACAATTCAATAAAAACAATAAACAAAGCGAGCGCACAATGAAAGCCAATGGGAGTGAATGCCGAAAGCTGAGGGCATAAATATGCATACAGCACGGCAAGAAGTTGAGGCTCTTCATTATATTTATTTTATTGCTTTGAGTGGAAAGTGAGAATTTTTATTATTTTTGTCAACATTTAATGAATAAACTCAAATTTTGTCAAGAAGAAAATATTTTAAATTAGCATAGAAGTGTATACATGTGTAATATAAAATAAAGGACATTAATAACAATTATAATAATTAAATATATGTACATACATATGTATATACGTATTTCATAATTTATAATGATTTATCAAGTTTATTTGGCCATTACAGCTTTTATATATTATTATTATTATTATTATTAATTTTATTATTTTTATGATTTTTTATATCCTTTATTATCAATTATATTCTCACAAACACTTATTTATATAAATATATTTCCTACTCTTATCATATTTCTATACATATAATTCTGGGCATTTGTTTATGGAATAATCGATATAATAAATTTGAAAATATTATTATTTTTACTATTGATTATGTACCTCATCAATTTTTAATTCCAATTGTATTATAATATAATGTCTTTAAGTTTATATCTTTAGGCTTACAAAAATGTATTTAAGTAAGAATCATTCAATATAATGTTCCTCATGAATTTTGAATTTCAGTTGTATTAATTATTTCTATTATAAATTGCATAACTTGATTTAATATGCATTACGTCTAATCAAATAATTTCAAACTTCGATCGCAATTTTAAAATCACTTTGCTCCACTGTGCCAACCGAGTTGCCCAGCCTTGTCAACGCCATTGCCATCAACGCCAGCGAATTGGTTGTGTTTCCCCTCTCTGTATGTATGTGTGTGTGTGTGTGCTGGCAAGGCAGCTAATAAAATTAAAATGCCATATTTCAGGCGTTGATAACAACAATAAGTGCAGCAAAGTCGCCGCGCGTCTGCAAGTCGGAAATTATTTTTTGGCACGAACTCGAGACGGCCTTGTGCCACAGTGAGAGCAAGACGGAGAGACGGAGAGACGGAGAGTGAATGAGTGAGTGAGAGAGAGAGAGTTGCAAAGTGGAAGAGAGGCCAACAAGGATCTGCCAGCAGCAAGTCTATTGATATGACAAAGCACCGCAAAATTACCTGTAAAAAGTTTTCCAGCTGCGAGAGAAGCCAAGAATTTGGCTTATTGATTTTTGTGTCGTCGCGACGCCGTTGGCCAAAAATTCGAAAATTCTTTCAACTCAAATTATGAATAAATTGAAATTGAATTTGCCTGTGTTGTCGTCGTCGCCTAGAGGCAGGTAATGAGCTGGGGGGCGACAATGGGGCGGGCGTGACTGGCTTAGGTAACAACAGCGCGATAAGCATCGGCAGACAGGCCGTAAATGGGCGCCTGATTTATGCCAGTTTCTTTACTTTTTTTGTTTTTGTTTGTATATATGTATGTACATATATTGATTTCTTATCAGCTGGCTAATCTATTAATGCGCATTCCCACTTTATGCTATTTTGTCAGGCGCCTCAATCTCGCTGCGACCTGGCGGCAGTCTCTGTTCAGCGTAATTAAATTAAAATTCCTCTTACATGACAAGCCTGGCAAAAGTGTCGACACACACACACACACACTGAAGAGAGCAAAGGAGTCAACAACTGGCGCTGCCTTGAACGCTCAACGTGTTTGTGTGTGTGAGCTTATGGCAGCATCCGTGTCCGTGCTGCGTAACCATGTCCTGGACTGCCACTGACAGTGACTACATATAGAAATATACATTTATATACATATGTATACATATATGTATGTATATATATGTGTGTAGAGCTCGTTTTGTGCAAACTAAGACACGTTGTCAGCATTCATGTCACCGGCGCTGCCTGCAAGCAGGGGGTCCGAGCCAAAGTGGGGGCGAGACAATGTCTGACAGCCTTTTGAAGTGGCTTTTGCATGCAGCTAGATTTTTCATTAAAATTTACCAATTTTAATAGTTGTTGTTTTATATATACACATATATATATGTATGTATAAAGAGAGAGAGAACAGAAAATAGAAAATTCTGCAAACGCAAGTGAAAAACTTCAGCTTTTGGGATATGTGTCAAATGCAGAGCAAGGAATGCAACTCAGGATGCAGCAAGCCCTAAGTGCGACATATAATTAAAGAATGCTCAAATTAAATTGACATTAAATTCAATTTCAAAGTACACTTTAACAGTTTGATAAGCTTTAGAGATGAACTGAAACATGCCTCGGCTCGCATCGAATCCTTTTCGCATGTTTCTCAAAATTGGCGATAAGCGGCCCAAGTAATTCATGGAACTGAATTGATTGCGGCTATTTCGCCAATTATGCGGGCTCTCAATCACATCAAATTATTTTGCAAGCTGAACTGCAGCTCAAACGTGCCCTCATATTGTGAATGTGTGTGTGTGTGTGTTAATAAAATATAATTAAATGTATCGTAGCATATAACAGCATATGGCCTGGAATTAATCATTTTGTGAATTTCCATGAATCGAAAAATTTCCAATCTCTCTGATGAAGAATTTCTTAACTTTGTAATGAACTTTTCAAAAAGATGATTTTCAGATGAAGAATGTATACATGAGATATCTATCAAAACTAGTTTATTGTTATTGGCTTAAATGTTTAAGTTATCATAAAAATATACTCTTTATTGAAAATTTTCTTAACAAAAGTTTCCTTTACAAGCTAGAAAATGTACTGGATATACATATATAGATATTTTAATATAATTTAGTTTCTTAGGTAAAAGTTCTTGCCTAAAAATGATTTCTGCATAGAACTGCTCTATAAAATAAACTTAAGAAAAGAATCTAAAGAATAGAAGACAAAATTTTTGTTAAAGTTGGAGTATATATATGTATATATATGAAAAACAGTTTAAATCTGAAATCTCTAGATTTATACATGAATGTAATAAATCAAATTTTATGTTTTATGGCAAATCTGTCTTTCGGCTAGAATATAAATTTAGGTCTAGGTGTTATAGATTGAAAGAAGTGAATTCTACTAAGCCAAGTATCAGTCGTAGCTATGCCGCATAGAACCATCCTCGTGCTGCATGCCCAGTTTATTTCAGTTGAGTTCGTTTTCATTTCATTTGAGATTTCTGTTGCTTTCATTTCTTTGTGCAATCTTCGCCAGGTAGTAAATAAACAAAGCATCGAATTCAGCGCAACGTTTAAAGATACATTTATTATTTTGAAAATGCGCAAACACTTCATGATGATTACCAACTGAGCGGGCAGGAGGAGAATGAGGCGGTGGAGGAGGGGTGGGGAAGAGCTGGCAGACGCCCCCAATGGCGAGGGAGTGAAAGCAGCAGCCCGGACTGCTGCCTGGCTGACTGGCTGCTTGGGCTGTTTGGCTGCTTTGGCCGGGATGCCTGACCTCCTTACACCTCTCTTACGGAACAGCGTACAGAAATCTTTTTACGTCAGTTCTGCCTGTCTTGCTGCCTGGCATTTTCTTGCGTTGTTACCTTCAGGGTCGGGAGAGTAGCGTGCAATGCTTGGTTGCGTAGCCGCCCCTGAATGCCTCCCTTCTCCTGCCTATACCCCCATCAACATTCAGGCTGCTGTTGTTGCTGCTGCTGATGCTGCTGCTGCTGGCAATTTCCTTTGGACGAGCTGCGAAAACACACGAAACCGAAACTTTTGCGAAATACGTTAAACGCAATGCTGTCCGTCCCATTCTCAGTTTCAGCTTCGGTTTCAGTTTCAGTTCGAGTTCGAGTGCCCTTCCCCCTTGTGTCTGTCTGTTGGTCTGTCTGCCAGTTTGGTTCATCCTTCCGTTCGCCTGTCCCACTCTCAGTCAGCGCCGGAGTCAGAGTCAGACTCTGAGTCTCAGAGTCTCAGGCAGCAGTTTAGTATATAACAAGTCAGCGTCAGCTGCTACTGCTGCTCCTGCTGCTCCTGCTGCTCCTGCTCGAGCATTCGCATTCGTGCTCCTGCCAGGTCTTCTGCTCTGGTTTGGTCTGTCCGCCTGTACGCCACTTTGTCGGCTGCCTCAAATACTTCCATGTTCGTTTCACAAGTAAAACGGAAATGACAGTTCCGCAGCGAGCGCCGAACATCTTTGCAGAGCTACGTCCGCCCCCCGTCACAGTAGAAAGTGACTGAAACCTTTTCCCGCATAATAGTCTGTCAAAGTGGCTGCCAGCACCATCGCCGACTCCGGCCCCGACTCCGACTCCGACGCCGTTGTCAGTCAGCTCCAGCTGCAGCCTCCTTGTCAGCCGCGTGCTGGAACTACTTAGCACTTAGCTACGATCCCAGCCAACAGCTCAGAGCTCCCAGGCATCCATCCCTTAACCCACTTCAAGGCGAGCCCCAGAAACAAATTCAACAACAACAATTTCGCAATTTTAAGCCGCTTCGGTTTCCAACTAATTTTCTAATTATGAGCACAAAGGCGCACAGAAATCATGTCACGCTCCCTGACTGATTTATGGCCGTTGGAGAAATGTCAAATATTTGCCCGCCAATTGCTGTAGCCACCCTCGCGCCTCACGTCTATGGCTCTCTGAGTCTCCAAATATCAGCGAGCCCACGCTCTTGGCTTTTTAACTTATCCAAATCACTTGGCAAGTTTTTCTACTCGATATTTGTTTTGTTTCTTTTTCGTTTCTGTTGATTTGATTTATTTATTTATTGTTGACTCTGCTCGCCCGGCTCGGCTCTTCGACTCGAGGCAGGCGCCTCAATAATCGCCAGCCGAGCAACTGATTAGCTTAATTTTCCGGATGGTGAAACTGCCTCGATACCAATATCAAAGTTTGTTTTCATTTTTTTCTCTGCCTACGCATATTTTCAAGCCAGCAAAACAAAGAATTGAAATGCGGGAAAATGCAAATAAAAAACATATACATATATAAATAAATATATTATATATATATATATTTATCAATTGCCATTTAAGCACTAGCGTACATTTTATTTGTTATATTTTTCCATTTTATTTTATTTATTTATTTTTTTTTTTCATTTATGCATATATGAAAGTATAAGGCATTATTTATCATAAGGTTACAATTCAACTAGAAAAAAATTCAAAGTATTTATCCTTGAGAATTAATGTAAATTTATTATATATTTAGTTTTTTATGTACTTTTTAGGTACATATTTTTTCTATGTTAAGTAAAAGTTAATTGACATGCATATGGCCAGTAAAACAAATAATTTTAGAGTCAACAATAAGCCCTTTTTCAAATAAATAGTTAAATCATATGAGAAACTTTCATTGAATATAAAAACAGAAAAATATATGTGATCCAACTTTAAATCTACTTTTTTATGATATATATTTTATATTTTAATTTAATATTTATATTTAATATCTTTCAATTTTTTTATAGCATAAATAAACATATTAAATACAATGCAATAAACTGACACATTATCGATTCATACAAAAAATCTGGATTTTCCATCCATTAAGGAGTCTCTCACAAAAATATATATATTTTAAAATCTCTGCTGCCCAAAAAGGGAAACGATCAAAATAAATATTTTCCAGTTCGTAGTTTGACTGAAGTAAAAATAGTTTTTACTCAAGTTTTGTTTTCTCACGCATTGAGATGGGTCTCAGCCAACAAGAAAACACCCACATATGTTGATCCACTTAGCTAGGGTCCTAGCATGTATTAGAGTATATGTGTGTCTGTGTGTGTGTGTGAGTTGGATGATTCCCAGGGGCCAGAGCGGAGCAATGGCTTTGGCCATGGGGCACACTTCCAAGTAATTTGCAAAACTCAGACATCCGACACTTTGCTGTAGTTTGGCGACTTTGATTTATGGCCAAGAGCCTCGCTGGGGACACAATCAAACACAAATGCAGGCATAAGGAGCCAACGTCAACGACTTCAATGTCCTGCAACTGAAGTAGGCGCACACACACACACATAGAGATAGAAACACACACACACAAACAAAGGTCAGCTTGTTGTTAGCGCGATTATGGCAGCTGTTAAAGAGGCCTAGGTCAGGGGCGGGCGTATGGGAAGGGCGGGGGCAAATGGGCCAGAACAAAACACAAAACAGAAGAAAAAAACAACAATGGCCGGTTTTTGGGGTCTTCAGCCGGTGACATGCAAACCCGGCGGCTGACAGCTCTGCAGCGCTGCTCTAGCAAACAGCAACCGCAGGGGCCACAGCAAAAGATGAAACAAAAGTCCATGTTATTCTGCGAAAGAGTCAAAAAGTCAACCTCAACTTTGGCATCAACTTCGGGGCTTTAGCTTTAGCTTTAGCTCTGGCTATAGCTTCAGCTTCTCACATGCCCGAAAAGTCGCACAAAAATAATCCCAAAAACTTCTGCGCTCAAAAACATGAAAACGTTCTGCACAATGACAGAGTCGAGCAGGAGGAGCAGGAGGAAGGCAGTGGCAGGGGCAGGGGCTGGGGCAGCGGCTGCGGATGCGGAGACGTTGATCACAAAAAGGAAAATGTCAAAGTTCTCTTGCGGTCTCCGAGGTTCTTTAAATGTTCTCGGTAACAAATACATACATATATAGTTATACACATATAAATATTATATATACATATATACGCATTACTCTTATACAAAATAATTTTTTCTTTTTTCGTTTTTCTTGGAACCTTCGCTAGGGAATTTAGCACACGAGCATTTTATTTTTTTTTTGGTTCGACTGTGTTTCGTATATGTTTTGTTTTTATTTTAGATGTCTTTTCTTGTAGAGCTGTGTGCTTTATGCTTATATATGTATATATGTATAAAGTGTAGATTAAGAGCGCAGCCTTGGCCTTAGCTTGCCAGAGCCTGCGAAAAAGCAGCTCAAGTTGGGCTTTGCTCACAGGAAATGTCAATGACAGTTGATCTTCAAAATGTTTGAGAGTTGTTGTCGTTGTGTGTGTGTGTGTTGGTTCAATTAAGTAATGCTCGAATATTAAAACAAAAAATATTGAAATATTGGCTTAAATACTTAAGCTTATGTTGAAGAAATGAGTGAACTGCTTTCAGTAATAGTTGGAATACAAAAATAAATAAATATATAATTATAAAGAAGAGAGAAATCTATAAGTAAATTTTGTGGAAGCTTTTGCTTAAAATCAGTTCACTGGTTTTATTTCATTTAATCTTTTTTGAATTTATTTATTATTTCATTATTATAATTTTTTTTTCATGTGATAAGACTCAACTAAAATAAAATAAATACATTAAAAGCAAACTAAAATATTTATATAAAATATAGTAATAGCCTAACAATTTATATTTGATATTTTTCACATTCTCGATTAAATGACAACAAAATATAATAACCTTAATGAATTGCAAATATAATTTCATTAGAAATTTGATTCCATATATTTTCCTATTTATGAATTTATGAAAAGGGTTGCAATCAAAATGAAGATCTCCACTGTAAAACAAATATTGTCTTTATATATTTATGCCATACTTATAAATTTAATACAATATTCAGTGTTACGGTCTTTGAGTATATTTAAAATTCAAATATTCATTGATTATAATAAAAATCACTTTATAGAACACCGTGAGCCAAGAAACGTGTGCCATAATTTCTGCAGTTCATATGGAATGTAATAATTCAGCTTGGCCTTTAATGCACAATTTGTAGAAATTTATTAATATTTTGTCCCAGCTGCTGAGCATCGCATATGCCTGGCCCAATGCTGTTATTTTACATGCTGTAGTTTTTCTCTACATGTTTTCTCATTTGTATTTTT
Organism: Drosophila navojoa; assembly: GCF_001654015.2. Next base: position 1,715,576 of record NW_022045865.1, read on the forward strand.
TGCCGGCTTTTGCTTTGTGTCACGCTTCCGCAAACATGAAAAGGAAGTGCACGTCAAAGCTTAGACACAAACCACGAACCGTAAAGGTGCAAGTGAGGCTGAAGTAACAACATTCATTGCAATTGCCACCAGCCAACTGTGTGTGTGAGTGTGTGTGTGTCTAAGTATCTGCATGCAGCAATGCGTGCCAGCGAGAATTTGTTGAACAATTTCGCTAAACTCGAGGCGAAAACTCGAATAAATTGGCTTGAAAATGAAAAGGGAAAACTTCAGGCGAGCGACGCGCAAAAGCCAGCAGAAGAAGAAGAAGAAAACGAAATAATAGCAGTAGCTGCCGCAGCGGCAAACGCACAAATTACAACAATTAAATGGCGAACAAAATAAGCCAAGCCGCAATTATCACATCACTAGCTAACCGAGTTGGGAGCTGAAGCTGCGGACCGCGGAAGGCCTCGACGGAGACGGAGACGGCGGCGGCGGCGGCGGCTTTGACTTTAATTTATGAACTGCGGCAAGTGGAACTGAGTCGAGTGGAGGGGCTGAGCCGCAGCTCTTGGAGCCGGGTGGCCACTGAAGCGCACACTCGACTGCATAGCATTCGAATCTCTCCGCCGCTTTTCACTTCACTCGAGCCGAGCAGCTGCGATTTGTAGCGGCAAATGTTGATGTGAAAAGTCCAGGTAAAAGAGAAACAAAAAAATGAAAAGAAATTATGGAAAAGGGCGTACAAAATATGCACAACAGGTGTTAGCAATTTAGATCTAATAAACATTAAAGCGAGAGACCTAGAAAAGTGGGCAACGAGTTGTCGCTCGTTGAATTGACGGCGATCCAATTTCATAATGAATTTTTTCATTCTGCTGCTGCTGTCAGCCTTCAATTGGAAAAACAAAACAGCGACAAAACTGAAAGCAAAACAACAACGAAATAACCAAAAAACAAAAAATAAAGAGAACAGAAAGAAGACAAAAAGAAGAAAAACACATGAAAATAACAGAAATAACGCACAGAGATCCAAGAATTCCCCCATGAAGAAATCCAGCTGACAGCCCTTCGCACAGAGAACCCCAAGCAAAACTTGAAACAGAATGTGGCATGATGTTTGTGTCTGCATGGTGTGTGTGTGTGTTCGTTTTATATGTATATATACATATATATAGTTATATCGAGTAAACGAAAAACAAAAACTTTTTTCCACTTGAGTAACTTAAGTGCCAATTCCTTCAAAAACAAAACAACAACAACAACAACAAGGCAGCTAAAAGCACATGAAAACCAAACGAAAACAAAAAGCGAAATAAGACGAAGAAGAAGGAGAGGAGGAAGACGTAGCGCACATGAACATTTCATTTAACAGGGAGGCGAAGCTGGGGCAAAATTCGAATACAAAAATCGATTCGACATCAAGTTGAAAGACACCAAAAAACAATTTGAAGACAACTGCAAAGTGCTGAGCAGAGCATTTACATAAGATAATAGAAGTATTATAAAGCACATCATTCCTAAATATATGCTGAAAGTCTTGCCGATATAAAACAGCCGTCTCTTCCATATGGCAACCAAATGGAACTGTGTTCATAGAATTATTGTAAATTGAACAAAATTAAATTGATTCAGTTGAATAAATTGTAATTGTAAAATTGAAGTCAATAAAAATTATTCGTAATAAAAGTAAGATTGGCGAATATATGTAAATCTGAGTAAAATATTTTTAATCTTCTGTAGCATTTAAGAGGCTTGACTTTAATAGTTTCAAGAGGTTTAAAAATATAACTTCGAATATTTAAAACAATTTCTCCAATATTAAATATTCTAAGAATTTAAAGACCGTCGGCTCCAACATAAATTTAATTTGATTATTATATAATATTAAATACACTTTTGCTGCCTTCAGAGTCTTGAAACCGAAGCTTAAGCAGCTGTGCTTGTTGTTGTGGCTCGAAATGAGAGAAATGAATAATGGCCGCTCCAAATAGCACGTCAATCTGCATTGATCAACCCATAAAAACCGACACACACACACATACACACATGTGTATAGAGAGACAGGCAAGCATTCACTCACTCACACATCATAGTTAGAACAACAACAATAGAAACGCGAAGAACGAAAGAGAGCGGCCCAAGGAACAGCGGCCATGATTTGCCGTCGGCAATTTGTGTTCCACTTTCAGCCATTGAAGAGCGTCGGCCTGGCAACGGGCTGCCATGCGAAGACTTTGAGTGGCGAATGCTAAATGCTCGTCATCATCCACCATCAGAAGGCAGTTCGAAGATACGTTCAGCAGCCATGGCTAACGCGAAACAGATGGCATGTGTGAGATGCACCCCAAAGAGCGCAAGAGATGAGCTCAAGGGAGAGAGAGCGCGCACACATAACAGCTGCGCAGGCCGAAGAGTATTTCGGCTGTAGCAAAGAGAGTGCAGAGCTATGCTCTTATCCTGTTTTACCGTTCCATGCGCTCTTCGTATGCCTACTATCTCGCTTCCACGCAACAGCTGCATAGCTTCCCGCCAATTTTGTGCCAGTGCCATGCTGCTCTGGCTGGAAAGATGCGTGCTCTCTCTCTCTCTCTCTTTGTCTGCCTCTCTTGTTTGCATTGGAAAGCACGAAACAAGTTGCCGGTACAAGGAATTCCAAAAGGAATTCCAATATCAATTTGGATTCAAATTTTTTGAATTTGCATTTGTTTTTCTCAAATATTTGATGTCAATGCCAAACTTGCGGATATTTTCGCAAAACAAAAGTGATCACTCCTGCATGGAATACATAATTGAAATTGCGGCTATTTATAGTTCAATTACATTAACATAAATTTGCTGCTGCTTCCGAAAACGGCGCCACATACAGCATTGCGATCATCAAAGGCAATCGGCAAAGCTCACACATAAGCACGCTCACTCACTCACACACGTGCACGCACGCGCGAGCCGATCTAGGTGTGTGTGAGTGTGTGTGAGTCAGCTATGCCTTTGATTGGCTATTGGCACGTTTGACCCTTTTGCAGCTAATTACTTTTTGCCATTTGCTGAGCCAATCGGGCACAACTTTTTCGCAACACTGAGAGAAATATTTTGATGCAAAATAAAATGTATTAAAATTATTAAATATAAAACTTAAATAAAATATAATAATGAATAAGGAATATTGGATTCCTAAATAAATATTAAAAAAAATCGACGTTATGGGGTGTGCCGCGACTCCTTCTGCCTATTACAAATATTTACTTTTCTCTTCCCATTTTCAATGTGTTCTGGGTATATGAATTAATTAATTGAGCCATTTGAGTTAACTTAATTTGAAACTAAATCAACATAGTATATGTTAAACATTTTCAAATAATATAATATAAAATAAATCGTTTTTGATTAGAGTTTTCGGATTTCTTCTAGAGAAAAACTGCTTTCTGCATCATATCATTTTAAATATATACTTATCAAAAGATTTATTACTGATAATAACAAAAATATTTTTTTTTAATTTTTTTAATTTATTCTTTTTCGTTTTTAATCAATCAACTATCTCAGCTCTTAATAGTTCATAATATTTAATTGATTCAACTCTTTCCAAAGTTTCTAATCTATTTTCTATATTTTACCATTCCATTAATGATATTGTTTACTCTTCTAGATTAAGTAGTGGAGAATTCCCTATGTGTATATTAGATGAACTATCGATTTCTATTTTTAAGCTAAGGCAATTAACTTGCTTCGATATTTGCTCATTCATTCTACAGTCGTAGTTATCAATCAATCAGTTGAAACCTCGCTTTGGATATAGTTATATCATATGTGTACCTTCAGGCATTTGCCTTTGCCTTAACTGTAGCCAAAGTCTCTTAGCTCTGGGCAGACAGCCGGACAACCTTCGCATTCCTTCACATCGGGGCCTCAGGCATTCGGACATTCGGGCTTCGGGTCGGGCTCGAGTGGTTCCTGTCAGTCGATTGGAGCACGTATCGATTCCAATTGGAAGTCGACAGTCGCACTTTGAGAACATTGGCGAACAGAAAATAATTAAGTTCTCAAAAGATAAAAATCATGTTGGCCGCTGATCAATTAGTAGATTTATGCAGCCCAGCGCATATTTCATCTTTTGCAGCCGCTGGCAGTGCATTGCCACGCCCCCCCGCCCTCCGCTCCAATGTCCACCCCCGCCAGACGTTGGGTAGAATGCATAAATTTACATATGAGAATGTCTGGAAATGATATTGAAGGCTGTTGAAATGCTGCAATGCAACCTGCAGAGCGGCCACAGAGACAGAGAGAGAGAGAGAGAGAGAGAGAGAGGGATAGACGAGGTACCTGGTCTGCACCTGGCTGCACCTGCCTGCCTGCTGCCCTGAAGCGTTATTGTTGCGTTGCCAGCCATCGGATCGCGTCTGGACATGCACATGCACAGACGTCAGTAACTCATTTATCGCTTAACTGGACTTGGCGAACGGAATGGAGGAGCTGTTGCCCCTTGGCTGGCAGCGATTTGGTTTCGGGCTCCGTTCTCTTCTGCCTCTGCGTCTGTTTTCTTCTTCTTATTCTTATTTTGACAACGAATTTGCATGCAGTGGAAACTGTGTTTTGAGCCTTGTTAATTTTTGACTAAAGTCCGCTGGCTAACGTGCACTGGATAAGCGCCAAGCCAAGGCAAACGAAGCCAATTCAAGCCGAGTCGCGTTGCGTTGCGTTGCGTGACTGGCCAAATGCGAGTGCTACGCATGCGCGCGCTTACAAACGCAAAGCTCAAGCAAACAGAACAACAACAGCAGCAGCAACAACAACAACAACAGTAACGACAACAAAAAAAGGAAAATGTGAAACAAGAACCAAAACAAAGTGTTCAATGTTTCCGTTTCAAATTCTATGGAACAAGACATTTGCGCACCGCCAGCCGCAGCCACAGCCACAGCCCATGTGACCAGAGCAGAACTGATTCTGGCCCAGTCCGAGTCCCAGTCCCAGTGCCTGTCTCAGTCCCAGCTCAAGTCTCGGCCTCGCTCTCAGCTCCAGACGTTCATTGTGAATGGACAGCGCGCCGACTTAGCAAACGCGTTAACAATTGTTCTGGCCATTCGTTTTTTATGCTTTTTCTTTTAGCTGTTCTTTTTGTTTTGTTTTTGGGTTAAAACAAGTTCGGCATTTTGCTTGAACAGACCGCCAGAAGTGCCCCCAGACAAATGTTTGAAAGTGCACAGTGGTCGGGTTAGAAAAAATGGGTCTAAGTATCTTACACCAACTAGATAAGCTGGGCTGTAAGTTAACGATTTTAATACATTAATTTGTTAATTATTTGTGCTTTGTTGGGATACATTTCTCTCATTAATATGTTAATGAATTCCTATAATCCTGGATTCAATATGAAGGCTGATTAATTGCCTTCTGATTGCGGTAAACTTTCAGTGCTTGGCAATCGAATCTACTAGTAAACCATTTTATTATCAGGGAAGATGAAAAGAATCACTGAAACTAAGTTAGAGATTTTAAGCTGTGATATTTATCGTAGTATAATAATATTATAAACATATGATAAGAAACTTTGAAATATTCTAAAAATTCAATTGATATAGCAAACCGAAGCCGACTTGTATATTTTTAAAAATTATTTAAAGTCCAAGTAAAGAATTTTATATCAGGTTTGAGTTTTTCTTCCTTAATTTTTTTCCACAAATAATTTAAATAAGGGGACTACAAACTTTTGTGAAAACAGAAATTAATAATAATAATAAAATTATTTTATAAATAGTATATATTCAATTTTATCTTATATTATTCAAAAAATATACTATTTTATATTTCTTTCCCTAAATTCGTTGATCTCGAAAAAATTTAATGAATGGTACAAGATTTTATCTTGCTGAAATCAATTATCATATATTATTACAATTAAAATCTTATTTATTTATTTATTTTTATTTTTTTGAAAATTTATATAATTCTATTTCTTCATTTAGCGCACCATCTTGGCTAAATATTTATTGGAGAATAACTAAATATTATGTCCCTTTCCAAATAACAGCTCAAATCTCACTCAAAGACTTCATTAACTATTCGCCAAGTGTTTAGCAATGTGAACCACTGTGCAGAGTGCCTCGCAGCTCAGCGCGCGATTGTGCCACAGATAAAGGCACTTGCGCATTACAACTGCTCGAGCTGAGCAGCCGCATCCAGCAGCTAACCAGCCGGACCAGACAACTTCAGCAACAGCAACAACAACAACAACAACACGAAGAACATGCGGAAAAAGTGCAACAGAATTAACAATTCATTTTATTGTTAAATATGCCCATGCTGCGGCTGCAGACGATTCTAAGCAGCGCTTTGGCCAGGCTAACAAGGCTTGTCTGTGGCAGCATCTGGGCTGCATGCCTCACGTAGCCCCAGGGGGCGTGAGGCGTGGGGCGGGGGCAGGCTGAGTGCAGTGGAGCTGGGCTCCGCTCATAGTTAATAATGCGATAATTTCGTTTTCATTCAAAGCAAATCGAATGGAGTCGAACGCAGCAGCGGCTACCGGATTACGACGCTGTTGCTTGTTGGCGTGTTGCAGCAACATGTTGCAAAGTGGGCAAAGCGAGCGCGAGACTGATGCATGCGCAAAATTTAAATTATGTTGTTTTGTCGCATGTTTTTCGTTTCTCATTGCCTTTTGGCCGCGCTTTGTCGTCGTCGTCGTCGTCGTCTTCGCTTCTTGTTTAAGGCCCTTAAATATTATCAATGAATAAATGAAAATGTCTTTTGTCGACGGAAAATTGTCGTGTTGTTGTTGCCGACATGCAACGGCAACAACTCTTAACGTCTTCTTTTGGCCCGGGCAGCGCTTTAAGCCGCTGTTTTATGTCACAGTCAACTGTCATTTGTACATTGAATGCGCGGACTGCCAAGCCACGAGCAGGTCTCGAGCGAGAGGGAGATGGATGGAGAGTGAGGAGCGACTTGCTGCCCGGCGATATGTTCAATTTGCATAAAATCACAGGAAGCACTTAGGATTAATAGGCCGCGCTCTGCTTGCCAAGTGGTTGGCGAGTGGCGAGTGGCGGTGGTTGAGCGGTGCATGGGTTAAGCATTTTTGCAATCGCAGCTTAACCCGAATTATCGCGGGCAATTCGAATAATTTGCTTACCTTTTGTGTGGGTTATCCATAAATTCCGCTCGAGCAGCTAATCCACAATTTGCTAATTTGATAATCCAATAAATGCGGCTGCAACGAGTCGAAGAGCAAAAGTATTTCGTTTACTATTTGTTTTCAAATTCAAAAATTCAAATTCAAATTGAAATTTCCCCTAACTAAGAAACAAACCAAAAATCTAGCGCATGCACCAAAATATGTGTAAAATATTTCGAGCCGCCCTCTAGCGGCAGGCGGCAGCAGCTGCGCATCTTCTGCGAGGCAGTTGCTAGTTCTGAAAATGTTGCTTAACCAAAACTGTGTAATAATGTCTAGAGATATTGAATAAATTATAAATAAAAAATATATTATATAATAAATTAAATATATGAAAAAAATCATTGTTACTCTTTTAATATTATTTTTAACAACATGAGCATAGTTGATTTATAAATGCATATATAAAATAATATGTACATAAATATAATGCATAAATATAATTATAAAATTGAAATGAAATTTATTAAATTAAATATTTACGTTTTATATATAATGCATATAATTTTATAAAATATAAATATAATAATAATAATTATTATATAATAATGAATTTAATAATAAAATTTTAAAAAATTTATTTTCACTTGATTTTCTGTAATAATATTTTGTATATGATGGCTTGATGGTTTGTTTAGTTTTTATACTTTTACTTCAATGTAATTATATTTTCCCTCAGTATCGTAATAATGTCAATTACAATCTCATTCTAGAACAAATTAGAGAGCAATTCAATCTTAGTTCTAATTGATTCTCCATTAATTATTTCATAATATTTATATTATTATTATTATATCTATGCCTAATTATAGCTCCGTTCATGAAATTCATTTATTGTCTCTAAAAAAAAATCAACTCAGAGCAAAGCATCCACGATCGTTTGCAATTAACAGAGCCCAAAAAGCGATCGCAGTGATTGCTCCGGCAGTTGCTCATTGCCCATTGCCCATTGCCCATGGCCCGTTGGCCGTTGGCCATTGTTAGGCCGCGAGTTCGAGCTCTGTGTCTAAACCAAGTGCATACATGTGTCACTCGAGTGGCAATGTGGTGGAGCGGCTGCCGCTTTCATATTCTCCCAGGCCAGGGCACTTCGCACTTTCGGCCAAGACTAAAGAACTGAAGAGACCTTTGAATTTGGCCAGCGAATTGCCAGCATTGAAATCGCATTATTAACGCCTGCAGAGCTCAAATTGGCAGCGTCGGCGACGGCGAGCGGCGACGACAACGCCAAGCTGGGTGTGAAAATAATCTGTTTAACGAGGGAGTCTTACAAAAGACCCCAGCCTGGTGGCAGCGACATGCAGCAAAGTGGCCGCCGCCGCAGCTGAAGCTGCAACTGTTGCAACAGCAGCAACAACAAACGAGCAACAATAATGACATTTGGCGCAAATGAATGAGAAGCGCGCTCAAATTTTGCACTCGCGAGGCTCTGCGGCTGCCTCTGCCACAAAAGGATATGACAGCAGCCAGCCTGACAGGTCGCAGCGGCAATGCCAGCAGCTCGACTATTGGCATTGGCTTTTGCCCATAGGCTGCCCTGGCCATTCCCTTCGCCTTCGCCTCGTTTCGTTTCGTTTCGGCTTAGAGCAGAAGCCACCGGGTCGTCTGGCTCGGCTCCATATGCGCACCGAGCGCTGACATTAAAAGGTGGGAAAATGTCAGCAGCTCGCGCAGGAAGCATTTATGCTCGCTGCTGGCTGAAAATGGATATCGAAATAATTGCGGCGATAACAGCGGATCCTCGAATTGCTGCTGCTGCTGTTTGTTTGTTTGCAGCCGTGGGTGCCGAAATGGGGTGATAGGGATCTGCGGATCCATTGAGAATAGTGAATGCACTGCGAAAGTGCCTAAATGCTGTTGTCTATGTGCTATAGATCTAATATCTAATAAATATTTGAGACTTTGAACTTTACACATTATTGTATTTTGATAGATCATGTTATTCCAATTATTAATTTGTAAAACCATGAAGTCAAAAAAAGATGCCTTTCATTTATTTAACTATTTATTAAATTAAGCTCTGACTACTTCAATTTGAAATGGGCTTTATAATATTGGAAATGTGCAACACCATAGATGATTGGAATAGAGTCTATCTCACTTAGGCCGAAAAAAAGACCTTTAGAGACAGGAGTTCTGAGTGCTTATATATAGCATATAGATGAGCTCCAATCGGAGGCAGCCCAAGAAAGAGAAGCAGCCTTAGTATGTGAGCAGAGGTTCGATTCGTCATCTGGCATAAAATATTTTCGCCTACCTCAACCAACTGCCATGAATTTTACAATAATTATTATTATTCTCACTGATATCATCACGCTCATTATTAGTATCATCATGATTACCATTCTCAAATGTAATTTCAATTACATTTACATGGAATAAATTTACATAGCTTACAAAGTCTCCTCCAGTACAAGTGCTAATAAATGGGTGTGGCAAAGATCTTTGAACCATAGGCCAAATACGATTCTCAGGCACTTGGCATAGCCGAAAAAGAAAGTGATTTCGTGGCGATCATGAATATATATGTGTGTATGTATATCGCGATGGCCATTAGAAATCTGTGCGCGCTCTGCCGCAGACATGCTCCAGGGCACGTAGATGATAAATACCCGACTACCCTTGGTCGGCAAGGGGCTGCAGCGATGGGCGGGGCAACGGAGGAGGAAGGCTTGTTGTTTGGCCACCTACGCGCCGAAGCCGAAGCCGAAGCCGTAGCCAAATTCATATGCATATGCGCCTGTTTGCTGTTGATTTGCGCGAAAATATTTGCCCAGCTGCGTAATTGAGCGACGAGGCCTGGGAGTCTAATGCATAGATCGATAGCTTGGGGCTGATGGATTGGATTGGCGTTGGCAGATTCCGAGGCAGCTCACGCCCAACATCAAAACATCCATAAATATTTTTGTCGTTTTCGCTACGGGTCCCCCAAAATCGAATTTATGGCACCCGCGTCGTAAGAAACCGTAAAAAGCTGCGGCGCAGCGCATCGTAAAATTAAAGGCGAAAATAGTTTTTTGGGCGCTTAACTCGCGCTCTGTGCCCAAAATACTTAATTAATTGTCACTCCAACTTCTGGGTGGCCCCTCGTCGACTCGGTTTTTGATTTATGCACAACGCGACCATCGCGCTAATCAGTCGCAATTTGCATGCGCAGTCGCAGCCCTCGAAAACATTTTACTTGTTTATTTTGTTGCTTCTTCTTCTCATTTGCAGCGTATAAAAATAGCGAATCCATCCAGCGAATTTTTCGTTAATTCAGTTGTTGTTTTTCTTCGTATTTTTCGATTCGGGTTCGACGCATTGCGATATGTGCGCACAGTTTGAGAGTCGTTGGCTTGGTGCTGCCACTCGCCGCCAGATGGAGTTTGGTGTGCGGCCATCTAGCGGATGCTGGCGCTGAAGTATGGGTATTGAGATATTATCCTGCGGTAGCTGGAGTGCTATGGTAATAGAAAAAGGACATTGCTGCGAGGAGCGTGTCTCGGCTGAAAGGCTGCCGAGGATATTTTTTGTGAGGGATATTTTAGCTGAGCTGAAAAAGGACATTCTTGTGTTCACGAAATTACCAAATGTGGAGTGTTGTCCTCTTGGGAAATTTCCTGTTCAAGTAGGGATTTAGTGAGAATGGAACATGTGAAACACCCTGTGGAATAGAACATCTTGACTATTGAGAACTAGCTAAAAAAGTGGAGGAATAATGTCTTTGAACATATCTGATATATCAGCAACTAGTCGATTAATTGATAAAAAAAGTAAATTAATTATTTTAAAATTAAATTCACCATTGAACAATAAACTTATGCAAGAGTTTCAATGAGTTTTAAAATGTTTTTTTGTTTTTAATAAATTAAAATAAAATGAAAACAATGTCTTTTCGGCAAAATTTTGATTTATGAATCTGTTTAAATAGCAATATATCAATTTTTTTTTTTTTTAATTTTTAATATGCTTGTCAAATTGCGAATATTTTTCTTTTATTTTTTGCAATTATTTAATTAAATCTTCAGTCAAACTGAAGAAGCAAACATTTAAAAATAATTAAAGATATATTTCAACTGAAACAAATCAAACGAACGCCGATTCGTTTTCTGCGTCTTCAAGTCTCATATCACGTAAACATATCTACATGCCGCCGAGTAATTCTCTAGATGTTGTGGGGACCACACAGACACATCAGAGATAAACCAAAACAAGACAACAAAAGCGCAAATACAATTTAAATAAATAATTTTAAAATAAACAAATGTGAGCAGCGAGAGACAATGGCAACAGAAACCAGCGCAAAATGTAAGGCTATAAAAATGAGCTTCCCTTTAATTTTATGTGCGCGCCGACACTTAATAAACAATAATAGTCATCATCTTCATCATCATCATAATCATCATCATCATCATCATGGTCTTCATCAACATTGACAATGGATGGGGGCAAGGAGCGGGCAAGGCAATCAAGTGCTACGCGAAGTCCAAAGAGTTGACCAACGAGATTTGCATTTTGATGGATTGCAGGCGAGAAGCCGAAAGATGTTTGCCCCGGACACGGACACGGATTCGAATTCGGACTCGGACGCGGACGCGGAGCTACCTGTAAGTCATTTTAGTGACACTATCTCAAATTTCTGTGGGCGTGGGGCGTGGCAACGCGTGTACTTTTTCACCGTGACTTGTGTGACTGGAAATTTAAATTAACCTCTGCTGGCACTCGCATTCTGTTTTGCAGCTTGGTAATTATTTTTGTTTTTTATTTTTTTGCAAAGCAAAATAAAAATATAAAAAGAAATATATATATATACAGATGTTGTTGTTTTATTTATTTTTTCCTACGCCTTTGGCTGCCAAACTGAGTTATTGTACAAATTAAAATGAACGATGTGTCGGACAGCTTTTGTTGCTTCTGTTGTTGTAGCGCCAATGAAGCGACCTCAAGCTACCCGCAACGAAAACCCAACCCCAACAGCCAGACCATGCCCAAGCCCAAACTCAAACCGAAATCCAAAATTCAAAACTCAAAAACCAAGAGCCGCTCACACATCACACGTCAAACTTGACTTTAATTTTTTCTAGCTTGTCGGACATGATGTGACTATGAGCTCCGAGCGCAGCTGAGCAGAGCCAAGCGAAGCCACGCCATGCCTCGCCATGCCATGAATCTCATCGTGTCCAGCTACGGCGTGTGATCGCGATAAGAATTAGCGCGCCATACGCAGCGGGCGAGATGAAAAGCTTTTTGTCTTTTGCCTTTTTGCCTCTTTGCCTCTTGCGGTCTGTTTGCCTTTTCGCTCATTGTGTTGTATGTGGGCTAAACGCTGTAGCTGATACCGAGCCGGAGTCTAACTGTAAGTGATTGCTTTACATGGCCATCAGCAATGTTCGCCATGGACTCGCGCGAGCGCCGCGAACTTGACTCTAGCAATGGATCCGAGCTGAACCGAACTGAACTCGGCTCTGGCGGATTATCTTTGGGCTCATCTAATCTGAATTCATAAGTCGACGTGAAAGACAATGGCGGCCATTCAGCGAGTGAGTGCGTGAGTGATTGCCGTTATGCGGCTGGGCCAGACCTCAGCGGGCTCCGTGGGTCGGCAACAGCTGACGGATGAGCAATCAAAGCTTGACCATTGTGATTTATGACCTTAAAGCTGATTCAGCGGCTCGAGGGTTTTCAAGAACAAACCACAAGCCAACTACTCATAACACATTCGATATGCATTACATAATGGATTAATTAATTTATGAAAGTACCGTTAATACATAATATATATTTATAGTAAAATAACTTACAAATTTAATATATTTCTAGTAAAATCCATGAAAGAGCAATAATAAATATAAATATAATTTATATAAAATATAAAAAATATTTTTTAATTCAATCTAATTTATCTATATATTATTTAAATAAATATATGTAAATAAATGTTTATTTACATTTAAGTACTGCAGTTAGCTACACTTATATTTTTCTGAACACCATTATTTTATATTAATAATAAATATAAATATAATTTATATAAAATATAAAAAATATTTTTTAATTCAATCTAATTTATCTATATATTATTTAAATAAATATATGTAAATAAATGTTTATTTACATTTAAGTACTGCAGTTAGCTACACTTATATTTTTCTGAACACCATTATTTATTTAGTTGGCCCTTTAAACAAACAGCTCTTATAGCAATCGAAATAATCTTAAATTTATTTATAGGCTGCACTCGGCTCGACCATTTTCAATTTCTACTCAGTTCCAATTGAGACTTGGAATTGCCATAAATTGCATGTGCGACATCTGTGCAAATGTCGCCGTGTCTGTGTGTATATGTAATGGTGTGAGAGTGTGTGGGTGTGGTTGAGTATGTGTGTGTGTGTGTGTGTAACTGAGCTGGTATAGGTGTTGGAATTGGACTTCAGTTCAGGCTGCTGAATGAAGTTAGTTCATTTAACTTCAACTTATGACGCGCCAGAAATTTGCAGACAATGTCTGACAGACTTTCGAAATATGCCACAGTTCAACTCGAGGGCAGCACTAACAGCAACAACAACATCATCAGCAATGTGTGGGTGTGTGTGTGTGTGTGTGCGGGGGGAAGTGTATGTAAATGTGCATGTAAATGTGAGCGCACTTGGTTTGAATTTTGAATGACCTTGGCATAGAGGAAATGGCAAAAAGCATTATTTAAACTTAACAAGCCGACAACTGGGAGCACACACACACACACACACACACGCCTACAAGTGCACAGGAGTGTACGTGTGTGTGTGCTAAGGGGTTGCTGGAGTTGCATGAATGAGTTAGGCATGTTTCAAGCTGCTCTGCTCCCAATTTGCCGTGCTCAATCAGAACACGGCAGCCCATTAGAGACTCAACGCTCCAGGGGTGGTGTGTGTGTGTGTGTATGAGTGTGAGTGCGTGCATGTGTGTGTGTCGCCTCTGCGTGTATTTTGCTAATTTACTAGACAGAAATACGCCTTTAACCCACCGAGCTCATTTATTATATAAAACAGCAACAACAACAGCAACATCAGCAGAAGAGCAGGAGAAGGAACAGAAACAGGAGCAGGAGCCAGAGCTGCTGCACAGGAGTTACGAGCCGTTGCAAGGACTAGACACCGGCGTATACGACTCGTGAACGAACCCCCCCTCTCCCCCTGCCAGTTCAGTCACTGTAGTCCTGAACCCTTTTCTGGCACCGGCGACACGTGTGTGGACTTGGACTCCTGTCCAAGCGCCGCAGGGTAGCAGAGCGGAAAAATCGTGTTAATTTAAAGGCAGCACAAAAACAGAGATTTCTGATGTAACCATTTATATGAGTTTATAATTACTAAAATTAGTTTTTCCGCTTTTGCGTTTCCTGCATTTCTTCTGCTGGCTGCCCTGAGCCCTGAGCATTACGTATGTGTAAGAGATATATGGCAAAGATATACATATAAGGGGTATATGGTAAGGGTTGACTGCAATATGAATCATATTTTGCCTTGTGCTGCAGCAAAAATACAGTGGAATGCCATTGGAAGTATGGGAGAGAAGCTAACGAAGAGGGAATCGAAATGCAAAGAATAAAATGAACTCATAGAGATTTATTTTACTCTAAGATATATAAGCGAAGATTTTCTTATTATACTATTTACAAATCTATTGAAAATAAAATTAATTTTATACAACCCCAAGAATTCAATTGATATTTATAAAACTAATAGAATAAGCCCGGTCGTTCGTGTGTATCACAAATATATTTTTAATCAACTGCAAGGCGAGGCACGCTTCAAATGAAACATTTCGAATGGCCAATTATCACGCCGTAACGCCATTGTTTGAGTCCATTTTCATTTTTGGTTTTACGCAAATTTTATAAAATATTTAAATGCAATTAACAGTGCCGAGGCATGAAAATCAGGAATGACAGCAACGAGGACGAGCGGGTAGAAATAAAGAGAGGGAGAGAAAAAAACTTTTGTCAAATCAAGTTCCTTCCGTTCTGGTTGCACAAAATGAAAAATCTCATATAAAATTAACCCGGCTGCCTGGCAGTGTCGACCCACCCCGTGGCTCGGCAGCATGTGTAAAAAAGAACCCCAAAGTGTCGTGGGCTGAGAGGGGTGGCAGGGGCTGGCTCGGCTGGCAGACGGAGGCTCCGTAGTCCGGACAGCGCCCGAGGCAGACAATGTGGCAACAAATTTGTATGTAAATGTATGCAAAAGTAATTAATCATAGTCGCACATGCACGCACACACACACAGACACACACACACACGCTGCGGACATTACACAGACGAAGGACACACAGGACTCGCTCCAACTTTCTGCTGCCGGGCCAAGGTGCGAGTCAACTTGTTAAGGTAAACTTAATTTTTCTGATATTTGAAGCCGGGAAAATGGAAAAACTGTTTATGGAACTCAGCTAAGGCAGCGGCTGAAGCAGCTGATATTGATATCAATGCGAGTGGTAATACGATACTGCAGCAACTGAAGCAGGCGCTGGCCCAAAGGGTGGCCAGAGAAAAGAATCAAATCCCAATTTGAGTCCTTGGCAATGGAACAACAACACGTGGCCGGGCGGCCATTTGCCCCGGCGATAAGGTTGGCGGCCATGATACCAGCGCTTAGTGCCGCTTGGCGATAGCGTCCAACAGATGCGGTTAGGTGAGAGCGAGAGAGAGAGATAGGGTGAGAGCGAGAGAGGGGTGGATAAAGTGAAGGTAAAGAGGAGAGCGCACAATGGCAGCGGCTGCAGCAACGTCGACGACGACGGTGGTGGTGGAAAATGAGAAGCAAACAGCGATGCCCTCAACAAGGCAAAGCAGAGAACACACACACACACACTGGCTAGCACATATGAGTGTGAAAGAGAGACAGAGAGAGCTGCAGTGAGAGGCACAACGGGCAATGTCGGAGTGTTTCAGCTTTTTGGTTCGCTCATAAATCATCGCTGAGACGACACCATGTTAAATTGGAACTTTTCCCATACATAAATAGAATGGGCGAAAAAATATTGTATTATATATATATGAGTGCAAGTATATATACATATTTTCCATATACATTTTGTTATATGACTATGCATTGTTTTAAAACTAGAGCTAATGGCATTAGCAGAGCTTTTCGTATAAGTCAAAGTCAAAGTTTTTTAATTAGCTTAATTTTTGATTTAAATAAAACAGTGGAGCTAGGCTGCTGAGCAAAAGGAAAACGTGACAGAAAATTAAATTTATTTAAATATATGTTAAAAATTCAACAAAATAAAAATATAACTTTAGCTAGATATATAGTCCTAAAATTATTATAAATATATAATTAAATAGCATAGATAATATTTGTATATAGAACATAAGAATTTAGCTATTCTCTTTATATACATAAATATAATAATAATATAAATAACATAATAATATTATTTATGAGTATATAGATACACATATTGTATCTTTAACAGAACTATATTTGATAGAGGCAAGGAAGAATAATTTTACATTTTTTTTTACAAATAGTTTTAGTTATGTTCTAATAGTAGCTTAAAGACTGAAGAAATGGAATATTTTCCAAACAAAAATTTTTATTTATGATCATATATTAAAATTTCATATATTAGAATAATAATCCCATAATATTCCGTTCTATAATAAGGCTGAGATCTAAAAAATGTTTTAAAAACATCACTAAATAATTTTAATAACTCGACATTTTCCATTGTAAAATTCTTTCCTTTAAAATCCCACCATTGCACAGCCAATTAACTATTTGCATTGCATAAATTAATGAAATTGTTGCACTATTTTTGAAAATACTTTTCAAAATATAATTAAAATGTGTGCAGCATTTGTATCTAAGCGCAGCAACAGCTACAAAGTTCACTCAAATACAAATGCATATGCAAATGCAATTATATATGGACAGACATGTGCAACATGCAAATGCATGTGCATATATATGTGCATATATATATAAATATGTATATATATATATATAGATAGATACTCTCTCACATAACATCTCTCTCTCTCTCTCTCTCTTTCTCTCTCTGTCTCTTTGCCTTTCACTCGTTTGTTCGTGGCCAAAAAGCCATAATTTTCCAATTAAGCGAAAATGAGCGATTTATTTGCCATGAAATCAGTGAGAATCGCCGATAAAAATCTCTTCATTCTGCTGGCCACGGCTGCAGGACCCGGCGCGCTGTTGTTGCTGTTTTTTCGCTTTGGTTGCAGAAAGTGCAACGCGAAATGTTTGCCGCCGTTGCAATTATTTATTATGCGCATGGCAATGGCCAGCGCTGGGTCTGCGGAGGTGTGTCAAGAGGCATGCGGCATGCGGCGTGGAGGCAGGAAGAGCAGCAGCAGCTGCTGCAGCAGTGGGTGGATAACTGTGTGTCTGGGCGTGTGTGTGTGTGTGTGTGTGTGTGTGTGTGTGTGTGTGTGTGTGTGTGTGTGTGGCAAGTGTGGGTGACTCTGTATGTGTGTGTGAGTGTATATGTGTCTGTGCATGCCACTTAACCCTCAGGCCAAGCGTCCACATTCGCAGTGTCAACGCGAGAGCTGCGACGGGTCGCCTCTGCTGCTGCGAGATTTCGAATTCCATGGCTGGGCCAGTGGCTGCAGTGCCGTTGTTGGTGTTGGTGTTGCTGTTGTTGTTTTATATTTCGCATTTCTGCTTTTCCGCTGAGCTTTTGTTTTGCTTCATTTTTTGCTTGTGCACAGCACAGCAGCCACAGCGGCGGCGGCAACGGCTGCAACTTCAAGTGGAAAATTGCTGAATATACGCGCGGATGTTGTTGCTTTCGTTGTTGTTGTTGTTGTTTCAGTTGTTATACCCAGCACTTGAGATGCTAGATAGGGCATGCGAGTGCATGTGTGTAGCCAGGCAGAAACAATAAAACGTATATTTATCAGATGCTATCTGGCTTTCAATTAAAATCAACCAAATGCCCACAATTTGTTGTACGAGTGCACTAGTAAAATAAATTAAGTAAGCATTATTTATACATGTATAGTAATGAAAAAAAAAAAAAAAACAAGTCCATGCATCAATCTAAAAGTTACTACATTATGTTTTATATTACAGGGTATCTTCTAAATGGATGTCTCTCTGTAGTTCTTTCATTATTTTGTACAGCATAGACATTTCGTACTTCCCACACTAGTTGACAACCCTCTGTTCGTCCGTAGGGTTGTCACCGCCCTTGAAAATCGCAACTTCAATTACAACTTGAATTGCGTGTTGCTAGCGGTGGGCTCGACTATTTAACACCTGTTAGAGCAAAAGTGTTGCCGTGCGCTAATTAAAAATGCAATCGGCAACTCAAAGGGGCAGTTGCATGTTGCATGTGGCACGTCTTGCGCGCCGCAAGTGAAATCAGCGGCAAACACCCCGTTTTGCAGTGTTTTGCAGATCCCAGCGAGCTTTGCATATTTTTGGTTGCCTAATTCAATTGTGAGCCCCAGCCAGAGTCCAAGCTCAACGTGGCCAACAGCAAAACAACAACAGCAACAACAACACCCAAACACCATCGCCGTCTGTCTTGCCTCATTTATCAACACCTTTTCATTTGCCTCTGTGTGTGTGTGTGTTTACTTCCGCTGCAGCTAAGCGTGAGAGAGAGGGAGAGAGAGGGCGGGAGCGTGTGAAGCGGGGACTCTTACACAGGTGCCAAATACAATTTGTGTGCATTTTTAATTTGTGGCGCCCGAGCAGGGATCTGACTGCGTCTCGTGTCTGCGCCTGTGCATGGAAAATATTTTCCGTGAAGTTCAAGTTGGCCGTTAAGTGTTGAAATGTTTACCGTTACTAAGTCTGTGTCTAGGTGTGTGTAGATGTGAATACATTTCTAAGGTTTTTATTACGATGCTGCACAAACAACTAAATTTAAGGTGTTGGTTGCATGTCATCATTGAGCAATATTGAAATGATCTGTATCTGTATCTGTATCTGTATCTGTATCTGTATCTGTATCTGTATCTGTATCTGTA
>NW_022045865.1:1734701-1745597 GCF_001654015.2 Drosophila navojoa
TCTGTCTCTATCTCTGTCTCTGTCTCTGTCTCTCTCTCTCTCTCTCTCTCTCTCTCTCTCTCTCGCTCTTTGTCACTCACACATCCCTTCTCTTTCTTTCTATATTTAGTATGTGCGTGTTTCATCTGGAGAGTGAAGTGCATTTGCATTGGCGCCAGTTGCCGGGCTATATGAACTCGGACAGTCGATGTTACGGGCACGCACATTCAAAGGAGAAACAAAAAATAAGGGAAAACAGAAGCAGTTGCAGCTGCAGATGGCGAATCACAGCCAGAGCACCAACCAGGCGAATGTGGGGCCAGGGCCATAAATTAAACGCATTTTCCGTGTGCCCAGCAACAGCTACGGTGGAGCCGTGCGGGGCCGTGGTGGGGGCGTCGTGTGCGCCTGACCCGGACTGCATTTTCATTTATTTAATTTTATTTCTGTTAATGTGGCCAGGGCTGTGCGCTGTGGAGCATGGACCGGCGGGGGAGGTCAGGTTAAAAATACGCAGCATATGAGGAAATGCACACGAAATTATGAAAAATTAATTTTGAAATCGTTAATTGAGTGTTTATTGCGACGGGACGCACTGAGCGCAAAACTGAATTGCGAATATGAATATGCGAATAATGCGAATAAATGTGAGAGCACATTAAATGTGCGCAAGATTTATGTGCAGAGGCCAAATTGCATATGCAAACGTTGCATGCCACAAATAATAATGTCATATAAATAAACACCCGAAATATATACTACGATGCATACGTATATACGTCATAAAAGAACAACAACAAATCTGGGTAAAAGCACTTCAATTGCAATTCAAATGCGAACGCGGCGAATGTCAGTCAAAGTCGGCAACAATTTGCATACGAACTTAAATCATTTTGTCGAGGCTCGAATTTAGCTGTGTGTTAGTGGCTGAGTGTGTGTGCCTAGATATGTGTGTGCACAACAAGACCAAACAATATTTCTCACATAAATTCACACTTTAACCAATTTGCATGCAATCTGCGGGGGTGGAACTACGGCAGGCCAGCCAACGCCACCCTCCAGCCACAGGCAACCCCCTTATCCAATTGCGATGACTGCGCTGCGCAGACAGCGCCGCAGTGCAACGCCCCCAGCTAGGCAGCCATGCAACCAGCCAGCCAGCCATCCAGCCAGCCGGCCTGAATGAGTGGGGGGAGGGGAGTGGATGGTGGTGCTGTCGGGTGGTTTTTTGTTTCAGCTGCATTCACTGCGAACTTTTGCATATTTAAGCGATGCCTGCAAAGTGCACGAGTGAGTGAATGAGTTTGAATGAACTCGCCATGACCATATCCAAGAGCTGCATCACCCCCGGCACGGCCCCGCTGCCCACTCACCAACGACAAGCGAATACATTTCAACGCAACGGTAGAAGAAAGGGCCACCGAAATGAGAAACAAATGAACAATTCGAATACAATATACGAGTGATACGAGTCCGGGAATGGATGCAGAGCCTACCACAGCGCACAGTGGGCAAGAAATTCAACAATGGATCAGTTAAAAATATTTGTTATACCCTTAATAACAGGAGTAATAATAATATAATTTTTTTGAATCCGTGAAATATTGGATATATTAGTAGGGAAAAAATAATTACATTTTTGTTAAATAAAATACAAAATAAATCATAACAGTGATATTAAGAAAATATAATATATAAAATATTTTAGTTTTGTGCTGCTAAGATATGCTAATCATATGTGTTTACTCGATTAAATCCTCTTCTAAACTTGCCCTTTAACTCTTGTAGACGATAAGATTTATGATTATTTCTCCTTCTACTTTATAATTACTTGTGTACATAATTATAAAATTTTAATTACTTAAATATGTATGTATATCATATTATATATTAATGGGTCTATTTAATTTATACTAATTATGCTAGCAAGATTAATTCTTTACATTAAATTTATACATCTTTAATTCCAATCTTGCTCCACTGTGCACGCCTGCATTTGGTTTGCATTTGCCAATGCTAGCGAATTCTCAACAAGCCCCTTTTTCGGCTTTAATGCCATTTCCATTTCACTGGGCCTAACTATCATTTGACCAACTGTGCGAGCTAGCAAATACGCTCCGCCGCTTGTAGCGCTCTTTGTGCCACCCCTAAGGAGTCGAAGCAGCGAAACGTCTAGTAACGGACTTAAATCAAAAGGTGACTAAATGAGAATTTCCTTTTTAAATTAATAAACTCGCCCCTGCGCCGTAGGGGCTCGGACGCTCGGGCTTGT
This sequence comes from Drosophila navojoa, assembly GCF_001654015.2. The sequence continues at coordinate 1,736,953 of NW_022045865.1, forward strand.
TCTTGGACTTGGCCGGGCTTACGCTCCCGGGGCGCTCAAACTTAACCGTTAACTGCACTCATAAATTTTGCACCAAACTTTCTGACGTGCTGCACTTTTTTATGGCCCGTAAAGTTAGCCTTTCAGAAGAAAAAAAAAAAAAAAACAAGATTTTCACTGTGTGCTGAATCAAAGCTCAAATGAATTTAACCGCATTGTTTTAGCCGATTTTATAGCCTAACTTACCAATAATTGTATTGAAAACTGTGCTAATTGCCAGCACTTACCTGCAATGATAAAGAAATTTTATTAATTAATTTTACTATAATAAATATTAAAGGGCATACAAAACTAAATTACAGACAGAATCTAAATTAAATGGAAATAGTGCTTCAATATGATTCAAACTTTAGGTGAATATACCTTGGGATCGAAAACATAATCGACTTAGCGTTTAATTCTCGTGAAAGGAACACGACTCTGAGACATATTACGGAGAGCGAATGATTCGTTTGCTGTCCTCACATTTGCAGCCCTTACGCTCGGTTAGACAGTTCAACTCCCCTGAAGTCAGTTGGTTAGATTGTGCGCCAGGATATGGATACGGGTTAGCATTGCGACAACAGCGCGGGCTCTGAGCCGCACATTGCAGCTGATAAACATCGCCCCTCAGCTGAGGCCTGAGGCGATGGCGGAGACGGAGACGGAAAGGGAGACGGGAGTGGATGGTTGGGCGCACTGCTGGCATGCTTGCTGGAATGCTGGCAGGCAGCACATGTCCTGCCAAGTGTTTTAATTATAAAAATGAGATATCGCAGACATACTCCTTCTCGAGGGGGCGCTGTGTAGCTCGCTCGAGCGACTAGTTTCAATGCAAAACTATGCGAAACGCGTGGCAGTTGCGCTTCGGCTGTTTGCCTCTCGGCAATGGCAGGAAGCGAGACTCTCTCCCTTTGCTTCTCTCTCTCTTTTTTCGCTCTCTGTATGCTTGCTGGCAAGGCCTTGGCTTTATCAGCAAATGTGCCGGGCCTTATCAACGACGAGGCGAAGACTGCGGCAGGCAATTTAAATGTGGCAGACGAGCGCTCGTCAACAGCAACAACAACACTTGCAAGGAGCAAAGGATCAAGGGGGTGCACGAGCAGCAGAAGTAGCAGCGCCAGCCTGGCCGCCTTGAGTCCTGTCGATATCCAACGCCAGCTAGTTCCATTTGGCATTTATTCATTCATGCGTTGCACATTCGCATTCGCTCCGATAAAACGGGACAGATAAGTCAGACCCGAGGATGTGGCAGAGTCTCAAATATCTGATTCAGCGGCGCCCCTAAACACTTCGCTGGCCAAAACGCAGCCAAAGCAACCAAAACAACCAACCCAATCAGCTAGCCAGCCAGCCAGCCAACCGCTCTGCTTATTTATTGGACTCATGTCTCTTGTCTTGTCGTTTCAGTGCCGAAGCTATTCCAGAGCGGGGGGTAGGCTGTGCTATGAGCATCATCTGCTCTGCTGCGTTAGGAAAAGAATAAGACTAATTGGATATTCCACATATACATATATTTAGTTTTTCTCATTAATTCCGTCTAACTCTAGCTAAGACTCCACTTTAATGTCTATTAGAATTGCTTGATATAAATAAAATTTCATTTAATTAAGTAACTGTATAAGAACTATAGAGAAAGAAAATCAAATTAATATTAATTTAAAATGAATTGAGCTGTCAATGGACAGAGAGCTGCCTCAGGATCAACATGAAAATGGAAATTGCGTTGCCTTGCTCCAAATCACATACTATATATATTCATCTAGCCCTTATCACCTGGCTCTAATCTAAAACGCAAATGTTCTTGATGAAATTAATAGAGTTCTTAGCTTTTGCCCGCATTTGAATAAATGCCGAAAATCACACAAAAGGCCAAAGAGCAGGACTAGCTTGGCAGGAGCAGCTAGCAGGAGCAGCAGCAGGAGCCGGCCGACTGACTGAAGAAACAACTCGGCAAAGCCATCCAGCAAACGTGGCCAAACGGAAGCCATAAATGAAATTAAAACAAAAGAGTGTGGGTCCGAATGCCAGCGACATTTCTCTGAGGACCAAAATTAGGGTCACTGGGTGTGTTTGTTTTTTGGGCCATACAAGGGTTCAGGCGCGGTGGGGTGGGGCCGTTGGTGAGCCATTGCGTAACACAAAAACCCGCTAACACACAGTCGAAAAGAAACCGGGCGATTTCTCTAGCTGCGACAATAGACAACGCAACGGCAAATAACCAGCCGAAAATGTTTCCAAGTAGAAAATTCTATGCTTTTCTTTCTCTTCATGCTTTTCCATTTTCCACCATTTTCGTTTTGAATGCGGCGCCCATTTTTTCCCTTCTACTTTTCTTTTTTTTTTTTACTGCTGCTGCTGCTGTGCTGACCAGAAAAGTTGGAAAATCAACTTTGGTTTTCTATTTTCTCTATTTGTTGTTGTTGCTTTTTGTCTGCACAGCAAGCGATTTGGTTGTTTGTTGTTGTTGCTGTTTGGTTATTTTCATTGTTGTTTCTTTTATGTTTTTTGTTTTATTTAATTTTTGTTTTTCTTGCTGGTTTTTATTTTTTGTTGCTGCCGCCCGCTGTTTTCCCCCATTTTTTATATTACCACGCCATTTATCATTTCCTTTGCCAAACACTAGCACATATCTGCCATCTCTCTCTCTCTCTCTCTCTCTACTGTATACATTCATATATATATATATAAGATATATACTCTTTGGCCAGGTATATGTGTATGTTGAAGGCAATTTTCACGCAGCTTTAATTTAATTTATTAAAACTTTCGGCGTCAGCTGCGATTTTTGGGCGAGGTGCGTGCCAGCCACACCCCCCGCCTAAATGTCAATTCTAGCTACCTAGCCTAACCCAGTGCGCGTTCCACAACCCCTTGATTCGTAGTCCTATGGAATTTGGCTTCAGTTGCCGCTTAACATGAAAATGTTGCCTCCTTTTTGGCTGCGTTTTGTTTTCGTGTTCAGTTTACCTCGTTCTTGACATTTCCTGGGCAGGCTCTGGCTCTGGCACTGGCTCAGGCTCTGGCTCTGGCTCTGACTGTGGATGTGGCGCCTCCCCGGAGCTGGAGCCGTTGCTGTAGCTGGGGGTCTGCGTGTTTGCATTTGACACATTTAATTCCAGCCCGCACTCCCGCCCGACGCTGGCATGATTTATTAATTACGAACTCAAACATGAAACGAACTTGAGTTCTTAATTTCGACCTTAAAGCTCAACTGGATTTTTTAGTAGCTGCCTTGACTGCGGCATGGGCATGTTTAGGCGGCTTTATATATGAGAATGAGATTTTATTCATTTAAAAAAAAGTAAAAAAAAAAATTAAAAAAAAAAACAGTTCCTATTTAACAACAAGAAGTTTATATACAGAAATAAATATTGTAATTCAAGTTCCTTTGTCCATCAGATGATAGAAAATATATCTTTCAGATCATTTAAAAGTTTACACCAAGCACATTTTTGTATTATTTAATTTTTTTGATTTGATTTAGTTGATTAGATTTATATGCAAATATTTAATATGTAAGAAATTAAATATATGTGCATATAATGTTTTTTAAAATTATCTTTATTTAAAAATAAATTTAATTCAATTTGTTCAACTTTTAAATATTTAATTCTCTAAGTCAAACAAATACTGTTTACTTTTCTTTTTTGATAGCTTTTCAATGTTTAACTTCTTTTGTGATTTTAGAGATAAATAAACAATACATCGACATTACATAAAGCCTCGTGGTATTAGTTGTCAACCCCACAACACACGTGTCTGATACTCTGTGGTTTTGTTTTCTAAAGACGCAAGAGACAACAACAATATAGTTAAAAGCCAAAGCCAAAACCAGACGAAGAAGCGTGTTTTATTTTTGAAAATGAAATTTGTAGCAAAACAAGACAAGACGCTGCCAGCTTGTAGCTGGCTAGGAGGAGTCGGTGGGTAGCGGGTAGCGGGAGGTGTGGGGAGGTGGGAGGAGAGTGCAACATAGAAAACAACTTTGGCGCTGAACGGAACGCGCCAAGCGAGATAGATGGATGGCTCGGGTGCCAAGATTTATGGTTGATCAAGAATTTCCCGTACGCTGCACGCGTTTTTCTTTTCACTCTACCAGCCTCGACTCGCCTTGAATTTTGTTTTTGAATTTAGTTTGTTTTGTTGTCTTGTTGTTTTGCTTATTTTTAGATATTTCTTTTCCTTTTCGTTTTCAAGCGCCCAGTGCAATGCACCCACCAGCCCCCCTTTCACACACACACACACACTCACTCATACAGAGAGTCTGAGTCGCATCGAATCTGGCCGATGGCGCGTCTTGCAGCAAGTGAGAAGAAGAAAAATGTCTCTTGGGTGTATTCATAACATGCCACAGCCATAAATATGCTTTCTACGAGACATCCGACATCTGTAGCTGCGTCTGCGTCTGCGTCTGCGTCTGCGGCTACGCAGCCAATCGCACGTTCAGCGCCTCAAACTGGGCGTGCTGCAACTGTTCCTTGACGAATTGGACGGATGCAGAGCGTCCGTCGTTGATGACTGCAAACACACACGCACACCTAGGGTGACGCGTTTGTGTGTGTGTGTGCGTATGCCAATCTTCACTGCCTGCGCCCAACTGCTTAATTGAGAAACTAGTTTCACATCACCGAAGATGTCTAGAGGCTTGGCATATTCAGTGCTCGCAATCACAGTCTCCATTGCCGCACAGTGGGGCAAGTAAAGAACGCTGGAGACATTTGAAAACTTGTTCCCGGTTAATATATATTAACGATCTTACATTATATATGTATATATTAGGCATTGATGACGATATTTTGGAATTTGATGTCACATGATATCAGCCCATATATAAATGCTATTCTCATCGCTGCTGAGACTAAGATCGTTTGTCTTACTCAAGCGAAATATCAAACTGGAGGTAAATATACAGAAATTCAATTTTGAAAATTACTTCACTCCAGGGGATTGTAAATCATGTGGACACAAACAGAGACTCTTAGGAGCAGTGATAAAGGCTCCAGTTTCTACGTTTCAACTGCGGCTTATCTCAAATGCCGCAGAGTCAGGAATTTTAAGTGTAGACTTTGGCCCCGTCCAACCATTGTGCACTTGATTCGTAAGGTCCGCTGGCTGCTTGTCGCAGGAAGTGTTAAGCGGAATGTTTTAATAGCCAGCCCAGCACAAGGCACGCTCTCCTGCTTTGCCTTCGCTTTGTTTTTTCTTACATTTTTTTATGCAAATTACAAGAGGCTGCGCTAATAACATGTTCCTCAGCATATCCGAGAGATAAAACATTTTAATTTTCAAGTGCGAAGCGGGCCGCAAACGGGTTTCATCGTTGCGAGCTGGGCTTGGGGTTGAGGATGAGGATGAGGATGAGGATGGGTTTGGTGTTGGGGCCACGTTCTTGGCAATGTCTCAATTGCAATTGCATTGCCCGTGAGACTGCATGGGCCACCTACTCGTGCGGCAGAGCATACCCCGCGTGCACTTATTGAGAGTGAGATCATAAAAATGCAAATAAATAAAATTGAAATTAAAAGTTGTTCGGCGACGCGTACACCGAAAATACACGAAAGGTGATAAATCAGGTGACAGAAATTAATTGAGTTATTCAGCATTGGATGCGTACACTGTATGTGTGTGTGAGTGTGTGAGTGTGTGTGTGTGTGTAGATACATGTGTGTGTGCTTGTCGTCGCTGTTGTTATTGGGTGTTGCTGGCAAGCCGATATCGATATCGAGGCTCAAGCGTTGTCATCCGGCCTCACACTTGAGCTTCATCTGGCCCAGGGCGCGCCTCAAAGCGAAGACGACGACAAAGTCTTTGGCCCCATACCTGTCTCTCTCACTCCCTCTTTAACTCTCCCTCTCTCGTGCTCTGTGGCCCATGCTGTCGTCCTCTGGTTCATTTCTCGCTTGTCTCTTGCTGATTTTGGATTAATTTGTTCTGCAGTCAAGTAAATCCCCAATCGCAATCCCAGCCCCTATATATGCCCTGATGTGCTGCAGTTTTTGGGTCCACGGCATTTCTCGACTGTTGCGTCACAGAAGGCAAAGCGGAAAATAACGAAAACAAAAAAAGGGAAAAGTAAAGTAAAAAACGAGGCACAAGTCACCTACCTGGCAGAGGGCTGGCATCAGGTTTTGCCTGGCCAATGCAGCAGCGGCAGCAAGCGGAATGATATATGAAGTATCTCATGGTATGACATTAACAGCACACACGAACATGTAGTTTTGTTATTTATTGAGTTTTCAGATATTTTGAAGGCATTAACATTGAAACAAATTATTATGATTACAAGATTTATTGCCAGCTTGCTAGCGAAACATACAAATAATCGCAGCGAAAGAGAGCACCGCAGAGACTCTTTGGGAGTGAGAGAGAGATGGCAAGAGAGAGAGAGAGAGAGGGGAGAACAGGTGGAACAAGTGCGACAAGCCAAAATATCGCATATCTCATTTGAATGCCCCAAAGTGAAATACAGCACAGTCCGGAGTCCCCTCCCCTGTCCATTGTCCACTGGCCCATCCGAGTTGCCTTCCCTTTCTTTTCACACATTTATATTGTCATCTCACTCACGCACAATTTACCGTTTTACAATTTGATTGATTACGAAATCTTTGCAGCTCATTTCAATGGCGCATGTTCATTTGATCACGTCGAGTGTTGACATGTTTCATTTCTGTGTTGGGAAACTTGCGTCCCTGAATACATAAAACTTTGCCCACTAATGCATTAAACAATTGAAAAAACAATTACACATAAGTAGAATGTAATTTTAAATTGAAATTTAATATAATAACAATTGTAAAATATAATTATAATATTAAAGAAATGTTTAATTCATAACCTCTTTCATATAGATATCTACAAGTTTTTGTTCATTTAAATTATTTTAATTATATATATAATTAGCTGTCTGCCTTTGAATCTAAATTATACTATACACAATTAATTCGATCAGCTGGAGCTGAAGTGGAACGCAGAGTTAGGCCATATGGCTCCATTCGTTCTCGAAGGTCAAGGGGCATGCATATGCCAATAGGATTTATCACTACATAAATAAGAATGTGTCTATGATTGACACATCCTCAACTGTACAAAGGATCAAGACATAAGATAACATTTGGTATGGAAACATTTTGTTTTACACTGTAAGCATCGATCCTAACATATAGGGACGCCCAAAATATTATTGAAAAAAATTTATAAAAATATTCTCTGAAAAAATGTTACATTAAAATATACATTTCCAATAGCTGGATAAAATCCAATGAAATATTATTACTAATTAATCTGATAATTTAGATATACGAATCTATGTTAACAAAATTCATTTAAGAGTTGTAAAATGCAATGCATATAACTATATCTCTATCATATTTGTCGCTCACGCACTGTCGACTGCAGAACTGAATAAGAGCAAACAAGTATTTAGTTATCTTGGCATTGCATAGATGATTTAGATGAGTGCAGATACGAGCCGCTGAGTAGGCAGAGCGCCCAGTGGGCCCAGAGACCCAAAGAACGCCGTCTGCATATGCCCGTTTTATTGCCTTATTACCATTGATAATCTCTGGACGGTGGCCAGCGATTTGTAGTGCCGCCCAGTGTCCGGCTCCCTGACCCCCACGCATCGAAGACGTGACGCAGCGGCGACACATTTGACCAATTGGCGACTCGCAATTGGCAATTTGCAATTGCCGATCGTCGATTGCATAATTGTGGCCGACTGACTGGCTGACTGGCTGAACGCTGGCTAGTTGGAATGCACAGCAGCAGGCGGTGTTTTCTTTTTTATTGCGGATGCATTGGGCAGACGATGTGCAGCGGTCGATAAGTCTGTGGGCCATTCTATCGGGAGCCCTTGCCGGTGTCTAATCAGAGTTTATTGATTCAAACGACAGCCGGGTTACAGATCCCGGTACCAGCTCCAGCACCAGCCAACACCTGTCGCAAGTCGCCTGTGACGGGGCTCTGAGTACTTCGAGTGAAATGACGTTTGGGTGCCAATGTCTTTTTTGTGTCTGTGTCTGGTTCTGGGTCTGAGTCTGGTCTGAGCGCCAGTGCCTCACGTTGTGGACACGGACTTTATAATTGCCGCCAGTTGACGCACGTCGCACGTGAAGCTACGTGCCACTGGCTGCATAGCTTAACCAGCGCTTGCCACCTTCATCATTCAACTCATGCTGATGTTGTTGTTGTTGTTGCTGTTATTGTTGCTTTTACTTGGAAGCAAAATTTTATCGCACTTTTATAGCCGCGATGGCTCCTCATAATTTTACAGCTTTTTTTATTGGTTTGTAGCCAAAATGTCTTTGGTTTAACTATATGGTTGTAGTTGTTGTTGTTGTTTGCCTGTTTGTTGTTGTACCTAGGGCCACTTTGACTAATTGCAGTGCAGTTGCGACTCGGAGTGTCTGGAAGTTGTTGTTGCCGCTGTCGCTGTCGCTGTTGCTGTTGCTGTTGCTGTTGCGCCTGTCAGTCAGCCTGTCCGACAATTTGTCATCTTCTCTGTCAAGTCACAAAATGGAAGACTCTACACGTTATGTACACATACATATATAAGAATATATATACACACATATATATATATATATATATATATATATATATATATATATATATATATATATATT
>NW_022045865.1:1745607-1758947 GCF_001654015.2 Drosophila navojoa
TATATATATATATATATATATATATATATATATATATATATATATATATTCATTTATATGTAAGTGCACACACACAAGTGTCTAGCCATAAGAACGTAACTTTAATAGATTTTCATTGAAATGACTGAGGCCAGTTTATAGAGTTCGCGTTCGTACAGTTCGCTGACCATCGTTTATCACTTCCTTAGACAATTTACATGCAAATTGAGCAAATGTTTACTGAGTGGGCTTACGACGATTCGGGAGTAGTACAAGGTGAATAGTTAATAGTTGTCATTGTATTGCTGTGAACAAAGGATAAGCTGTGGATTTTTAATTTAATTGCTTAATTGTTTTGCAAGATTTAGAAGCAGCTGAAGAATTTTAGTTTGCCTGAAGACTTTTTATGAGTTTCACGCTTAACAAATTTCAACTCGCCGTCAGCTGACATTAATTTGATTTAAGACAAAATAAAGAAATTTAATATCTTATCTATTCTCTAATCAAAACTATGTTTTCAAAATGTTTCCAGATATTTAAGTTACATTAGTTCTTATAATATTAAGATACCGACATAAAATTAAAAAATTCAATAATTATGTATATAAGATTGTAATTGATTTAATTATTATTTAATACTCAAAGAATACTTTGATTATATAATCATAAATTATTACTATTATATAGTTTAATGTAATATATATTATTCATATTATTATTATATTATATAACTTTTATTATTATATATTTTGATTGCCATTTTCAATTACTTGCAGATAATATCATCTACAATCTCATGAGATATGGCTTCGTGCTTATGGCTCCACACATAATAATACTCCCATATGTACTCAGTAGATTCGCTCACTTCATATAAATATTTCGCAAGTTTTATTTCGTATGCTGCGCACCTCTTTAGCACATCGTGAACTAGCGGCACATGCAGACGGCTCAGCCAACCCTTAAGCGCAACTCCAACCCCGTGCTAAGGCGGCATGCTCTTCGCCTGCCCTTGCCGTCCCTGCCGTCCCTGGCAACCACCCGCCAGGGGCAGCCATCGGATTTCGTTTGTCTGGCGCATAAAGCTTTCGACTCGAAGGAAACCAATTTGTTCAGCCGTTTGATTTAAACGGTTTTATGGCCGCCCTGTTGTTTTCACTCTCTCAGTGCCGCTGACGCGCCCTTAAGTATGCCACTCGACAGCCGCATCGCCCCCAGCCCAATATCCTGGCAGAGTGGCAAATTTGCAGCATATGCACAAAAAGGGAACAGGACGAAAACGAAAGGACGACAGGGCGACAGGACGACAGGACGACAGTTTCGCAAGACATTTGGTCAAATTCAAATTCATTTGCGGGGGCCGCAATGTCAGTGGCCCGGCCATGTGTGCCAGAGCCTTAGCCCTCTGCACCACCAGCCCAGACATGGCCCACAAAAAGGGGGCGTGAGTGTGTGTGTGTGTGGACGCAATGTGGTGCAAATGGCAGCCGTAACGGTTTAATCTGTTTTAAATTATTTTTGGGAATTTGCAGAGCCCAAACAATGGGCAAACGTCGTCGCTAATCTGGACGCGCGATGCTTTAAGCAGATGAGCAGGGGGAAGTGGAAGTGGAAAGGGGGACGGGGGAGGGAGATAGTTGCCGAGTCAACTCGAATATTTCGGTTGCGAATTCAAAGTGGATTCCCAGTTGGGCTGCCTTCATGCATCCGCATCTTTTTGGCTTTCATATTTCTCTCTTCGGTTATTTTTTTCCATATATATAAAGATATTTTTTTTTGTGTGCCGCTGCCCTTATAATCCGCACAACAACAAGCACTAACGCCATCCCGCTCTCACACTCTAACTGAGTGCTGGCCCGGGCCCGGGATGCCGCGTTGCCTGGCAACGCTTGGCATCAAGATTAATTTTAGACGAAAAAAGGAAAGAAATAAGTCAAAATGATTAATGGGCCTTAATTTTTGTTCATCGTCGAAGTAGACACAGCCCTGCGCTGCTGCTGCTGCTGCTGCTGCCTCTTGCTCACTGTGTGAGTGTGTGTGTATGTAGATTGCCCTGCCCCTCATATGAGTGTGTGCATTAGTATTGGGTTTCTGTGTGTGTCTCACCCGCAAGTTTCGATTTACCGAAATTCTTTCACCATCTTTGCTCTGCTTAATCATCTCCTTTGCTCGCCCTCTCTCGCTCTAGCACCCACACGAGCATACCTCATCCTCCATTGACTACAATCAATGGCCGCTCTTTATGCCACTTGACATGGGATTGTCACTTGCGCTCTTTGCGCTCGACTTTATAGAAAAAGAAAAGGACCTGACACCATAAGATTAAAAAAAACTTGTCCCAAAAGAGGACCGTCATATAAGAAAAGAAATATTTTTTTTATTAAGTGTGTTTATATAAAACCAATAAACGTATCATACAAACGAAATATACTTTTGAAAATTAAATAAAATTAATATAAACATAAAAAAAGGCAAAACTATGATTATGCTCATGTTAAGTTATTCATTTTAGTTTAAAACTTGAATAAATTATCTAATAAATTATTTATTTCAAAACTATTTAAATAAATTAATAAGTATAAAATGCTAATTTAGCTGATAATTAATGATTAATGCCCTTTAAATATGAATAGAAAATAGAAAAAGAATCTCCATTTGTTTTGATTACTTATTTTTGGTAATAAAAGAAACTAACGATTAATACTTCAATAGACAGATTACAAAATATATTGAATAGAACATTATGTTACTTGTCATTCATGCTAGTTATTAATTATAACAAGCAACTATAGCAGGAGCTGAATGACGCATACAAAATCGAAGTGACATCCATATAAGATATATAAATTAATTCTCAAATTTATAAAATATGTACTGCTCACAATAAATTATAAGTAGAATATTCAATACAATAATTGATGAGACAATACAATAATTGATGAACAAAAATTAGTCCAATCCCATTAACTGTACAAGCTTTTCTACATGTCCACTTGACGTGCTTGTCTGTAAAGCATTTGAATGCTGCCTGCTTCCTCTTTTACACCACTCAAAACGTCAATTCCACACAGAGTAAAAACTGTCCTAATTTCATATCGCATTCCTAGCCAAACAGAAATCAGAAATCAGTATCAAGTGACAGATTTGAAGCAATTTTGATGGCCAACTCTTCTCTTTTCATTCGTTTTTCGTGTTTTCCCTATTCCTCGCGCGAGGTTTTTGCCTTTCGGAGGGGGATTTGGCAAAGAAAATCAGATCACAAACTGAACTCGTTGCGGTGGTTGGAGCTTGACGTTGACACGATTTCTCATATTCCGGTTAACTCTTTCCTAAGATTTTTGTGCCTTTTTAATTGTGAAATTTCCACGAAATGCGCATCGCGAGCTTTGAGTTTTGGACCCGGTTCGTGTTTTTGGGGCTGACACGATTCCGCCAGGCAGACGAAGCGCTGATGACGACGACGACGACGACGTGGCCAGAGCTGAGTATTGTGGGTTCAGGTCCAAGTACGGGTTCGATTCGGGTCCCGGGGCCGGGGCCGGTGCCGGGGTCTGCGCGGGTTAGTGAGCAATTCGAGAGCCGCATTTGTGTCATTCTGCGACAACTTTGACATGTGTGACATTATTTTTTTTCTTCTTTTTTTCTTTTTGTTATTTTTTTTTTTTCTTTTTTTTTCTTTTTGTTATTTGTTTTTTTGCTGCTTGAGTTTTGCCAGCCGACATTTTCGTGTAGTTCGTCCGACTCGGGCTTAGAGCAACGGCAAACAAAACGAATTATTTCCATGTTTTTGTATGCGAAACTCACACAAAAAAGCGCCAACTGCCCGTGGCTGGTAAGTTAGATACAGATACATATGCGAGATACAGATACGGCCGCAGATATGTCGACATCTACATATGTATGTGTATGCTTATGTACACATACGAGACCTCGTCGCTTGGCCTTTGCCTCTTGTTATTGTAGTTGTTGGTTTTTCCTTTATATTTTGCAAATTTTGCCGCCCAGCTCCTGCGCTTGCCTTATTTTTTGTAGTTGTTCGGACTTTTCTTGACTCAGTTTTGTTAAATTTGCTGTCTTTTTTATTTGTAGCTCACGCTGCTTGAACAGTGCGTTTTTTTGTTGCCGGTGAGCGGCGACTGCGTTTGAAATTCGTCGGAACTGCTCACGTTGCCGAAACTGGCCCAAATGCTCTCAAATGTAGAGCGTAAATAATTGAGTAACAAAGGAAAAGTCCAGAATATTTCCATATTGATATTCATATTTGTCATTGTTTGGACATCTTCCGCTACCGTTGCGACGGCCCAACGCCCGCGCCTTCCAGGAACTCCCGCAGTTCCCGCATTTCCCGCTGCCCGCTGCTGCTGCAGTATGCAAATGTTATGCAACATATGTCGTCATCGAGGCGACGTCAGTCGGAGCGCTGCGAATCCCTCAACTTCCTGCCGCTCGCAATTGAGACAATTGCAATGCAGCTCAGAACAACTGAGCCGAGTTGTTGTATTAGCCGCCTGCGAAGTTCTGTGTGCCTCTTGCAGCGCAAACGGAGATTTATGTGGATTTTTTATGAGTTATTGACTTCTTCACACAGATAAATCACAAATTTTCTCCATTGTGATGTGTTTGTGAAAATATTAGAAGTGAATGTGATTTATGGCGCGACGACTCAGTCCAACACACACACACTCACTCTGTCTCACCCGCACACAAACACACACACACACACGTATGCAGCACAATTCTCATGGTTTTGTAATTGAAGTCCCGAAAAAAAACGTTGAAAAAAGCAAGGAACAAAAGACAAACCCAGTTGTAAGTGACAAAACAGAAGTGGTGTAGAAAGAGTAAAAAGCAGTGATAGGGATAAACTTTTAAGTTTAGTTTAAGAATGGAGAACATTTAAAGAAATATATAGCATTTCAGAAAATTAAAAAAGTAAAAGAACAAACTTATGTAGTTATGTAAATGCATTTGTTTAATCAAGGTTTTACCACTCTAGGTATAAGAAAAAATTCAAAAGTTAGTTAAAAATTAAATAAAAAATAATATATAAAAGATTCAAATAAAAATTTGATGAGAAACAAGAAATAAATAAAATTCCAAAAATATTTTGATTTATAATTTATTAAAAAATCTCAGTGAAAAGCATTAAAGATGAGATTGAGAAAACAAATGATCCAATTCAAAATTGAAGCCAATTTGTATAAGTAAAAAAACAATTTAATTTCATTAAAAAAATAATACTTAATATATTATATTTATAAAAAACTTTTCCAATTCAATTTCTCTTTGTTCATTATATATATATATATAAATTTTTTTTTTTACTTTCAAAGTATATATTGGCTTGATATATGAAGTAAATTTAACAATTAGCAATAATTTCTAGAGTTCAAGCTGCACTTAAAACTAGACCGGGAACGATGCCTCTGATGTATTCCAGTTTGCTCAACATTTTTCTTTTTGTTGCTCAATCTTAATCCTTTGCACAATGTAAAGAGCACAGGATTCTAAACAGCATCAATTGATTTATGTGCATATGACACATTGAGCTGCATACAAATGAATTGATTTATTACGAATTTTCGGTTTCAGCTGAAAGTAAAAACACAAATGCATCGCGCTCGGAGCTGATCTTGTTGCTGAGCAAAGCGAACTGCCGCAGATACCAGAAGATAAACAGCAGATAACTATATGTGTGTGCATGTGCGTGTGTGTGTGCGATCCGTGCCCAGGTCGATGCTGGCGATTCAGATCACTTTCAAAACGGCGACAACAATGCGAGCTCATAAATAATAATTTCAGACCGAGAATGAAAAACTAAATACTAAAAAAACACACACACACGGGAAAAGACGAAGAAGAAGACGAAGAGGAAGAGGAAGATGCAGTAGAAGGAGCGCTGCATGGCCAACTGTAAAAACAGGTAACCTTCAAACACACACACAATGGACGCAGACTAAGACCGAAGACGAAGTCAAGCCAAAAGTCATGTCCGCTCAGCCCGGCAAGGGGCAGGGCCAGCGGCAGAGTCAGCGGCAGAGCCAGCGGCTGCGGAGCGGTTCAAAGTCAAATGTTGTGGCCCGCAGATGCATTTGCCGAGATACGCGCACCAAATTGCCACTGCGAAGGACGCATATTAATTTTTATGGCCGTTGCAAATGACTATTGCATAACCTGAGAGTCAACTGACGAGAGTGCCGAGTGCGACCTTCAGCCAGGTGACTTCCTAATGGCTAATCATATTTCGGAAAATTCTTTATGGCCTTTTGTGACATGTGCAGCGGCGGGCCAAGCAGCTACGGCAAGTGACAAAAAGGTAAAATATGAAAAATCCCGCAGCAGGTTTTCACTTTCGTTCGGGCTGCCCGTTTGTTGTTGCAATTTCAAGGACATTTTGCGTTTAAAAAAAACGGATGTTTTTTTTGAGTCTAAAAAGGTGCTCGATCAGGTAAGTTTTGCCAAAAAAAATGAATAGAATAAATAAAAATTCTGTGCATTTTCACAGCACACTTTCTCGCACTCTTTCACTCGGGCTCGCTGCGTTTCTTTTTGCATTCTCTTCTCTCATTTTTATTTTTTTCTGAATTTTTTGGTTGCTGTCTTTTTGCGTTCGTTGTCGCGTATCTCTTTGCCATAAATCATTGTCACCCGCTCGGCGCAATGTCACTGCGAGAGCGCCCCGCTGGGCGGCCCCAGCTCTGGCTCTGACTCTGACTCTGACTCTGGCTCGGACTCCGATTCCGATTCCTATATTTCGACTGCAACAGCACAGCTCTCAGTCCGTGCTGGGGCCAACAAGCACAGTTCGAGTGCACTCGCAAAAGGCGCTGAGCTGCAAGCTCCAAAAACCCCCAAAACACACACACACATACACTCGCACTCGCACAGACGGAGTTGGCAAAACAAACTGCAGCCACAGCAAATTGCCACCCAATGCTGAGCAACTGGGGGCTGTTTAGTCTTTGTTTTGCTGCAGCTACATCAAAATCCGCACAGAAATTAAATAGCACAGCAAAAAAGACCACAACAAGTGGCAAAACAAAGGAAAACAAATAAAAATAAAAAAGATGAAAATACAAATACAAATACAGCGCATACTCGTACAATACTGAAAATCCGTTGGCTTAAACAGTTTTCGACTGAGTGGGTGAACAGCTTGAGAACCTTTGGCAGGGCACAGAAAAAAGCGTGAGACAAAGTAAAAAGCGAGACGTGTTTATAAGAACTGCAAAGCCAGAATAGAAACACTTAAGATAGACAAATTGTCGATTAAACTTAAAGTTAAAGGATTAAAAGGTTCAAGGAAGAAAAGTAAAGTATATGTACTTAATACTTTGATAAAACGTAATTATTTAATTGTTGTTAATGTTGTTATAATATCAGATGTATATGTATCTCCGTTTCAAAAGTGTATGATATTATATATGGTTCGAATACTATACAAGAATACTATGTCAACTGGAACATAGAAAAATTAGTTGACATTCCACATATAAACCCGGAATGATTTCATAAAATTATATGATAATCTTTTATCGAATCATATTATAATCTTACGAGACTTTCATAATTTGTATTTTGTCAAAGACATTTCCAAAGATTAATAGATTCCTTTTACTGAATGGAAAATCCATTCAGTAAAAACAATTCCCCCAAGAGAGTTTTCTTAGAAGCAGAAACAACAAAAATAATTAATAGTATTTGATGTAGAATTCTTATCATGAACTCTTTTCGTCATTTTGTGAACTTTAACAAAATACAAATTTAGCAATTTATCAGCAGAAAATACCGTTTTAAGACTAGCTTATTGAATTCGTATATAATCAGTGTGAAATTTGTTTTGTTTTGTTTTTGGCTTACACATTCGAATTTTTTGTTGGGATTTTTTTGTGTGTGGTTTCGTGTGCTTTTTTATTTGTTCATTATTCGTTTGGAGTTTTGCATTTGATTAATTAGTCGATTCGTGTCGCCATTTATCAATGATTTTGAATATAATTTCAATTTCAAATGCACGGCATCTGTTTTAAGTAAACGAGTTTTGCTTTGTTGTTTTGTTTCTCCCAGCTTTTTGTTTCTGAATATACACAGATACATATTTATTAATACATATGTATATATATTTATTTGCTGGTCTGTTTCGTTTGTTATTGTTGTTGTTTAATGTTTAGCTCGGCTTTAGTTTCCTTCTGACGTCCGAGCAGCGGTGATTAATGCGTTTACAAAACAGTTGTCGCCATTTTTATGGCGGGATTATTAAATATATAAATCATGTCTCAATGTGTGAATTTGATTAAAATGTGAACACATTCGATTATGCCGAGCGAATGAGGGAGAAAACTATTACTCATTTGACCATATACGAATTGGGCATATTGAAATAAAGATAACGAAATTGTTTAATGAGAATGCAATGACTATGCGTAATTAAATAACATGAATCGATTAAAAGAATTCTGAACGCATATATGTACAAAGAAATTCGAGGAAAATAGAATATAAATATTTATATAATTTTATATACAGTTAAAGAAAATAAGTAGGTTATATTTTCATATTGGCAGACTTGAAATTATTACAGGAGGAATTTACTGATGTTTGCAATAGACAATATCTATATCTAATTCAGTATATATTTAATTATTTATATACAGATTTCCGATCAAGCTTTTCCATTCAAAATAATAGTTATCCTGACCAATTGACAGTATTTATCAAAGTATTCATCTATCAAGCCGACTGTAACTAGGGCGACAATTGGAAGTGCATCAATGTAACTGTGTGATGCCCACTGTCCGTCAGTCCGTCCTGTCCGAGTCATAAATCATGAACTTTTTGCCAGGCAAACAAACACAAAGAGCAGATCGAGCAATCGTAGTTGAGTTTATGATTTTGTCAGCTGTGAAACATTTCCGGCTGATTAAATCGATAAATTATGAGCAAATAATATCATTGCTGATGGCAAAAATTGTTAAAAACAAACTGAGCTCCATTTGTTTATGGAGAACAAGTGCGCGAACAACAAATAAATAAAGAGAAGCTCGCAGGTTCATTAAGGGCTTTCATTGAGCAGAAAACCAACAACGAATCAAACAAATATTTTGTGTTATTTATATAAAATAAAAACAATAATTGAACTTTCAAAATGAAATAAATCTCAGCGCAAGTGCAATGAGCGCGAGAGGGAAACAGAGCGAGCGAGACAGAGGTTTAATTGAGAGCGACGGAAAGAGAGCGAGAAAGAGTGAGAGGGAGAAGGTTGCAGTGCAGACAAAGAGTGCGACAAATATGCAGGAGGCAGACAACTAGGACATTCGAAACAACAACAACGACAACAACAATGCGCCGCAACAATGGCCGCATAAATTTTCTATGCACAGGCAGTTTGTCTATGTGTGTGTGTGTGTGTGTGAGTGAGTGTGTGCACTCACACTCCGCAATGGCTGCCGCATGCGGAAGTGAAACTATGTTGCCCAGGATATGTGCAATAATTCAAAACGATTCCAAGTTCAAAGCGACCATTACTCCTAGCTAGCTTCTGATTCAGACTCCAGAATCTATCTCTCTGGCCAGTGCGGCTCCTGCACAGTGGACACTCGAAAGTGGACATAGTTACTAGCTGGCCAAATTTATGCAAATGTCTAATAAGCCTGTCAACAGTTTGCAGTTTGAATGATGGCCAACGAGACGGGGGAGCGCAGCTCATGAGTTATGAAGTGTTGACTGAGTGTTGCCGCAAAAAGCGGCAACTGCAAATCGTATTGCAACTCACCGTCTAAATCCAAATTTGACTGCGCAAATCCTTGATCCTTATGGCTGGCTTACGAATTCAACTTGCAGTTGTGCACGTGCTCAGAAACTTTTTACACCGAAAACTTTTTTTTTGTAGATTTTTGTTTGATTATTTCTTTTTTTCTTTTCTTCTTTTGTGTTTTTATCTGCACTTGCTTTACTTTCTTGAACTTTGTTACTTTGTTTTCTTTTTGGCTGTCTGCTGGGTTTGTATAGATATTGCTTACTTTGGGACTAGAAATGTTAGACGAACTTCACACGCTTTGGCTAGAGCCAAGTCAAGAGGAATATTTAGCGTGAATCACTTGATGTATTTATTTATTTGGTTGGAGTGTGTAACAAGTGTAATGCTAACACTAATTCACTTATTGCACGATTTGATTGCCGAGTTAGACACCTGCCAGACGTTGGAACGGTAGGTGTTTATGGGCTCTTAAGTATCTACGCGGGTCAACATCATAAAAAAGCAGCAGCAGAAGAAGTGTCCGGGGGAAAGAGAGAGAAAGTATGAGAAAACGCGCGCGTTTCTTCTGTCTGCGATTATTGTCTGCGTCTGTGGCTCTGGCTCTGGCTCTGGTTCTGTTTATGGTTCTGGTTGTGGCTGTAGCTGTGTCTGTGGCTGTGGCCAATGTGCGACTGGTGTTGCGGTTCTAATTTTTTACGATTATTGTTATGATAATTTTTATGATTTTAACGATTCTTTTACGAGCTGTCAATTGGCCGCAGCGTAGCGGGCGGGCGTATTGGCGGCGTTGCGACGAGCTGACCACGACGACCGTAAGCGACCGAATAGTTTGGGCAAACAGACCCAAAAGATGCCGCTGCTTCAGCTGCTGCTGGTGGTGCTGCCTCTGCTCTAGCTGCTGCTGCTCCTGCTCAGATGGTGCCCCCCCAGCAATAACAACCAGAGTAACAACTATGACGACGACGACGACGGCGGCGGCAACAACAACAACGACAACGACGGCGGACAACGTGTGGCATACACGGCTTACACTACACACGGGTGCGTTTTTGTATTGTGTGATGTTGATTTCTTTACGACTTCTATCAAACTAAACCCATAAAGCATTCAATTCAAAGCATATACATGTGAAAATCCAAGCGAGAACTCCTTATTAATCCAGAAGCGACGCGCCAGCCGCTGCCGCAGCGCTGCCAACGCCAGCAGCGGCGCACTGCCCCCCAAACAGTATATAAATAATCTTATAAGAAACTCACGCGCCGAGCTCTGAGCAGTGAACAGTGAGCAGCGAGCAGCGAGCAGCGAAAGAGAGAACCGCAGCCGAGCCTCTGCCAACGTTATTTATGCCATACGCTGCCGACGCTGACGCCAGCGTCGACGGTAGCGCTGGCGGCGCCGCTAGCGTCGCCCATAAAGTATCTGCAGTCACTACGAAACGAAAAACAACAAACATGCCAAAAAAAAAAAAAAAGTATCTTCTGCTCGCATTCGGCGCTCTGGAGCTCCTGAGCTGAGCGAATGAGTGAATGAGTGCGAAATTTACGTTTGCGAGAGCTTCCACAGCTTGTGGCACAGCCAGTTGCCAGTTGCCCGCTGCCAGTTGTGTTTGTATCTCACATTCGCACAGCGGCCACTTGCGGCTTTGGCCAGTCTGCGTTGCGACGGCTCCGTGCAGCAAGTTTGCCTCTTAGCTGGGCTGAAGCAGAAAGCCCGATGGAAATGCGAATTTGTGAAACAATTTTGAGTTTTTATTTTGGTACGTTATATTTTATTTTCTATTATTATTGAATAACTTCTAAGTACATATATAAAATAAATTTTATTTATTTTATTTTAATTATTTTTTTTTTCCTGGTAAATATTTAACATTCGTTTTTAAAGAAGATAGATTGGTTATTTCAATCAAATATCTTTTAAGAGATATATGCATTAACATGTTTATATATTTGCAGAAAAAAATTAATGCGGTTGTAAAACCAAATAAATGTTCTGAATTTCGAATATGTAAAACACAATAATAAAAACCAGAATTTTTCCCACTAGTTATATTTAAGATAACTAAAGATTACGTCAAAAGATTGGAACAAGATTATCTATTATTATGAAATATTTTATTATTGAAGAATTGATCGTTTAACATAAGTGGTTTCAGTATACCATTCTTTTATTTTTTATTTTAATCATACAGTAATAAAAAAAATATATAGCTTGAAATGTGCAGATAAAAATACATATGATTTTTTTTTTTTAAATAAATTTGTGTACATTAAAAAACATAATTTTATATATACTACCAAAATTTTAATAATTTGACAAATTTATAGCATTGCACATCGCGTTTCATATTTTGAGCTATTCGCTATGAAGAATTATGGCTGCCGGATATCTAAAATCTTTGTTTGCCGACGGCAGAACAATCATGGCGTACAATCGCCGCAAAACAGAAACAACACGCACTCACACACACACACACGGGTGTAAGCAAACGCACGCACACACAGACGCACGCAACACAGAACCACCCCGAATGAGCGAAATGGCTTGACAGCATCTCTCTCTCTCTCTCTCTCTCTCTAGCTCGCTCGCTCAGTCTCTTTGCTCGCATTTTCGCTACGGCTGCTGCTCTCTTGCCACAGCTGTTGGTCGCACTGAGCGTGAGCATGAGATCGGCAGAGGCAGAAAATGAAGAAGCAGAAGAGAGCAGCAGCAGCTGCTGTGTGTCTGCAACACTATGCAACACCACGTGCAACATGCTGCTGAAAAAAGCTAACCCGACTCCAACAGTGACACTTGGCCAACTTTGCGCTGGCTCTGCCGCTGCCTCGGTCTCTGTCGCGGCCAGCGTCGCCGCCACCAATTGGCAACGCGTCGCAAACAGGGAGGAGCCGCTGCAGCGCGCGCTCATAAAGCATTCTCGCCTGTCGCTTGCCAGAGAGCAGCACCAGCGCTCGCCTCCAAGATGGATGACGCCGCCGACTCTGTGTGTGTGCGAGCGAGCGCGCACCAGAGCCGCAGCGCACGTGCGACAGGGACGGCAGCATGCGGCCGCGTTAAGTGTGACGAATGTGCCATTATTTTGCTTTATTGTGTCGTGAGCGGCCGCGTTGCTCTTTTCAATGGGATTTCTCACATAAATTTACGCAGTCCGACCAGCAAGCCGAACCGACCGAGTCGGGCGCGTCGACGTCGACACCGACATCGACGTCGCTGTCGCCTTTACTGTGCGCAGCGACAGCGCTGCCAACGTTACCACGCCGCTGTGAGCACGGGCCGACGGCTTCTCTTTGAGGGAAGAATCATTTGGCCATTTGCCGTCTGCTATGGATGAGGAGAAAACCACAGGCTGAAATGCTACGCCTGTGGTGAAATTTTGAAAATTTGTTTTGTATTCTAATTCTATTAGTTTTTATATAAATTATTATAAATAATAATATGTAATATTATGTAAATATTTTTAAAAAATTAATTTTTTGGAATTAGATTAAAGTTTAATACAAATTAATTATCATTACATTATTTTTATATTGTCTGAAACATTAAAGTATAAAATATTAAAATAATAATAATAATAATAATAATAATAATAATAATAATAATAATAATAATA
>NW_022045865.1:1758957-1770050 GCF_001654015.2 Drosophila navojoa
ATAATAATAATAATAATAATAATAATAATAATAATAATAATAATAATAAAATTACATTAAAAATAGAATAATAATAAATAGAAATAATAAAATATTGAATAGAAACAATTTAAATATTTTTATAAATTACTTATCAGATATTTACTTTTACCAAAATGAAAAATGAACTATTTTTAAAATCTCAAGTGTTTGATAAATTAAAAATGACGATGCATTTACTAATATTGTCATATATGATAGATAGAGAAAATAGAAAAATAAAAATAGCCTAAATATACATTTTATCAGACAGTTGAAAACATTTTTCCGCAGGCGTGCAGCTGCTATCAAGTTTTTGTTCATCTTTTTTTTTCGTACAATTTTACACTCAATTATGTGCTGCAATAAATATCAAATGAGCGGATGAATCGGTTTTAAAAGCGTACTTGGCGCCCCACCAATGGTGCAACTATTGGGGCGACTGGGGCTGGGGATGTGCGACACAGAAATTGCAGGACCAAAGCCTTGGCCACAGGTCCACGTCTGTGGGCCCGTACGCATCGCTGCTCTTTGACAACTGTGCGCCCCTAAATCATTCAATTGGGGCCCACGGAAGGGGCATGGGGCTGGGCGCACGGTAACAGGAACGGAACGGTGCTGTGGCGGGGGCTCAGCTGGAATCGTGTTGCCATGGATGAGGCTCGTTCTGTGCTTTGGGTTTGTCCTTTTTTGTGGCATTCACCTTGGGAAATATTTTCACATGCCGCCAATGGACGCACTCAGTCTCCATTTCCGCTTCAGCAAACTGCTGCAACAACAACAACAACACAAACGAGAACCAAATAACAACACAAACAACGACATTCAGAAAAAACAAGACGCGCGTGCCGTTCAGCCGTTGGAGCCGGGACCTGGAGCCTGGAGCCTGAAACCTGGCACCCAGGCAGTCTCGTCCTCTGCTCGAGCGCGGCAATCGGGCAAATAAGTCAACCTGCAGCTACAGCAAAGGCAACAACTACTACAACAACAAGTCCAAGAGTGATCGATGAAGTCGCCCGCCAAATTTACGACGTGAAACTTTGAATTGTTTCGCATGTCGCTTCGATTTTGCTTTCGAGCGAAGCCGAAGCCCTGCCCCCAGAATCCCCCCTGTCCTTCTCTGTTCCACAGCCCCGATCAGCCCGTAGCGTATTGCAAAGTTTAGTTCACCTCCAATAAGGCAGCTTAAGCAAAGTTTATTTCTGATTTCCACTCTGAGCTTAACAATTTAATTTTCACTTTCCTTTCACGCTTTTACGTTTATAAATAAGCATTGCTTTAGGTTTCAATAAAAACTTAACTAACAATATTATATATCACTAATTATATCTATATAATTGATTGGTCTAACTGAGATCAGAAATCAGATCTATTTGCTATAATTCATGACCTTGTTTCCACAGACATAGAATATTTGGAAAATAGATGAAATTTCTGACAAAGAGAGAAAACGAGTTGACAAAATAAAGAATATAATTTATTTTACATATAAGTATTCTCAAGTAATACTGTTTTGAGTCTCAAATGTATTTTCTATGTTATTTTGCATAGGTTTAGTTAGTAAATATAAATGTAAGTGGATACAGATCGTTATCGATTTTATATAATCATATGCATATACATATGCATATGTAAGAGCCTGATATTTTTTGAAATTTGTAGGCATTATTTGTAGCCATTATTCCATTTGTCTACTTGAATACAGATTACATAAGTTTATATTAATTTGTATATAACGAAATTAGTTTTTAATATATGTCGTATAAACTAACGACATGGAAACATGATCTTATTCCATGGATAAACAAGCTTTTACTACCTTATTTTATATTTTGTCTCCATATTCAACAGCAACTATAACTTAACTCGACAACTCAACTCATATTCACTACTCAGACTACATCACGACTGACTCTCTGAAGAATTTCACTTCAGGGATGTCATGAACTACCTTTCAGCCTACAAATATAATCGATCTATTTAAATTTTAACATTTTTACCAATAATTACTTGAAGTCAAGCTTCTGTTAACTATTCTCCTCAAGCACAAACAAATATGTTTAAAAATTGATATGCGAAATTATGGAGAATAACTTGGTTTATCATTCGCAGAGTGCTAAATTTAAAATAAATTAAATATTTAAAAAATAATAATTGATTCGTTTAGCTTTACATTTTCTTCTCTGTCTTGCTTAAGAGCATTCAGGCTTGTCATGTGCTTGAGAAGTGAATTTGTGACATTCGCTTTTGCAATTGTTCTGAATGAAGTTAAAGTTGAAGTTGTTGTTGTTATTCTGTTATTGTTTGCGCTGCTTCTGTGACAGAGCGACAGAGCGTGCATGCAAACGAATAATCAGTCAAGCTGATCAGGTGAGTCAATAAATAAAATGCCAACTGACGGCGCACGGTAGCCCCGGCCAGCAGCAGCAGCAGCAGCTAAAAGAACAACAACAACAACAATCATAAAAGCAACGGCACATAGACATATGTGTACATATGACAACATTTTAATGGTCGTTTATCATAATTTGTCTTTGAGCCAAGCTAACATCAATTGCTTACTTTGTTGCACACAGCAGAGCATAGCACAACGTGGCAGTTGGGCGTGGCAGCTGGGCGTTGGGCGTTGCTGTCACCCGGCACCGAATAGCAACAATTTTGATTAAGTTCGCTCGAGCAACATTATGTGACAAACAATGCCAAAAGGCAGCAGCAACGGGGCACAAATTGCCGTCGACAACATTCGAGTAATGCCAGCTGAAGTGTTGCCATAACACGCATCACACATATCCATTCATAACAATTTCAAATGGATCACCTCGCATCGGGTATCCTACGGGCGTGACACTTGGCATAGACACTGTGTTATGCGGTTTAAATTGATAGGCATACCGTAGGGATATACACTTGACTTGAAAAGTTTTTTGATTTATGCATCAATATATAAAATATTTGTGTGTGTCACTAAAGACTTATATAAATTTAAGTTTGGCTTAAGTTAAGCAATACTCAATGCTTGCTTTGACTCAGTCTGAATTGAATGGAATTAAGTTTTTTATTATTTTAATAAATAAAATTAATAAAGTGAAAACGAAAGAAAGAACGAAAGAAAAATCAACATATTTATTTTATTTTAGCACAATAAACTTGATCTTAATTTTAGAAAGAGTATTTACACTATTTCTGATCGACGTTCGGACTGTTCGGCTTCTCATAGCAAACTATCTTTCATCTAGCTACTATATATACTATACAATACTATTATACAAATTATTATTATTATTGTCCCATTTACAGACTCTGATTTACTTTTTTATCAAGATAGAAATAGAAATCAATTTGTAACAAAAGTGATAAAATTTATATTTTCTCTAAATAAAGTTGAACAAGTAAAAATAAATATATGTATATTTATCCATTCATATCAATAAATGAAAACATAACCAAAAACAGATAAACCTGA
Organism: Drosophila navojoa; assembly: GCF_001654015.2. The sequence goes on from NW_022045865.1 coordinate 1,762,439, forward strand.
AAAAATTATTATTTGAACTATATTGAATAATCTCTTAAAATTGTTCGAAAAAGATTTAAGCTAAGTAGAATATATAAAAATATATATACAAACACTAAAACAAAACCATATTAAAATTGCTTAAATTTGTTTATTTATTTTATTTTTATTATTTTTCTTAGATTTCGTGTTGAGTCAATATTTGTTTTAGAATTGATATAAATTATTTTTAGCTGTTTAGCATTAAAATTGAATCTTAATACACATTATTTCGTTTTGTAGCCTAACACACAAGGCAATTAGAAATCCCAAGACTTTTCTAGACAAATGGAAAATATCAATTATTTTTAGATAATCTATTCATGTGTTTGCTTTAAGACCTGTTTGTTTATTATCTTATCGGCAAGCTAAATTTCCCAAGTGATTTAAAAACTAAGCCCATTGGCTGCAACTAATGATATGATTATGAAAAATATTAAAGCCACTAAGTGAGTGAAAATAAAATACGACTACGCCCAGCCACACACTTACACTTACACACATTCAGAGCTAAGAGATTGTGTATCATATATATTGTGTGTTGTATGTTCATATCTATTGTATCGAAAGCAAATGCGTGTGCGCCATTAAAATGAAAGAAGCGAAACGCCTACTATTCGGATGGCTCTAGCGGGTGGGGCGGAGGGGACTCTTTGCTGTTGGGGGTGGTGAAATACGATGTGGCAACACCCTACAGTGCTACTAACATGCACACCCACACCCACACACACCCACACACACACTCATACACTCGCGGAGACTCTCCCTCTGCGAATGCCTCTCCCTGGACACGCACGCACGCAGGCAACGCACGCACGCACTCGACACATGGCGCTATCGGCGCTTCCGGTGCGTGCCCCTCCCGCCCTAGTCCTTCGTTGCCCCACTGCCCCTTCTCGAAGCAACTGAAGCAAGGTTTTGCCAGCTTGAAGCAGCCGCGGCTGCCCAAGGCGGTAGGCGGAAGCTCAGCAGAAGCAAGAAGAAAAAAAAATCTAAAACGCAATAACTTTGGGGTGAAAATAGCCGAAAATATCGATGGAGGACAACAGTAGCAACAGCAACAGCAGCAACAACAACAACAAGCATCAAAAAGAAAAAAAATTACAAGCAAAATGAGAGACCGAAAAATGCCAAAATAGAAATAAATTCCTTTGTGTGCTCTTATCTATATGATTTGTGATTCTGGGTGTCGTCAATTGTTGTTGTTGCCGCCACTGACAATGAGTGGGCGCTTTTGCTAAGTGGGTGGTTGGGTAGTTGGGTGGCTCACTAGTAAACAGCAGCAGCCGCAGCCGTCGCAGCAGCAGCAGCAGCAGCACTCGTGCCACCCACCCACAGCTGGCGTAGAGAAAAACTTGGCTCGTTTAATGGAATTTTTCTTCGCAAGGAGTCCGCCTTGCCATGTGGCGACTGCCATAAGGAGCTGCTGCCTTGTATCAACGATATTTTGCACATAAATATGCAGGCGGTGGCAATCTATCTTGTGCCACCCGCACGTGAAATTCCCTTTGTCCGCCCTCTCATGCTGTACACACAGCAATGAGCAATTTTTTCTTTCAGCTTCAGTTTGGCCTGGCCTAGCGACCCATAATGAAATATACATAAGTAAGTATTTAGAAAGCAAAGAAAAAAAGGAAAAAAAAAAAAAACAAAAACGAAATATATATAAATAATATCTCATAATGTCGTGAAATATCTGAAGCGAAGGGGCAGGTGGGGCATGTGGCCCTGTTGCCACGATACCTCCCCACACCCACCCACAGCTGTAAGAGTGGCTCAGGCGTTCGCATCCGTATATTATAATAATGCGGATAAAGAGATACAATTTCATTGATATCGTCTAAAAGTCCAATATACACAAAGATTTATGGCCAGCGGACGGTCGCTCAAAAAAAAAAAAGAACTTGAAGATGATTCCCCTAGAGCTCCAGCCGCATGCAAAGGCCACAAGCTCGAGACTTCGTTTCACTTCTCATATTATTTTTCTGTCTTCCTTTTCTTTGGTTTGTCGCTTTTGTTTTGGCTGGCTGGCCAAAAGATTCATGTTCATGGCCAAGATACAGCACAAAATTATCAAATACTCGCACATACCGACATTTATATATTTTTTATGTGTGCCGCTGCAGATACAAAGATACAAGATATAAAGATACAAGATACATGCCTTCGCTTGCAAACAAACGATTTTTGATAAATGCCTCTCATTACATTTTTCATTATGAGCCCCAATATATCATTGCATTGTGGCCGAAAAGAACCTGAAATCCATCTAAATCGCATATGACTTACTTTTATTACTGCCCATAATATTAGCTAATTGCATTAGCTAAAAAAAACATTTCTTTAGTTAGAAGTGCTCAATGAATATCAATATATGGAAAATCTATGAGACTCTGATTATGGTGATCTAGCATGTCAAAGAATTGTGTCTGTATCCAATAGAAGGTTTTTATTCAACAGGATTTCAAACCATTTATTGCCTACCAACACTTGCTTCCTTCGAACACAATACTTATACAATCTAAAGAACTTCTTCATATTAACTTTTTACTATTAACAAACAATTCATCTATTACTCCATTCATTTTCATATTTAACAAGGTATTTAACAAGTTCTTTTTTTTTAAATTCTTGGTTTGTCTAGCTTTCCAGAATCTAGGAAAAAGTGAAAGTCAGTTGACTTGCTGAGATGGCCAACAGCGAAGGCTAATAAACGTAAAATAGTTGTGGCCCTCAAGGAAAGCAGGCGTTCAGCGGGCAGCAAGTGGAAAGGCGAACTAAACGAAACTGGACATTAGGAACTGCAGCAGGCATGCCGTGCGGTTGAGCAGGTGGTGGTGGCACACACACACACTAATTACAGCAGGGCGCGTGTGTACGTAATAATGCATATGAACCCAATGGCAGTTTGGCAGCTATAAAATTCAATAATTGTTGCAATTGCAGCAGAAGGGACGCAGCAGCCAGCACGCGACCTTGCTCTGCCGGCGGAAATTTGTGCTGCAAGGTCAGGAACGGACCGCAGTCGCCATCAAGGTTAATTGTCCATTAAGCGTGCGGAGAAAGTGCAAGTGTCTGGAAATGCCACCACCAAAGTGGCATCAAGCGCCCGCCAATGCCAGCGACTGGGCTGCATCTTAACCAAACTGCCCGAGCTGTGTATGTGTATGCGTGTGTGTGTGTGTGTGTGTATGTGTGTGTGTGTGTGTGTGCTAGTGTTATTTATGAGGTCAATGCGCTCATTTAGCTCCGGCTTTGACTTTTAGCCTGGCCAACTGACCGACTGGTGCAACGCTCAGCTGGCTCTGCATTTAAAATAGATCAGTGAAAGACTTGGGCACATAAAATGGGTGAGAACTTAAGCTCTCTAACGAGAGCTGACTATGCCTCCTGATCATGGTTGTTCTGTAAAACAAAGAAAACTCAACAGGCATTGCTGCCTCTATTCGACATCAAAAGCTTAGATAAATTGACAAGTTTTAGATTATTATAAAAAAAAAAAAAAATATATATATATATATATATATATATTATTAAAATAAAATATAAATGTAAAATATTTCCTTAAAATCTCTCCCATTCATACACTTATATAATGCTCACACTTTTCATATATGATGTCCTTGTGAATAAAAAACGTATTCTACCATAACAGAGTGCGGAAGGAAGAGCGATGAGTGTCCACCCAGTATAATGAATTCAAAATCACTTCCGATTTGTCGATTGAATAAAATTACTATAATAAATTTGCACATACAGAGGGAATGCGATAAGGAAACCGAAAGCAAGAATGAGCGAAAAAGAGAGAGAGAGGAGTGGCAGTGCTGTGTAATCCCCTCGAACTTGGGCATAACAAGTGAAAAAAGATTGGCACCACTTAAAAGAAATTGCCAATGGTAATGATAAAATAAACAACAACAACAACAACAGCAACAACAACAACAGCAACAACAACAACAGCAGCAGCTACATCAGCAAACGAATGGCACGCAGCAGGAACCGCATTGAAGGAGGCCGACCGAAACTTTTATCCTTGTTCCAGCTGCCTTGTTCGGCGCTTTCTACTGCCCCAGTGGCGGCAGCAGCTGAAATAAACAAAATGCCTACGAAAAGTTTTCGTAAATTTCCATAAAAAAAATAGACACAGACACAGTCACACACACACACACACACACACACAAATACATTCATACAGGCAAACAAGCTTTGGGTTTTTCTATGATTTCGCTGGGTGGTTGGACTGAGTGAAGCAAAACAGTGAAATACCGTAACCGAAACCACATTTTCTTCATTTGGGCGATTGGGGGCTGGTCCTGGTTGGAGGTTCTTTAGCTTTGACTGCCAACAAAACTTTCGCATATAGATACACACACACACACAGGCAGACACACAAACACTTTGGCATATGAATCCTGTGGGAAATCGGTTTCACTCAATTTCGAAGTTGTTTCGCTGTCTCAAAAATATCAACACATTCTCGCAATGAGCTAGCGAAACACCCCCGCAGCTAGTTGAGTTGTAGCTGCCGTTTCGTTCTCTGGTTTTCCCCGGAGACCAACAAACTTAATCGCTTATGGTCGCCGGATGAAGACCCAACTGGGAGTCTCGCCAGCCTCATTGATTGGGCCAAGTCGAAAGGCTACCCCAACGTGAATTTCGGTAGATGCAAATCGGACAGATGTCAATCTGCAGTTTCTCTGATTGCCACTTTGATTTGTGCCCGGGTGCGAGAGACTCGAAACATTTTCCCAATACAGATACCAGCTGTGCGCCCATAGATGTTCGATTGGCATTCGCAAGCATTTGCATTTGCCACCCCCAGCCCTGCTTGGCTTGCTGTACATGAACCCTCAATTAGTCCGGCTTTTGCCATTTCAAGTGAATTTTCCAATTGCAGCCGATGCAATCGTTCAACGGCAGCTCCTTCCCTGCTAGCCATGCCGTGCAGTTTAGCCATTGATGGGCAATTGGCTGGCAATAACACGTCTACAAAACAAGGCACGAGTCCCCAAACAAGCCATTGGGGCAATTATCTGATGCCAAGTCAAGTGCTGCTGCATTAGAAGGAATATCAGATAAAAACACACATTGGATAGTTATATGAGTAAAATATAAAAAAATTTTATTTTTTTGTTTTGCTTTTTAAACTAATTTTAAATTTTTTGAAATTTTATAAATTTAAAAAGTAATTAAATCTATATTTAATTAATTTATATTTTCCATTGAAAATATACGACTTCTTTACGTCTTCTTTATATACAATAATAAATAAATATATATAAATATATAAATAAAATATATAAATTCACTGAAACCTCTATACATATATATTTACATTTTTTTACAAGAAATAATTCCATTTAAAAATTAATAAATAAGTAGGTATTATTATCTTACAATTTTAACTATTTTGTTTGTATTAGTTTGCTTAGATATGATCGTGCTTAGCTTTCGTGTATAATAATTTCGAAACTGTTTTGTTGTTATATCACTTCTAAGCTTATAAAGCTTTACTATTCAAAACACAAACACAAACATGTTGCTTTATCTTTATAGTTCTTAGGTAAGCAATGACAAATAGGAAATAAGCTTGAAATAATCAGCAACAAAAAACAAACGTTTGCATTTTTAAGGCTCATAAAGACTGTCATAATCGAGTGCACATTTGCATTTGAGCTTCGAGACGTGTCAGGTGTTCAAAATTACAAATAAAATTCTTCCTATATGCACCAATTATATATGTATAATATATGTGTGTAGTAAATATAGTAATTGGCAGCGGAACGCCCATCGGGCTGTCTGGCTGTTGTTGCTGATGATGATGAAATCTTTATTTATAATTCAGGCAGAAGATCAAAGCTCACAGAACTTGCTGTGCGGTAGGTCGGGCTAGTGTAAAGATATATACATATATACATACATATATACAGTTGTGTTCAGCCTGTTTGAAGTGACGCAAAAGGCGTATTATAAACATTCCGAAGCATTTTTGCAATTTGACAGCAACGGCAACGGCTACGGCAACGGCAGCAACAACGTGTGTTAACATTTTCCAAAAACTGAGCGTTACGTGTCAACGGACATGCAGCTGAAATCCAGTGAAAATCCATAAAGAGAAAAACATTGCCAAAGTCTGCAGCACAAACTGCTAAACTGCAAAACTGCAAAACTGCAAAACTGCAAATGCAACTCGGAGACGCGTCGACTGCAAATCGCATTCATTTCAGTGCACTAGCTCGGGTGGAGCATGTGTGGGGGAATGGAGCCGGGATGGGGTATGTCAGGTGACAGGAGCGCTGGATTGTAATATGGCCATCAACAGTGATGAGCAGATTTACATGCAAGTGCAGCAACGGCAACGACAGCCATGCCCTAGCCAAGGCAGCAGCAACAGCAATAACAACGATCACGACGAATCGCAAGTTGCTGGCGACTCTGGCGACGACTTAATTAAAACGTGAGCTAAATGCAGCATGAAAATAATGAAAAACTGACCGACTTGCTGCAGGTGGAAATGCACGCCCAAGGCAGGCAAGCAACCAGGCAGGCAGGCAGGCAGGCAGACATTCAGCCAGCCATCCAGCCAGCCAGCTAGTCGGCCAGATGCATTGGGGCAGGCACCCAGCCAGCCACATGCAATTCCATTCCAGTTATAATTAGTGTCAACAACCACATTACCATTGGGTATGTTGATTTTTTTCTCTTTGCCTGGCTCTGCAGTGACAGCAATCAAATCCAAAACTGTCGAAACTGTCATTAAGCAAAGGCCATAGAAAGCGTTTGGCTAGCTGCTCAATGGGCTTGCATACATTGGACGCGTTTTCCTTGCCAAGAACTGGCTGCAATTATCAGTGCGGCACTGCAACAACAATCGTTTGCTCGTTGACCGTTTTGACAATGCAAATCACGCTTTGTGTCGCTTTCGCTTCAAACATAGCCCTCTTTGAAAACCGACGAACCTTACTTATGGAGCTCACATAAAAAGTCATAGCCTGCCACTGAGCTGTATGCATCTCAAGCAGTGGAGCAACAAGCGAATACTGTTTTATTAATGGATGACATTTGTCTAAAGTTTTGCATTTCTGTATTCTCTGTGAGCTCATTGAGAATGGGAATTTTGATTAGAATAATCATACAGATCAGTGCATCGGGGCGAAGAATTGACTTGAACTAACTGTAGCCGTCCATCGGTCTCCAAAAGCTTGAAAATGTATATAGTTTATCATTATCAAGGCTGATTGCATTTACTTAATATCGATGTAACTTTATTGGATTTGGTTTCCTTTAGACCGAATCCTGCATATATAAATCATTGCAAATATTCAGATGTAAAGTTGATTCCTGTACAATCTCTCTATGTTTTGGATTTTATACACTCTTTCATTTCTAAAAATTTTCAAAAAACTTATTCCAAACATTAATGAAGCTTCTGTCGCTTTGGCTAATATTCACATCAAAATGGCATTACCATGTTTTGATATAGATACGTGATTGAAATAGCAGACGTCATGACTTTGCGCGTATTAGAGTACTCTCATTCTCACGGTCATTTTATATATATATATATATATATATATATATATATATATATATA
>NW_022045865.1:1770060-1781474 GCF_001654015.2 Drosophila navojoa
TATATATATATATATGTATATATATATATATATATAAATAGATCCTTTATTTTACTTGTTTAAATCAGCTGAAGAATGGTTAAAAGGTAATTAATATTTAATAAATTTATCGCCTAAGCATAGACAAATTATGTCATTTCATTTTATTTTCAATAAATTTTATGTTTAGTTCAGGGAAATTTTCGAAATTTTTTGTTTACTTCTATAAATATACGTGGAGGGGATGTTTCTTCGGTATGCATTGTTTTTAATAATGCTCATACTGTTAAAAGTACAATTATCAAGTTGTCAGATAAAAGAAAATTTCGACGATTGCCATTTTATCGAAGATGAAAATGTATATTACTTATGTCAAGGCATGATCAGCAGAAAATTTTATACGAAATGGAAATCAGTCTGTCCACCAACAGGCGCCGTATATTCCTTATGGACGAATGCTACTACTGAAACATACTTTGTGGCCTTTCATGAAAAACGATTATCTCAATTTAAAACGATTACAATCGAACACTCTGGAACTTTAATGCGTGGACGTACTAAAAATAACGATCTGCAATATCTATTACTCCCGGATGCAACGATGGTATGCTTCAAATCACAGATACCTTATGTCAACTCACTTTTTCAGCGTTGCACTGGGCAAAGAACAAGAGCTCCGGGACCTAATAATACAGTAATATATTTTAGTACTGGAGAAAGGTTTGCATTCGGCCGCAGTTGTCTACAAAGATCGGTCAATGTTTTATTGCTCGTTGTAACCGTTATTATTAGTGTTCGGGTTAGCAAAATACATACCTAGATATAAATCAACTTCTGTTAACAAGCAGGAGTTCTTCGACTGGCGAGGTGTGTAAAAATCGGTTGTATATGTATATGTATAACTGTATATACGTATGATGTACAAACCGCACAAGTCTAACATAATGTAAAGTTGCAAGATGGCAAGTGGATAATAATAGATAATCAACGATGACTAATAATAATAATAATATTTTAATATTGTTTCGAATATATTGAAGTAAATAAGTTTAATGGATAAGAAGAATTTTCGGTAATGTAATTGCTTATATTAAAAGATTGTTTCTGGAGTAACTACTGCATATCTTTCGAATAGTCCAGCGACTGCTCGTTCAGTCGATGGACAATTATGAAAGACATAATCTGGGCAAGAGCTTGGGGGGCATTACCTGACTTAATCCGGCCGGAGTTTGGGGAGTGCGTTCATTACTGCCAGCAGCCAATTACTTCCAGTCGTTTCCTACATTACTTTATCTGCTTTCGTATTCAAGTGTGAAGTGCCCGGCAAATGTACACGCAATTTAAATGAGCATAGACCGACCGCCCGCCCGACTACCCAGTCGCCCACTCACCGAAACGGTTGCCACTCAACTTCAAGCGGAAAATGAGTTTTCCCATTTCTTTTGCCGAGCTCATCTATATGGAAGTCTGTAGTGTGTGTGCGTGTGTATCCTTCGCATTCGCCCTTTCGCCCACACCCAACCGCACACCTTTAATCAGCATCTGCTGCTCACATCTTCAAGTTGCCACAAAATGCTTTATTGCATTTTGTTGTGTTATATTACCCTCGTGTACCCACCCGAAGGAGCAACAACAGGAGCAGCGGCAGCAGCTGCCGTTGCTGGCCTGTCAGTCTGTGTCGGCTCCAGGTCCTGGCTGTGGTCCTGCCAGCCAACCCCCAATATCCCCACCCAGCCACAGCCACTGCCTCCTCTGGCAGCACAAATGTCCTTTTCTTGTAGCGTCCGTCCTCCTCTTGCTGCTTCTCCTCACTCAGCCTCGGCTCAGCCGAGTCGACTTCAGCTCGTTGCTGTACGTTTTTCCGTTTGCAGGCTTTTCTTTTATTTTCATTTTGCTGCGTTTTCTTTTGGCATTTTTCGAAATTAGTTTTTGCTCTGTGCGAGTTGAGTTGACTCGAGTCGAGTCGGTTTTAATATATAGCATCCCATACATATTTATAGAGCTGCGGCACATTCATCTTCAGTCCTAGGTCCCACTCCCCGTTCTCCACTCTCCACCCTCCAGCCACGCCCCCTTCGCCCACAGTGTGCGAGCGTGCGCAGGCGGAGGCGATTCACCCACTTAAGTTGGCATAAAGTAGGAAAAATGGTTGTTTTCCTCAGTCATTGGCAACATCATCAGCATCGTTTTCTCATCTGAGCCCGCCGAAAACTCCAAGAAAAAAACAAAAACATTCTTCACTAATTTCTAAACGTTAAAACTGTGTTTGGATGTCTGTGTGTGTGTGTGTGTGTGTGTGTGTGCTGGCTACTTAAAAATTCAGCTTGGTCACATCTGGTGCTGTCTTTGGCTTCAATTTGGTATATATCAAACTCCAAGTCCGGCGGACAAACAGCCTACAATCTATTCCCCAGCCGGACGCAGCGCACAGGGCAAGTACAGTGGAATGAAAACAATTCTTCTTATTAAAAATTCTAATTTAATATGCAAAAATTAAACTATTCAATATTTAAGGAATACAAAAATGTCATTAGGTTTCCTTTTTTAATTTTAACGGCTGTATATAAAAGAGAAAATTATATTAAATAAAAAGTAACAAAACAAAATATCATGTCAAAAATTTGATTTTATAAAATACAAATTTTATTAAACAATTCATCTCTTGTTATAATAAATGAAAAAGTTTGAAGAATCTACAAAGATGATCAGGTTTTCCTTTTTTAATTTTAACAGCTTTATATAAAAGAGTGATATTGATAAATATATTAATTCATAACTTATAATATAATAAAACCTAAAAAAAAAAAACAAAATAAAAATGAAATATTTAAACTATTGGCAAAAATGTAGTTTTATATAATCAAAATACGATTATGCTTTTGAAATAAATATATACAATAAGAGATGCAAATTAATTTAATATTTGTACTTTGCATTATTATTAATATTATTATTATTAGTTCTAATTTAATATTTGTACTTTGCATTATTATTAATATTATTATTATTATTTCTAACCTTTTTAGACTATCTATGCATATTAATTTATAAACATTTACATATATGCATTTTTTAAATATTTTTAGTTTATTAATTATATATATTAAATATTATATTTTTTCAAAACTCCTTTTTTGACCTGTCAAAATGCGTTTGGCGAACTTCTTAATGTTGCTGTTTTCGACTGCCTAAAACTTTGAGTTTTTGCAAATTTCACAGAGCAACAACAACAAGAACAATTTTAGGAGAAGAAGAGGCAAAAATCAACTTGGAATTTAGATGAGGGTAAGAAATAATTCATTCGCTCGTTGCAGCGAGTGGATGGGGATAATACTTCCCCATACTATATACATATATATACGTATACGTATACGTATATATACTTATATATGTATATGTATACACCTAATATCCTTTTTTCGCACTTTCACATAGCTCGACTGATGCGCACGCAATTTGCTCGCCTTGGACGAGCGAAACAAAAAGGCAGCAGCCGGGAAAAAGTCGCAACAAGAAGAACAAATAAAACATTTTATATAATCTTACGAAATATATCACACTTAGCGCGCTCGCGAGACACCCTGCACGCCCTCCACCGTGGTCCATGCCCCATGCCCCACTTAGTTGAGACCCATGCCACAGCATCTGGCCAGGCATCTCTCCATCTTCATCTACATGCACAGTGTGGAGCGCGGAGGCTGAGCATCCGAATCCAAATGCGTTTTCCTTTTCTTCTCTGCCTTCTTTTCTTTTTTCGTTTTCCCTGCTCTAGCGTCTTGCTCCGGTTCTTGGCCATTGTCTGTGCGTCCAGCTGTCGACTCGTCCTTCTCGTCCTGTTCCAGCAGGCACCATCTTGTGCCTGAGCTGCTGATGCTGGCGGTGGTGGCTGGTGTTGGTGGTGCTGAGCTGCTGCTGCTTCTAGCTCTGCTGCTGTTGCTGCTGCTGCTGCTGATGGTGACGGTGGTAGTGGTGGTGGTGGGTGTTGTTCATCTTCGCTACGTGCGAGAAAAATACCCTCGAACATATTAAATTGCGAATGCTGAAAATGCTTTATGGCTTTTCAGTTAGATTTATTTCCATTTTGTATGTTTTATTTATTTATATTCGACTTGATACTCCCACTACAACACACACACACACACACACACACACTCAGAGAGACACACACTTGCTACCCTTACCCACATTTCCAGCCTGAGGGTTGAGTTTTTTGTGTTTTGGGTTCGTTTTCAGTTTCGGATTCAGATACATATTGTTGTTGTTGCTGCTGCTGTTGTTGTTGAAGAATGATAGCGAAACTAATCGAAAAATAATTGGATGCTGCCACTGCCAGCGTTGCCAGCCACGTTGTGCCGTTCTTTTCTATTTCTATTTCCCTGTTTGGGTTTTGTTCTCTTCTCTTCTTTTTTTCCTGAGTGAAAAAGTTTTTCCAGCCACTTGCATTGAATTCCCCATTGCATCGTTATGTTTAAACAATTTAAAGCCAACAGCATTTGGCTTTTATTTTGACAGCATCAGCTGCCAAATGTGCTCTACGCCTTATCCGACCTTATTTTCTAATCATCTCTCAAGTGAGTGACGTATTACCAAATTAGTTAACATCGTAATGTGCTGAAAAGGTGATTTACTTCATATATACTATGTATATATTTAAAATAAATTTACTAATAATAATAATTAACCAATCGATTGCAATCGTTAATATAACATCCAAAAAAAGAATACAAAATTTAAGTTTTAAGTTGTTTTAGATAATCGAATAGTTAGTGTATTATATAAGTACAATTAAATCCAAACTAAGTATAGTAAAATTGGTAATGTCTAAGACTTTTCAACATAGTACGAAAACAATTATTTATTAACTGCTCAATCATTTCATACTAGCATGGCCCATAAATGTTTTTTTTTTTTTTTCCACTTTGTCAGTCAACTTATTCATTTTCCACTTTAACAGTCAACTCAATCATCAAGAAGATGTGTGTTACTACAGAAAGCTGGCTTAATCCGATTTTTCTGATCCTTTACTCAAATAAATGTATCAACCAAATATTTTGGTATTCCAAAAAGAGTCTTGTTAATCGAAAAGAATCCTCGCCTTAATGCATACCTTAAGCAATGAGACACTCATTTTTACTCATTTCATATTGATTTTTTACATATATACCTGTATCTATCGTTAATATTATTCACACATTTGTATATCGCTTCAGTACATTCATCTGTTTGTTTGCATAAAACACATAATATAATAATAATAATTATTGTAATAAAATATGTATAAATGATCAGCCTCTCAATTAACAGAACTTGGATGAAAACTAGAAATTATTGTGAATCGATTAGCCGCAGGAATATGCGAATCGCAGATATTGCGCTGAGCGACAAAAATGAGGGTCAAATTTATCATGAACGATGTCCAGCAGAGAATTTATGCATTAAGTGCAGCCAAGTTCAGTCCCATTCAAATTCTTCTGCTGCGGATGCCTGTTTAATTGAAACGAAGCAGCGCAGTGCGGGCACGAATGCTGAAACAGAATAGCACAGAACTGAATGGAATGGAGCTGGCTGCTCTGACTGAGGAGGAGTGACCTGCTGCTGCTGCTGTTGGTGCTGCTGGCTGCAATGTCCAACATAATCATGTCCCGGCTGCTGCTGTTGCTGCTGCTCGACTGCCTCTGACGGCGAGCACGCTGGACACCAAATTAATTTGGAAGACAGAATGTTCCAATGCAAGTGGCCGATGCGAGCGCCATTAGCGGTTGCTGCAGGACACTACGCCAGGACACGAGCAGCAGGACAAAAGGGCCGCCAACTGCAGGGACATGGCCTAAACACGCGCCCAGCCACAAGCTGTGACTGCGCATCCAGCACGGAACGTGACAGAAAAACGGCCACGCAATGCCTCGCCTCGATGGCGCACTTTGAGTCTTTAAGCTGCCTGAAATATAAGTTGCATTTGAATGCACTCACAGGCAAATGCTTGGCGCACAGCAATAATGCTGCAAATTAAAACAATACGCCACATAAATGCTCAGGCAGCCGCACTTCCAGCGGCCATTGTTGGCGCAGTTTCCTGCTGGCCGCGAGCCGCAGAAGCGCTGCACCACTCGCACCACTCACAGCTCCAGCATTCCACATTCATTCACTGCCCGTCTATTCAAATGTAAATTTTTCATGCTCTCTCGTCTGGAGTTTGATTTTTTTCGTTTGCGCACAAAACGAATTGCCTGCCATATCCTTCCGCGTATTAATTTTTAACCACACGACCACGCAAATACAAAAAGGCGCTGCCTGCCGCTGCTGCTGCTGCTGCTGCAATCAAAACCCAGCCAGACGCAGCTGACAGGATGCGTCGCTCGGCGGGATGAGAACACCGCAGAATTGGCGGCCTGTTGTCCCGTGAATTGCTGTCCTCAGCTCGAATCCCCGGCCCGCTCGCTTCGTAATTGTCGCGGCTGCTGTGGATTCATTTTAATAATTATTTAAATTATTCTTGTTGAAATGATTATGGCGGTTGTAAGTGTCGCGCCCCTCCTCCTCACACTCACACGCCCCACATCCCTCTCCCATTCTGTGTGTCGCTGTCTCTGTCTGTCAGCGATCCCTTTCTGAATTATGCTCCGCATAAATCTTATTGTGGTTTTCACAGTCGATATGAGCAGTTGGTTGTCTTGGGCTGTTGTTAATAGTGGACTGCGGCAGTTTCCTATCCTAGAGTTAAAGATATATAGAAAATATATTATATAAAATTTATGTATGGAACTAATGAAACGGTCATAATATTATTAAAATAATATCAGCAAGTCGAAATATAATCAATATATAATATATATCAAGTTTGCATAGTCTTTCGCCTTTAGCTTCCTGCTTTAAGACCATTGACATTGCAAAGAGGCAATTGACAAGTAAATACATATATCTTAAATATCACATTAAGGCACTCATTTGACCTTCCTCTTTAGGGAGTCACAAAGATACTCAAATCAAATATATGCGCACTAGCAAAAAAGGAACACTCCCAGCAGAACACACGCACACACACACACACACACACAGAGCCAGCTGCATACGCAGTCGTAATGAAATCCTTCGCTTTATTACCATGCAATATTCATAAATTTCTGTACAACATCGCCGAGGACTGCAGCAGGAGCAGCAACAGCAGCAGGGGCAGCAGCAACAACTGCAACAGCAGCAGTGAGTACTAACAACAATGCGAACAGAGCGCAACAATGGCAAAGTGCAGCAGCTAGTCGAACATCCCGCACCTCATGCAGCGCCTAGCCCCTACTTCCCTGCCTATCCCTCCCCCGCAGCCCAACGAGTTTGGCTCGTTACTTGTTGAGAGGTGTTGAAACTGTTGGAATATAATAAATAATAGCGCTAAGTACTACTTTAAGAATTTACATGCGGCAATTGCAGCAGCCGCGGCGGCAGCAGCAAATCCTAAGCCCATAGCATGGCTAGGACCAGGAGCTGCAGGAGGAGCCAAAGTTGAAGCCAACAGCCAGCGGGCATAGAGGGAACGAACGTGGCTCTGACGCCAACATGGCTGCGAGGACTTTCACACACACACACACACACACGAATGTGACTTGCATTTTGAATAATCGTTGGACAACATGAGCAAAGGCAACACGAGCAGGAGCCGGAGCAGGAGAAGCAGCAGCAGGGACAAACCATGTCGAGAAGCTTTTGCATTGTGCGGCGGCTGTGAATCTTTTTGGCTGTGCCTTTGTCTCGCTGTGTGTGAGTGTGTGTGTTGTTGTGCATGTGTGTGTGTGCAACTTAATCCTATTGAGTTTTGCCGCATAAGGAGTGGCGGCAACACGCGCACAGTGTGTCGCATTAATAGAGGCGGAGTATGAAGGCGGGATAAATAAACCGTCATCAATAATGTCTAAAATAAATGTTGGCTTATTAAATCCCATTTCCCTGCATCAAGTTACAGTTAAAAAAAATGAGAAATGTGCCCAGCTATTTGGCCAGCGCGGTTTTCCCGCCCCCTCGGCCAGCCAAGTGTCCTGTGCCTGATGTCCCACGGACGAAGGGAATGTCATCAGCAGCGGCAGCAGCGGCGGCGGCGGCAGCAGCGGAGGCAACCGCAGCAGCAGATAAAAAATCCATTAAAATAAAAATACGATAAGGCTCGCCTTGTAGTGAAAGCGTGAAAAAAAGCGTCTAAATTTATGCGGCTTTGCCATAAATTTGGCAGGCTATAAGGATATCATTAAAGCTCACCAACACACACACACACCAACGTCTTGGCAAGGCTTTCACTTTCACCCACAATCTATGTCCGTGTGTGCCGACTCGAGTTTGTCCTTCAAAATAAACCGCACAGTGGGTGAAAAATTCAATTAGTTGCCAGGCAATTAAAAGGGACAGCGAATTGAATATTCACAAATTTAAGATTGTATTCCTATTTTAAAAGTCATTGTACTTGTGGGTTAGAAATATTTCTAGACTCATTAAATTTTGTTGTAAAATAAAATAAAAGTTTCATTTATAGAGTACTTGATTCTGCATTAGTTGAAATGACTTATAATGATTATTAAGCAAACCTATTCTCATTTTTGAGTTGCAGATTCCATTCGAGTCCCATTGTATTGCAAATTTACAAAAGCAACGTCAACAATGTGTCGACTCGCTGACTTACGTCTAAGAAACGGCACGGTACATTAATAATAATTTTCGATATTTATGACGGGAAACATCTAGCACATACAATGTGAGCTGGAACTGTGATTACAAATGCCGCCCCGATATCGGGGACCCCGCCTCCAAATTAATGGCCATTGATAATGTGTGCAGAAGAAGGTTTGGATAAGCAGCAATCGGGTTAGAGCATTGAGAGTTCGGCATTTGCATTGCCTGTGTGTTTGTGTATGTGTATGTGTGTGCGTGTGCTTTTCTTGCCAAATTGTTTGGGGAACTCACCCGCCTCTACATACAGAAAGTTTTTATTTGTTCACTAGCCGGCGAAAATAAGCAGCAGAAAAGGCGAAAAAAGAAGAATTTCATTTATATCGAAATAAACAACCACTGGAAACCCTCTGTTTGGGCGCACTCCAACGTTATTTATGATGTCATCCATCATTTTTATCGTGAAAAAACATTTTCCTGTCTCAGCCTGTGCCTGAGCTCGAGCCCGGCTCCTGGCTACTGGCTTCTGCTGCTGCTGCGGCTGTCATTGGCCAAGGACTTTTTGTGTCGTTGTCGCTGATGGGAAAGCCGTCGCCGTCGCCTTCGCTGTCGCTGTCGTCCTTCCCTTGGTTGAGCATATATGCGGCTGGCAGGATCCTTGAAGAAATTAGAGAAGGTCTTCGCCAAAAGGACGTAAATTTCAGGGCACGACTATGCTCAACGACTCTAATGATGCATCCCACCCACAGCGAGTCCTCCACCCCCAGCCTGGTTAGCAGCCATTGAAGCGCACAGTAGGAAAACTCTTCCTCCACGGCAGCCAGCTTCGGGGGGATGTTAATGAAGTGTATGCGAATGAAATACGGAAAATTACAAATTGCTTCTGCCAGAAGGGAGCAGAACAACGAGCCGCACTGCAAATGTTGTTTACGATGTTCACGGTTTCCTTTCGATTTCATTGCCAATTTATGGTGAAAGGCCATCTTGGGCAGGGTGCGTTCAGCTCGGTTTCGGATTGATCTGCAGCTCAAGTGGCCTTATATTGGTCAAAGATTTACATTCCGAACGATTCCATTAATTATCGGTGTCGGCTGCTTGGGATGAGCCATTGAAATAGAAACTGAGACTAATCCAAAATGTAGATTCACTTAAATTATGAAAATATCTTATAAACATTTTATTTATTTTACTAAGTTTGAAAATTTATTTTACTTCTAATAGTTACGTTTCCTCTTTTATCATATTCATCTATTTTCTCCAAGCAATTTGTATTAAGAAAAAAAATAAATCACACTTATAAATAATGTATATTAGTAATAAATTAACAAATATTAATGAAACAAAAATCTTTGTCATTGTAAAATTAAATTGATTTAAATTTTTTCTCAAATAAAATAAATTAATCTTTAAAATTCACAGGCCAAGTCAATATTGATAGCCTTAGTTCATAGACTGATCCATATAATAATAATAATATGCATTGACTTGTTACTTTACTTAATTATAGACATTGAAGTTCAATGTTAAATGCCAGGGTATCTTTTAGTCAGCAACGATTGCTTTCTGTTTCTTTTCACTTGTGCTCTACTCAAGAATATTCTTAATTCTTATTGTAGTGCAACATATCCTGGTTGCGTCTGCCAAGTGCTTGTAAAATACATGAGTTTATAATGTACGCAGAAGGCCCATAAATTAAAACGTATTTCACTTGGAAGAAAAAAATCTACGGCATATAAAACAAATAGCATTCAAAAATTATAAGACGCACATGAAACCCGAAAGAAAAAGCGAGAGACATTGCACACATTGTACGTAATTCAAATTGGAGACAAAAATAAAGAAATGTTGTGTCTCGACGCCAGCCAAAGTATTTCAGTGGAAAGACCAAAGAGCAGACTGAAATTACATATATGTATGCATCTTCATAGGTAAATGTATGTGTGTATGTGTAATCTATTTGAAGAACTATTTATTACTAGAAATTTAATTGAAAAGTTTTATATAGAATGATCTTAAATTTTATATATGTATTTAAGTTTTTTTTTTTTTGTTTGTTTTAATATTCAATTTTCGTCATCACGTACATGCATATATATCTTAAACTTTCATCAAAGGGCTACGTTTGTTTTGCTTTACGTTGTTTGCTCTGCATTTATTTGTGCTGTTCACATCTGCAGTTTATTTAACATTCGCCATCGATGTTTCCTTCTTTCTCACTCCACCCTCCATTCTTTCTCACTCTTTCTGGCTGTGTATGTGTTTGCCATAACTCAAGTTGTGGCACAATGTGATCATTGGATCGCATGATTTGGATTTATTCCCGACGCTCCATTGGACATATTGCCGGCATGTGTGCCACTCATGTCGCCGAGGCAATGGAAATTAAATTAACATAATCGAAAAGCGATTCCATTTCGTTCCCTGCATTTGCTTTCTGCTCTTTCCGCATTTATTTATACCCTGTCAATTTCTGTTGCAGCGAGTGCCGCGCTGACAGAATTAATTATTTCGCCACATAAATTCTAGCCGATATGGTGACAACTCTGGCCTGGTAACAACTCGGGCGCCATGAAACTTAACTATCTAGATTTTCAATTCAATAGAATGTCTTTACTACATTCGACAAATATTATAATTGTGTATGTAGTCTAAATAAAAAACAAGTAAGAAGACTCTAGTCGAGACTGCTCGACTAGGAGATACCCTGAACCCTCCAAGCTGATATTCTTATCAATCTGCACTTCTTTTATGCACGCACACATACATACACATGCATCCACCCTCACGCG
>NW_022045865.1:1781484-1801890 GCF_001654015.2 Drosophila navojoa
ATACCCTGATTTCCCATTTTCAATGGGTTCAGGGTATAAAAATATAAATATATATGTATATATTTAAAATTTTAATAAGAAAAACACTTTAAATTTATATAAAAATAGTTTACATATATTTTAAATTTTATTTATATATTAACAAGTTGTAAAAAATTAAAAATATAAATAAATAAATAAAAACCACTTAAATATGTATATTCAAAAATTCTTTATTCAAATTTCGTTTATATACTTTTAATTATTTCTAAATATAATCAAATATCAAATTCATTATCCCAATTCGCATTCAATATCTGTTCATTCAATAGCTGTTATTTGAAGAGCTAAGATTCCATTTTTATATTCAATAAATATGACAAACTACAAAATATTTACCAACACTACTGCAGACCCTTACAGCTTGGGCCAGGGTGTATAACACATCTTGAGAAGGCAGAGCATTGAGCCGTAAGTAAATTATGAATTGTAAAACCTAGATGACCCACAGGACTTTTCCGAGCGTGCCCACAGCAACAGCAACAGCAACAGCAACAGCAATAGCAATAGCAATAGCAACAGCAACAGCAACAACAATAACTCAAAAATGCAGAACCAAATTAGAGCCAACCTTATTGAAACTTTAATGCCCGGCACAAACAAAGCAAAGCTCCTGCAACGAGAGCTAAGGAGTTCAACTGACGAAGAGAAAGGATGCGGGGTTAGCCATGCGGAACCACTTACAAATCCATAAATGTGAATATTATTACTAAAATTGTTGTTGTTGTTGTTGTTATTGGTGGTGCTGTTGTTGCTGTCGTTGGCATTGTGCAAAGTCTGCCACATGCCCATGGGAACTCGTGTTGACTCGGGGGGCAATTTGTGCGGGGCAGTGGGCGGCCGGGTGAAACACCGCAATGACTTTAGCAAATAGTCAAGCAGCAACGAGAGACAACACAAACAACAACAGCAACAACACTAACACAAACAACAACAACTATGTTTGCACTTTGGTTTTGCGATTTGCAGTTGCTGTTGCTGCTGCTGTTGCTGTTGCTGTTGCTGCTGCTGCTGCTGCTGTGTTTGTTGTTCGAACGAATATAAATTCCAGTAGCTTTGATAGCCAGCAGCCGGAAACAAACGATTTTATTGGTAGTACGACAACAGCGATTGTTGTTGTAATTGTCCTTGCTATTGCCATTGTACTTGTTGTTGTTCCTGTTGTTGCTGTCGTACAACATGTCGTATTATTTGCGATTTTGGTTATTTGGCTTTTGTTTTGGTTCCATGCGTTTATGGCCAACTCCCCATTTCTTTTGGCCCTACGGCAATTGATTTTATTTTATTTATTGTTCTGCGTTAAACTATTAAATATATATACACATCTATATATATAAATATATATATATATTTTTTTTTTGCTCGTTTGATCTCTTGCTTTGGGTTATTTTTTATATGTGTATGAATTATATTTGTGGCGTCGTTCTGCTGTTGACTCAAGTTTGGCAAATAATTTGATTTGCAAAACAATAAATATTCCAAATATATAAATTATACTTAGTTCAGCTTAATATGGCATTTTCAAAGGATTTACCAAAAGGACAAGCTTTGGATTTGGCTCTGCGTAAGGTTTATTTATTTTTTATTATTAAACAAAATATGAATTCATTCAGTATAAATTTATTTTTTGTTGAATGCCTAAAATTTTATGTTATGAATGAAAGTAATTTTGAATCACAATACAATTAACCCAGACTAAATTGGATATATAAATAACTTAATATAATCAAATATAAATAAATGAATATACCAACCAAAAAAAAAAAAAAATAACCTACGTAAATTTATTTTTATGGTATTATTTTCTGTTAAAGGGGCTTTTAAGAATAATTTTTAAATATTTTATTTAATTATTTATATTAAACCATCAATAAAAAAAATACAGAACTTTTCAGTAGGTCGTCAATTACAAAATTCTAAGACTTTACATTTATAATGTATTTTGTTTACAACATTTTGAATTATGATATTGTTTATCACGAAAAATGTTTTCGCTTGGTTTCAAGATGAAAAAATTGTATAAATTATATTATACTTATTATTATATATTTGATTATGCGCATAGCTTGTGAGCTCCCATAGAAAAAGAAGCCAATATTTGTCTCCTTGCTTGTGGATTTTTTGTTTTTTTTTTTTTTTTGAGCCTCACACAAAGGAAAGTAAATAAATTAAGCCTCAAACTGGGGGAAAATAAGCAGGAAAGGCGGAACTTTCGCATAAATTAGCCGTTTGCATTTGAAAATTCGAAACTTCCTCGACTGAAATCAATTCGATACTTTTCAACAAAAACAAATTCAGTTCGCTGCTTAGTTGGGTTGGCGTTTTCTGCTGCTGAAAGCTGCAAAGTTTGTTTTGCCATTTTTCATTGCTTACAACAGAAAGTTTTAAGTAAAAAATAAATTTCAGCTAACCGAGACCAACAAAAAATAAAAAAAAAGGAACTAGCACAAACTCGCAGAGTTTGCAAAAAAAAAGCAATGCGAATAAAATAAAAATTCTGTATTTTCCATATAATTTTTTCGCATATATTTTGCGCCTTGATTTTTCGTCCATTTCCGCGCTGAGCTACTTGTGCACCGTGGGCTGGGCCCACAGTCAGACAGACTGCCAGACGAGTCACTTAGATATAGATATAGACAAACACACACGCAGTCATGCTCAGATTATTTTGTACTTCATTCGGAGCTGAGGGCAGCAACTGAAACTTTTTGAGAATCCATTGGATCCCATCCAAATTATAAGTTTTGCCCTCGATTCAATGCAGCTGCATAGACACCGTGGCTAGAGTTAGGAATAGGAATAGCATGGTATTTTGAAGTGTATTGCCTCTCAACTTTCGTCATGGCTTTTCCACTCTATTGGGCTGCCTTCCAGCTACAGAGGCCAGCCAATAAAAAGGGCAACTATTTTAATGGCAACAATATTTCAGGTCACACAGCAAAGAGGAAAAGGTTGGCTCTGGGCCGCCCTCCTTGTGGCCTTGCACTTAATGAAATTTTGTTTATGAATATTGTTTTTTAAGAAACTCAACGTCTGCTAAGAGACCAATTAAGTGAGTGATATAAAAAAGTTAGTATTCATATATTTACTGG
Source organism: Drosophila navojoa (assembly GCF_001654015.2). The sequence goes on from NW_022045865.1 coordinate 1,784,616, forward strand.
AGAATTTTTTGTGATAAAATAACAATTCTTTCAGAACAATTAGGATTGAATTGAAATTAGTTTTTCTAAATTGTTAATATTTATTCTAATTCCATAGTTCCTTCAGAGAGAAAGCTAAGACTTTGGCTAAGAGGAGAAAGCAAAATACAGTACAATCCGGCTATAACGACTCTGGACTATAACCAGATTTCATTGTACATATATAATTATTATGAACTTTCTATAATCAAAAGCTAATTTTATACAACTGGCTGTCAGATTCCATTAAGTTTTTTTTATATACAACTTCATTAACAATAACGAATTAATTAAACCTTGTTAAAGTTTCAATAACAACTTTTTATATGCCCTAAGATTAAAATGTCAAGCAAACGCTAATTAGGGAATTTTATTGATAAATAGAAAATAACGACGTTGATTCTGTTTTAGTAATAGTTTAAGCAGTTAGATAATTATTCAATCACATACTCCAAGTATTCTGGCTTCAACTAAGTAATATTTATGTCGCATTCTTCCAACTCACAGCTCAGGCAATATCCTTGCCAAATCCTGGGCAGCGTGTTGTGCCGCAATGCTGCAATCAATCACTGCGCAAATCGCTTTGGTGTCGCAAAGCACCGCTGGGCAAAGAGTTTTCGCCTTAGGAATAATATCCATCATTGCAGTCGCAGTAATCGTCTTCATTTCCAGCGTGCATGCCGCGTCGGAGTCGCCTTTGATGCCTCAAATTCAGACCCAGACCCAGACCCAGAGCCAAACTCAGACCGAGACCTAAGCCATGACTCAGAGCTGCATGGCAGGGCGCAAGGCGCAGAGGGAAGGGCGCTGTCTGCTTATGTGTGTGACGACCATGCAAGTCTCGTCTCCATCCAAACAGACCTAGCCTAACCAACTTGCCTGCAATCTCTCGCTGCGTAATCACATTCGAGTGCCTGCCCCCCTGCTCAGCTGCCCGCCTGCCTTGTGGCCCCACCAAGCAGCTCCACATGTGAGTCGAGGCGACGCCGAAGCTGTGCCGCATATAAATGTTTGATTTATGCATCCAAATGCTTGAATCGCAGCCAAAAAGTCTTTGCCATTGCCAGTGCAGCTGTTGTAGTTGTGGCTGCACTCGGAGTGGACTCTGACGCTGACTCTGACTCTGCGGCTTAGTCGATTTCCCATTGCCTCATAATGGCGGCACTTTGAGCTCACTGAAGCCACCGACACGGGCAGCTTATCCTATCGGTGCATTCAGTGCATCTTCGATGACGCTGACGCTGAAGACGAGCACATTATCATTATCAGCGGCACCACCGAACGCCCCTAAGGCTCTGCCGCGGCCCCTGTTCGCCATCGACGTGTGCGTATCTCCAGCTTGCGTTTGCCATCTGCCTGCCCAAAAGCCTTTCTAGTTCCTTGTAATCTTGCCAGTTGCATGCGTCGATGGCTGCGACTCTTGCGCCATTTATAGCTCGTTAAATGCTAAACAACTTATTCAACACTTCGATAGTCCACAGACCTAAGCCTGCGATTCATGGTCGTAGCCGTGGCCTAGGAAAAGCCAGCGTACAAAATATTACACAGAGGGAGAATATGAGGCATTACAATGAGTATATAAGGCATTACATATGCAACAATTTCATTAAATTTGAGGATATAATTGGTTCAGATTTTAATTGTAAATTATAGATACATGTATATATTTTTATATTTAATAACCTTCGTCATATCTAACTTATGGCTTCTGCTGTTGGAAATTAATTTGAAAAGTTTTTTTTAATTTTTGCAATTTTATTACCTAATTAATTAATTTATTAAATTAAATAATATATATATTTTTAATACCTCATGGAAAGTTCGAGAATATCAGTTATATTATGAGAATTTAATATATATGTAAATATAACTATATTATTAATTTACAATAACTTATATTTTCTGAAAAATAATATCATAATAAAGAGACAAAATTTTCCAGTGGTTTATTTATTAATTCGAATTTTTCCTTTTCCTATTTCCCATTAGACTAATTCTCGCTTGTATATCAATGAAAAGAAAATCCAAACAAAACGTTTCTTGGTTATATCAAAGATCCGATCACATAATAGATATAAGTTGTTTTCTTCTTGGACCTAATTTATTCACACATAATCTTAATTATCAAAGAATAAATATCAAATTTAACAAGTTTACAGGCCATGGAACACACCATACATACAGAGCGTTGACAATTTTGGCTGAACTCAGCTGAATGGACTCATGAATAATGCATAAAATAGTGACTAACCAAGTCGAGTCGGGGCGAGTCGAGGAGAGTTGACTTCATTGAATGAATACAATTGCAAAACTTGCGTATGCGCTGTTCGTCGAAAGTTTTCTAAGTTTTTGCTTAATAAATTTACGAGCAGAACTTTACGCCAGGACTTTGAATCTGCTGCCCAGCAAAAAGTAATCACTTAACTTTGCATTGTGTAAACTCGGCTACGCGGATGCTCGCCGTAGTCGCTAGTTCGAAAGTCGAAAGTCGGCTAGTCGCCGACTTAATCATCGCCCGCTGATATCTGGACAAGAACAGAGAGCATTCATTATGCTGCCCAGAGCTCTATACACGACCAGAACAAAGGGGGCAACTAAATCAACGAATAGGGAGCTCAACAGACTGCTCAAACTAATTTGCCAACGTATCGGCGGATCTGCCAAGAGCCAACATCACGGACAACACCAAACTACAGTTGCCACAGTTGCTAGCTGCCAGTTGGCAGTTGCCAGTTAGCCACCCGCGTGGAAAGCAATAAAGCAGCAGCAAAAAGAGAAATAGCAAACTTAAATAAACAAAATGTACTACTCATTATTTATATTCGCGACTAAGAGAAATAAAAATCATGGCAACAATCTGTGAGACAAAAACTTCATGGTATACAGGGTTATTATGTAAAGATGTTGCTTGATAAGCCAATAATAAACTCCATCATGAGCTGCAGTTGATGCTTAAGGATTAAACTAAACTTGGGATATGTTACGAAATTATTTGATTTGTTTATATGCCAATAATTATATATTAGTACTTGGCATTAAAAATGCTCAGCTTCCCTTTTCAACTATCATCTCATGCACAATGTATTTATGGGGAAGAGGTAATTGAATTTATTTATAAGCCATGAGAGCTTTAATTATAATTATTATGAAAATGTAAAAGCTAAAATAGAATTTTTTAAATAACTTGCATTAATTGGAATTAGCTAATTTAATTTTATTTATTTTGGAAAATTCTTTATATTATTTTTATTTATTAATTAAGCTCTTTGAAGCCTAATAAAAATTTCAAATCTTTGTATATAAGTATATGTCGGAGATGAAAAGGTTATTCGAATAGAATATCTGATCGATATATCGGTTCATGCATAGTGTTGGGTAATATTTATTAAGTGAGATGTTAGTTAAAATTAATATCGAGTATAGTCCTGGCGAGGTTGCTAGTTGGTTGCGATGGATGTAATCGAACAGTGGATTAGCAAGAGGAAGAAGGGCAACAGTGCAGGAACGCGTTGCACTTTAATTATATACTATCTTATTTTCTATATTGCTTGACTATTGTTAATTCGAATCACCCTGTAATCGAGTACTGAAATATGGTGAAAGTTTTCCTGCCACCAGACAATAGACGCAAGCAAGAGAAGCGCATTAATTTTTTGCTGCTTTGTTCGTCTTCGCTTCGTCTTGGCTTGGCCGCTGCCTTTGGATGCGTCTTCTGCTCGCACTTAAAAATTAATTTAATATTCTTGCGTATCCTTTCACGCCAGCAACTCGCATGTTCGAGCCACCGTTGCTGCCAGGCTGTTGCCATTGGGTGTGTCCCCTCGCATCCAAAGCGCCGCTGTACATCATAAAACTCCTGCCGTACATACACCCTGAATAGGATGAGCATCCTGCTCCAGCTTACTGCGTGCTGCTTGCTGCTGCTAAGCTCGCATGGCGGCTGTAAATATAATTACGTCGGGAAAATCCGATCCTTGCAGGATTAATTAGCGCGCATTATGAGACGCACTGTCGGCAACAACAGCGAATGGGGACCCGCGTTCAAGTCGGCTAGCACCGGCACACAGCACGCAGCTCAGCTTCGGGCTCTCGACTAATTTGCTCCCGGCTCGAGGAGTGGCTGGGCCCGCCATCCAGGGGGTGTTAACTAGCGCACAGACCGTAGTTCGGCTATACCTCTGTGTATACATGTGTACGTGAATCGCGCTGGCAACGTGCTGAAAAAATGCAAATGGGATACATTTGCTACTAATTAAGAATCCATGTTTTAAATATGCTGCTCGTTCACTTTTCGAGTATGTGCCGAGGTAAATGCCTGAGTCTATGGAACCCATCCCAGTCTCTGGATTGTGTGTGTGTGGCTGTGGTTTTGAGTTGCAAGGAGCGGCCATAAAAATATAAGTAGAACATGGCGCATAAATGTTCCAGCCAGCGGGTGGGCGGCAGATTGAATGACAGCAGCACCTCAATTTCACCTCTTCCACAATTATCTAATATGAAGGCCTTAAATTACCAGAAATTCAAACCCTTCACAGAGGCGAGCATCGAATAAGAAAATAAGAGGTAGTGTCTGCCAAATATGGAAGGCTTATAATTCGTATAAAATATAATTAGAGCTCAAAAGTTTCCATAAATTGTGATGCTTGGTTGGCTTCCCATACAATAGGAGTTGACATAAAGAAATAGATATAAATAATGTAAAATATTGCGCATAAAACTATATTTATAGAAGCTCTCCGAATTTTAATTACTTCCTTTAATTTGGGTTCTTCCAAGTTAAGCCTCAGTGCAGGTTTCCCTTGACATTCGATTAATGTCACATGTTTTTGGATCTTCACACCTATTCATAGTCAGCTTAAGTTCACAAGTTCACCTTTAGTATCTAGCGTTGAAATGTCACCAATGCAAGGACGCCTTTGATTCATGGGCTCATCGTGACAAGTCGGCGCGCCAACAGCCCAAAACAATGGGCCCCAAATTAGAAGCGAACTGGAAAACCAGGCGATTCTCGTAAAACTCATAAATGGCGCAATAACAATAAAATTCCGGTTGCGAATAAAGCTCACAACTTTCGAGTTGAATTGCCCAGATTTCGAAACTCAAACCCAAACACAAGTGTCAGCGCCAGTCGTAGACGCAGTCTCAGTACCAGTTCCAGCTCCAGTTCATAAAATTGAGGCTTCATTGCCAGCGCCTGTTGCTCCACGGAGCAGGCGGCCAACTGTTGAGCGGATTTTACGAGGCGAGTAATGACGTCATAAAAATTAACAACTTCATGGTGAGAGCATTTTTTTTTATACACATTCTTTTTATTACAATTTGGAGCTGTTTGAAATTTGCATTTGAAATAATTTGAATGTGTGCCAGGCAGACTTTCTATCCATGTCTGCCGAGGGAGTGGAGGGCCGAGCAGCTGGAGCTGGGGGGCGACAATCATTAGCTGGCAATCACGAAGTTCGAGCCAACTGCAATTCAATACAAACGCAAAGGCGGGAAATTAAAATGCAATCAGACGAGCTCAAAACTTTGGCCAAAAATTTATTTGCGTGCCAAAAACAAAATACAGCGCGCCGTGACGCAGCCGGAACAGGAGTCGGAATGCGGGAAAATTGCATCGGAAAATTTACCGTGCAAGCGAACGAGCCAGCGTATGCGGCCAGAAACAATGCACAGGAGACTCTGTGTGTTTGCGCAAGAGAGAAAGGGCGTGAAAGAGAGAGGGAGAGAGAGAGAGAGAAGGAGAGTGCGTTCAATAGCCAGTGAATATAATTTATTCGATCTCTGATAGCAGCGGCCTCTGTCCGACATGTCTCATAAAAATTGCAGTTTAATTACTCCATCGACAGTATCAATTTAGCGAAATCTTTTATTAGCGCCGCAGATGGATTGCCATCGCGTTAAAGCGCCATCTGTAGTCGGTTAAAGGTAAAGGATTGCATTTGGCCACATTCCACAACGGCCCGAGGGGGTGAACTGGGCTGATGGCGAGGTTTTTGGCAAGAGAATTTATCAGCGTTGACATTTTTTATGGGTTTCATTGGTGAGCTTGAAGAGGTATATGGGTCATATAGGAAGTGTTTCATAGGAAAACCTATCAGATATGTTAAAAAACAAATAAAGGTGAAAAGCTGAAGAAAATATTTAAAAATCTATAGAGAAAAATTTGACCAAAATGACTTGTAGGTGTATCTCAGTCATTTTAGTTTTATATAATCTATCGATGTATAGCAGAGTGACGATATAAGAGATCATAAAGCTTTTAGTTTAAAGCCGACACTGAAATTTGAAATAATTTAATATGGTTATGGAAAATAAAATCTGGTACATTTCAAAATTTTATATATGAAGGTACACTACTATATAAAGTCAACTTTAAGTATATTAGATATTATATAATATATTTGATATTATAAAATATATTAATAACTTTCACATTCATTTCACATGGTGGCTTTATATATTCCTTTCCGATTCTATAGACGCCATTCCAGCTTAATAACTTTTGAATGCCCATACACAAAAATTCAGAGTTTCAATTTAGTCTGCGGGCAGTCGTTCTATTCTTTTGCTTGCCTGCCTCGTTTCAATAGCCAAATATTTCCAATATTTGCACCCACGCCGACTGCAGCACAGCTGCTGCTGACCCCCAATCGCCAGTCAGGCAAGTTCTAGCCCAGTAGCTGTCCACTTCGCTGGCTAGCTGGCTAGCTGGCTGGCTGTCCAGCAGCAGTGCCACACGCTCATCCGCAAGATTTATGTATCTCAAATATGTGAGTGCGAGTGCGAATGCGAATGCGAATGCCTATGCAGCTGTAGTGGCCGTGGCTGTGACTGTGGCTGTGGCTGGTTGCAGAGAGCTGACTCCTTCAATTACTCCAGCTCCGGTTCCGACTGTGTGACGGAGACTCCGCCAAATCCAGCCACAGCTGTGAATGTATCTGTGTCCGTGTCCGTGTCCGTGTTTCTCTGTTTGCACATGTGTATCTGTGTGTTCTGTAAATAAGCGAGCGATGTTTTGTTATTGTGCCGCGCTTTTTAAATTTACGTGCGGCAAATGCAACATACTTCACTTACGGAATTTGCGTTAATGTGAATTTGCAGACCACTTCAGTTGGCCAGCCTATAGACCCGAAGCGCGTCCCCCGTCCTCTGGTCCCCCATTCCCTCAGCATTTGCATGCCATACGCCAACGCAACGAGGGGGGTGGGCTGGTGGGGCAGGGGTGCAGCTCGTGATGCGGATGCGAATACGCCGGGGCACAAGTGCAGCGGCATTGACTTTATACAAATGCACTATGAATGCATGTTGCTATTGTTGTTGTTGTTGTTGTTGTTGTTGTTGCTGTTGGCCTTTAGCTTGTCGTTGTTGTTGTTGTTGTTGTTTTAGTGTGCGCTTTTTTGCAGTGCATCTGCATCTGCAGCCCAATGTCAGATACAAGGTACATTCTGTCGGTGTCTGGGCCATTGCAGATGCAGATGGAGTACCCGAGTTTCCACTGCCTCAAACCTTCTTTCCATACGAATGCAGCTGCGTATGTGTATATACATATGCATGTGTGTGTGTGTGTGTTTGAAATGTACGTCCGTACGCAAATGCAGCCATGATTTATGATCTGAAACAATATTGAGCGCCCGAAAATTTATGGAGTGCTCCGCTTTGCAAATAAAACGAAATAAAATTTTGTCAGTTGTATTTTTCGTTTCAATATTTTTGCTTTTCGTAACTTACCAGATGTTGTTGTAGTTGTTGCTGATGTTGTTTTTATTTTTTTATTGTTGTTTTTATATTTTTTCTGTCTTGCCTTCAAACTGACCATTCATCCTTTTGAGGCCATCCATTTCGCCCTCGATTTATTTCGTTTCCGTGTGTGGTGCGACTATATGACGGTAAAATGCATTTCGTAGGAGGCCATGGCTACCAGCGGATGTACTATAGCGAAACTTCTCAGTTTACCATTCATTATATTATAGATAAAAGCAAGGTAAATATTTATAGCATATATCGGTAAATAAATATAAATTAATATTAATATTTATTGAATAACACTTTTTAACATTTTTTTTTTGTGTTTGCTATTGCTATTTTTGCTAAATTAATCTTAAAATCAACTAAGATAATTTTATACCATACGAATACATATTGCAATTTATTAAATAGATAATAATTTTTATAAATAAAAAAATGTTTAAATATTGAAAAATAAATATTTCTTTATTTATAAATATGTTTATATCTCATAATAACACAAAAATGAATTTAATTTTACGATCTACAACTATATAATGCCAAATAAATTATTAATAATTTGTATTAATATAAATGAATACAAATATTTATTGAATAAAAAATACATTTTAATATTAAATAGTGATAACATTTTTTACATAAAACTAAATTAATTATTCCCAAAATAATACAACAGCTCATATTAAGTTATGTAATCTACGCATGAGTCTTATGAATCATTTTCCAATAGCAAAACGGGGTTTTATCGATTGGAAAGCTTGCTTTCGATGATAATATAACAGCTTAAATATCGATAAAGTCCTGTTAAGACGATAGCTGACTCGGGTCTTTGAAGTCTCATCAAGTAGCCTTTGCGGTATTGCTTAAATTAGTTCTCTGTGCCATTTTTCATCAGGGAATGTCAGTTAACTTTTGTGAAGTGTTGAATTTTGTTGAACTTTTACTTTGAGACGTATAAATTAATTGGTTATAATTCGTAAGATATACATTTTAGTTCTTTGCATTTCACGGCGCTCAAATGCGCTGGAGCTCCTTGTAAAATAATCCCAGCAGGCGTTTGGCTCCAGCTGTCTCCATCTGTCAATTATAAAGCAAATTGTCTTAAATTCTTTGACAGAACATTCGGAAGTGCCAAATACCATTGATCAACATGCCGCTGGAATTGATTGTTATATCGCTGATGCGCACTGACAAGTGGATAAATGTGCTAATGCTGAATACCCCGGACGAGGACTTCGGCCGGCTGCAGAGCAGACGCATCGATGTGAGCTCCGATGGCATACGCTGGATCGAGCGCGACTATGAGCAATTCACGCCCCTGGGCAAGTTTTTCGAGATCAACACCAATCCCGAAGCAGGCATCACAGTGGACAAGGAAACGAGCAACGCCACTGCCCTGAAGCTGAGCCTCGTTCGCATCAACGATGCGGCCCTCGACCAGCAAACCGTCGATGTCGGGATAAAGGAGCTGCAACTGCTCCTGAGCGGAACCTGTACCCTGCACTGCACCAACTGCTACAACGAGCTGGTGGCCGCGCGTTGCTTCAGCTCCATTCGTCCCATGCCCATTCAAACCATGGAGCCACTGAAGTACTTTTGCCCTAAGAACCGGGTGCCCACAGCGGTGGATGAGGGCGAGCTGTACTATGCCCTCAACTACATTGTGATAAGTCCCCAGATCCTGGGCAAGCGCCTCGTCCAGTGCGGAGGGCGTATTCACTGTGGCCGCTGCCTGCATCTGGTGGGCGAGTCGTTGGGCGAGAAGGTGGCCGTGCAGCTGTACGTGGATACACTCTGGGTGGGCTCGGCTGGCCAGGATGGCATGCCAGAGGGGCGTCTGGAGAAGTTCTTTGGCCCGCTGACGGTCTCGCAGCTCATGCTGCACCTGCTGCAGGACGCCGTTCCCATCAGCGATGAGAGCACCAGGCTGTTCCTGAAGACAGTGCGTCCGGATGGTCAGCTGCACTATATGCTGCTTCTCGTGGACACCAAACCACTGCATCTGCTGCGCTCCAAGCTGTCGCTGATCGAGGACCTCAATCTCGGCGACTACGATGCCGACATATCGCTGATCTCGCACAGCGACAGCAGCAGCGAGAGCATCACTGCAAACAGCAGCGACAGCGACAGCGACGATAGTGGGCCGAGTGTTAAGCGCCGACGTCGTCCCCATCGCAGCGGCGATTCGAAGCCGGTGCACGAGATTAAGGTGCGCGGCTATCGGGGCTGCCGCATCAACTATCACATGTTCAGCACCGACGAGGAGCTGGCCGCCAACACGAAGCTCATCGAGCAGTGGCGCAAGGAGGGCACGCCCATGGTGCGCATCTCCTATGGGATGATGATGGATCTGCTGCGGGAGCTGAACGTGAACGAGCTGCTGGTGGAAACGCTGGAGCGCATTGCGCCCGATGAGAAAACGGGACGCGTTAGCTACATCATCTATGAGCCCGACGAGGATACATAGACGAACTCTGGGCACGCTCGAAGCTCACTTGCTCACCTCGCATTCCAATCGACTGATGATATATGTACATATCTCATTAAATTATTCACATGCTAGAAATGCATTCATACATATATCAACTTTTTTTTGTTTATTTTTTTTTAATTGAGGATTCATTGTGGAGAAAACCTTATGTACTTATTATAATAGCGGTATTTCGCATGATTCCTTAAGCATTTTCTTTTTCATCACATTCAATTTATAAACAAATTATATACAATGCCTTAGATCCACGATGGTTTCATAACTAAAATAAAAACTGGGACTCAGATAACATATATAAATATACACAACAATACCTGAACTGTAACACAAATATATCTTAACATAAATATAATTGATAATTCAAAATATCAGTGAGTCTGTTTTCTATGGCTCATTTACTATGAGCTGCAGATAATACAAAACTGTAATAAAACATTCGACTTCATGCTAAATAAAATAACTTATCAATATACGAAAGTTCGGCTTGACGTGGATTCTTCTCAGGGTAGCCTTCAATGGGCGCATTCGTTCCATTTGAGTGGGATTTGGGTCTGGTATTTGGTGTGCAGTGGCACTAAAGAGACGTGGCGCATGTGTATCGACAACTGTTCCTGCTAGTATTCATTTGCAACTGACAACTGCTATAAAGGAGGATAACACGCACATTTATCATGTTGCACACGCAGCGATTTGTGCTCGATTCCGACTTATCAGCAACTGCAGCCGCCCTGTCAGAAAGGGAGTGAGTCTGCAGACGAGGCGTGCACAATTGAATGCTGCTACGCATCTCTCGAAATGCTAGCCGGAGCATCAGAGGCTTAGGCAAACGCTTCCCACTGTCAAAGGACATGGAGAAAATTGGGCTGCCTGCATATCTATCAGCAGCAGCACTCGGATTCGTGTAGCTGCACCCACATGTGGCTGCCACACACATACACACACACACACACAGCTGGTGGCCGCCATTTTGTTTCTTCTGTCAGCATATGGCCGCAGGGATCTTCTGGCGAAGGGGGAGCCAGGAAGTGCTGCCAAGCGCAGCTAGAAAAGCATCCATATTCTATTTTAATATGACAAATGCACAAGACTCGCCGCACCGCGCGTGACTTTTGTCAAATGTTATTCTCATGAAAAATGCTGGAAGAACTGTGAGTAACTCAAAAGACATATCGTGGTATGCAGGAAAATTTTGAAAATGATTGAAATATCGAATTGGGATTGCATGAGCTACATATATAGACTAGACTAGATGTTTAATAATTGATTAAAAATTCGAATTTATATAAAATTAAATCTATCTTAAAATTAAGCTATCTATTAAGCATTTATCATATATCATTGACAATTTTGTGTAGAAATCTTATTGTCATTTATTATGTAACCTTTATTTTATCAAATTTGCATTCATTGTCTGATAATCTCAAGTGATCTCTGCAACCTTTGATAACCTTCAATTACATCATCCGCTTCATAAAGATCTTCTCTCCAAACTCAGTGCCAATTAAGATCATTTTGGCAATACCTTTAGCAAGCACAAGGCAACATATGTCCTGATTTATTGATTCGTATATTCATTTCTTGAGAGTGTGCGGCTCATGTGCCGAGTTTGTGCTGTGTTGCATGCCACACTTGCCGCTGTCTAAGCATCCTGTACCGTATGCCATAAATCATAAATGCAGACAAAATATTCGCCAGGAGTAGAGCAAACACACACGAAAAAACACAGAGTCGAAATTATGCTTTGCTCCAGATTTGTCGCCGTGGCAGCAGGCAGCAGGCAGAAGGCAGCTGGCAGGACTCGAACAATTCACGTAGAGTGCGTAGTTTGCATATGTGGGCGGACGCAGGACGAACGCATCATAAAACAACAAGGACAACGCACAAAAAATATTTAGAAAAGAATTACGCTTAAATGCAATTGCTGTCATATTTTTTGTCTGTTGCGTTGCGTTGCGTTACGAAAGTCCTGTGCATGCGGCGCTTGTGATTTACGATGCTGGCAAAAGGAACTCGAGCGCAGCAGGACGAAGTGCAGCTCCGCTCTGTAGCTTGGACTCGGCGCTGCGGTGGGCAATTAAAACGCGATGCGATAAAGCCACCAAAGTGCAATTCATACATCGTTAAATGGAAATATTCATTGAGATTTTCCCCAGCCAGAGCTAATTTATTATTAATTGAATCGAACTGAGACGACAGCCAACTCCTGCCGCCACTCAGCCACTCAGCCACTCAGCCACTCGAACGTCCCGGACGTCGCAGAGACGCTGTGTGACCCGCCGCCATGTGATGTGAGTTTTATGTTCTATTTATGTTGTGCAAACGATGCCCCATAATCGTAAATATATCAAAACAAATCGTTAAAATCGATCGTCGTCATTTGGCGCTGCTTGCCTCGATTCGAGCTCACATTCAGATACAGAAACAGAAACAGATTCAATGGGCGAGGGGCGCAGGAATGCGAACGGCTTCATTTGCGGAGTTTGGAGCAGTTGTTGTTGTTGTTGTTGTTGCTGTTGTTGGGGAAGCTCTATCTCTACATGAAGTGAAGTGGCGCGAGGGTCGACGCGTGTCAATTGAGTTGCTCTCACTCCTGCGCATATTTGTATATGATATTGAAAGTCAAATTTGTGTGCCTGTGTGTGTGTGTGGGTGCGTGCGCCCATAATCATTGGCGGCGTTGCCAGCCAGAAGGAGCTCATAAATTTTGTGACTTAATTAAGTTGGCAACACTTGAAAATTGTTTGAATTTTGTTATTTTTTCCCCCTTTGAGTGTGCCATCAGCTCAATTGTTGTTGTTCTTGTGGCTTGAAGTGAGTCTTCGTTTGCATTTACAGATAATAATTGTAAGAGCCCATTATTGAATCCATATTGATTTATAACTATTGAATAGGCACCGAATAGGCCGATTACAAAAGAATTCCTAATTGGCCGAAATAGCGAGGGGAGAAGGGAGAATTTAGAGCAAACAGGCAATGTCCTACCCAATATGTATTAAAGTATTCAATTTGTATTAAATAATCAAATTAAATTGATAGATTATTTATATTTATATTTTTTATTAGAATCTAATAGCACACACATTAAATGCTTTAAAAAAAATTCTATCTAAACAACAAAATTTTGTCGGACTTCAGTTGAATTTCCAGGAACCTTATTTAAATGAAATCAACATACACTTGCTATGGCTCTTCGTATAATGCCTTCAGAGCTCATGTATTTAAGAAATATGTAGCAGCTATTTTCAAAACAAATAACCAAACACGATTTTTAGTGCGTTTTGAATGTGAGCAAGCGTCAAACTTTGTTCATCGCTGCATTTGTTTATTTGTACAGCGCTTGAGAATCTTCAAAAACAAAAACAAATGTGGAAATATTCGCAGCACGCCGGAATGCATGAAGAGCCATGGTAAAGAACCGGAGACCCACCGGCTCCCAATGGCAGCCGTTGTAGTCGAGGTCTGCGAGGTGCCACACGATATGTGCTGAGGGGCGCTCGAAGGCGGCGTTTGTTTATCCAAAGGGGGTCGACACTTGGCAGCCACATGCCCCGTTATTTGTTTTTATAGACTCATTTTATGTGCTCCATGTTTGTTTGGCTCGATTGCGCCACACTTGTTGAGGCCGGGCCATCTTTATGAGCGCTTCGCCCACGCAAGCGAATCAGACTGAGCAGAAGCAGTGTTACGCACACATAATAACCATAATAATAAGAATTAACTTGCTCATTACCACACAAAAGGATTGGACAAGGCTGGCAGGTCTGCTAGGGCAGACAAAAGCCTCATAAAGACATCATAACTCAGAGCCTGCTGAAAGGATAAAGCGGACACGCCACCCACAGAGAGGCGAGCCGAGGAGGCTGGCAGGCAATAATTAAGTACTTTTCTATGCAAAATTGGAACGCAGTCAAAGGCCACAAGAAATCTCTCACGCTCTCGCTCTCGCTCTGCCTCTTAGCCAGTTGCTCAGGTAATTCCGGGCTAAATTAAAATCTCCCTCTGTGCACGGCAAGTGCTCAAGACATTGTCACACATTATCAGACGGCCAGAGAGAGAGAGAGAGAGAGAGAGGGAGAGAGAGTAGTATCTCGAACTGGGCTCAAACTTTGCGAAACAAAGACCTACAGCTGAAAGGGGTGCGTATGACCGGGTGGCGTATGACCATGGGCGGGGTGGCTGGCCGAGCTGCTTGTTGACTTACTCCAAGACAAACTTTTGCGCGGTGGCAGCTCCTTGGCGAACGGGCGTCGCAGCTGCCGCCCTTACGGCTCAATTGCAATTACGGCAAATTACTTTATTACATCCGTAATTGTGTGACCATCAAGCGTGCCAGTTTTCGGGCAGTGAAATTAGTGTGGCAGACGCCACAAGTGTTTCTACCCCACGCCGTCCCCTCCCGCATGAGTGCACAGCTACGTCCATGTCTCAGTCCATCAATAGCCAAACATTTAGTGCCACATAATGTTGCACGCACAAACGCCGTCGGCTGCAGCAGCGTCGGCAAAGCAGAGTTGAAGCTACGTTTGAGACGTAATCCTCGAGTCAAGCTTATTTAAATGTCGACGTTTGTCGTATTGTAAAAATAAAATATTATAAATACATATGTATATAAAATTACTGGAAAAAATATATGTATATGTATAGATAATAATTTTTAGATTTTATTGTGATTGTGAGCCTGATAAAAAATGTTGACCCAATAAAGCAGTTAAATATATAGTTTTTATATAATAAATAATAGATTCATGAAATTTCAGTTTAATTTTGTTGTGTTCTTAACAGAAAAATGATTTTCAAAGAATGTTGAAAATTTATTTTTTAAAAGATTGATCACAAAATATATATTTTTAGTAATAGAAAATAATCAATAATATTTGTATTTAATTGCAGCCAAAACATTTTAATACTCTATTACAAGCATTGTTTAAAAATTAAAAATAAATTACCAATTGCTGTATCCAATTTGAGATATTATTTGTAAATCTGTAATTGCCAACTATAGCTGAGCAGTTAACATATTTCTACCTTAAAATCTACTTACAGCCACATTGAGAGTTTATTATGAATTAATAACTCAATCATCAAATAAATAATACAAATATATTGATTTCTTTTTCAATGCAAATGAACAATTAATCTTTGCCTTTTCAATAAAATTTAACGACACTTGGAAATAGTTTTCCATCTTTATTAGCTTTATGGCACGAGTTGTTGTCAATATCATTTAAAAGTGTCGTTGCTTAAGCTCGTTTACGATCTCGTGTGGGTGTCCTCTGACGTCACGACTGCGAATTTGGCATCAGCGTGCCTGTCGAACGGAGAACGCGCGCCAAAACTGCGCGCTGCTCTGCCGCGCAGACGCGGCTCTCACAGCTCAGCCATATTTATTTATGATGTAAACAAACCATTAAACGGGAGAATTACGAGCGCAGTCGCAGTCTGCGCTCTGCTCGGCCACGATGGCAGCGACGCTGCAGCGCTGCGACGGCAGAGCAGAGCGGCAGAGCGACCGAGCTGCAGCAGCGCGATATAAATCACGCACACGCGCACAAATTTACGATGTCGCTGCCTCTCTCAGCTCGCATCGTGCTGCTCGCTTGCACACGCTCGCTCGGCTTAGCGCCCTCTCGCTCGCAATGCTTTATAGCTGCCGGGAATGGTTTATTGCTAGCATGTTCATCTTCTGCTTGCTGAGCATGCACACACACACACACACACGCACGCACGCTGGTGCTGGCAGCATGGGCACTGCGCACTCTCTCTGAGCGGGAGAGAGAGAAAGAGAGCAGCTGTTTCTGTGTCAAACATATGCTTGTGTTGTTGTTGATGGCAGTCAGAAAGGGAAGCAATTAAATTGGGCAACGGCACTGGTGTGAGCGAGCCGGCCAATCAGTCTCCGCCCATTTTGCGTGTTGGTAAGCGTCAGAAAACCGCTGGCAGTTCAAAAACAGCCAAAATAGAAGCAAATATTTTGCATTTCCCTGCCAGCCCAGGCATTATTTTGTGCAGATGTCGCTACGCTTGCTGCAAATACTCCGCTGGCGTTGTCCAGCACTGGCCTAATGAGAAACCTGTTAGAGGAGCACGCCGAGAACTGGTTCAGAGCACGGCCAAATTTATGGCTACACGTGGCTTTCATTGAGAAACTGATTCTGCGGCACTGGGCAAATTGCTTTGTTTATGGGCGTTTACTTTTGCAGCGCAGACGAAATTTACGAGCTCTTGAGCTCTCATTCGAGTGAGTTTTTTGAGCGCATCGTCGCAGCGGTTTGAGTGGTTTTTGTGTTGGTATTTTCGCAGCCAGCGTCTTGCCCCGAGCTCTTTTAATGCGCTTTATGTTGGATTTGAACTTGAAAATTGCTTTATTAATCATTAAGGAATAAGCGCGTCTATTAGGCGTCATTTATCATTTGGGCACCAGGACGGCAGATGGTGGAAACTCGATTAGTTGGTGACATTTCAAAACTAATAACATTCCCATAAATTAAAAACAAAGTTTCATGTGTTTTATTTTATGTATGTTGCTACATAGTATCAGATAGTAGTATCTATACTAAAAAATAGGTTAAATAGGCTTCTAAATAGTAGATGCGAAAAAAATCTTTTTGAATGCTCAATCAACAGTACCGTATATATTTGGGAAAATTAAATTAAAATTTGCTTTATTAATATTTCTGTGTATTTGTATTGTATTAAAGTAAAAGTTTCCATACCATGTAATGCTAAAATATATTATTTTAGTATATAATTATATGGCCCCATTCAATTCTGATACTAAGACAATATTTATAAATTCATTTGCTTTCTTCACTGTCTCTTAACATTAAATTTCATTATTAGCTAAATTCTCCTTCACACTTGGCTATCAGTTTTCATATGATGATCTTCACGATATTATTTGCGGTATTTGTTATACCCTGAACCCATTGAAAATGGGAAATCAGGGTATAATGTTTTTGTGTAAAAGTATGTAACAGGCAGAAGGAATCATCGCAGACCCCACAAAGTATATATATTCTT
>NW_022045865.1:1801900-1877036 GCF_001654015.2 Drosophila navojoa
GTTCAGGGTATCTCCTAGTCGAGCAGTCTCGATTAGAGTCTTCTTACTTGTTTAATATTAAATATATGATAATTAAATCTCGAATTTTACTTTTTTAAATAATTAAAATTGATTCAATTAACATGTATTTTTCTTCAATAAATATGCTTTCTTCATTTGTATGTTACCTCTAAGCCTGGAATCCATCTACTTTCCGTGTTCTCTATTATTTAGTTGTATAAAACAATGAAAACTATTTTCTATTTTATTTCGTAATTGATTTTGATTAAATACAATGCATATTCTTCAAATAATTGAACCATATTTTTAATTTTGCTTAATAATAATCCCGTTTCTAATGCAACTTTATAATTTTTGTACTTAAAAATTTTTATTTCCTAGCATAATAAAATGGCATTTAATTTGAAAAGAAAACCAGTATCTGAGCGTAGTTAAATGCTTTTTGTAAGTGCTACACGTAAAATGAATTCTACTACGAAGAAGTTGAAGTTGAGTGTGAAATCATCCTGGCAGGCGGTCAGACCACCAAAACAGACAGACATGGAGACAACCGCATGAGCAAGCAGCTCAAATTTATAAACTTGCCCATAAAACTTGAACATGGGCAACTCGGAAAAGGCAACTGGTGCCACATGCAGGAGAGGAGCTGCAGCGGCAGCCACAACAGCAATAACAGCGGCTGAAGCACTGCATAAGAGTGCATAAAAAATAAGAAAACACACACACTAGATGAAGTTTCCTTCAAGCCGCAGCAAAAGCCAAGGCAACCGCAAGGAGCAAAGTTTTAATTTTTGGCCCAGGCAAATGTTGCGGGCGAGCAATGTGCCAAGGGGGCTTGCTCCTGCGCCTCCTCCCTTCCCTTGGCCCTCATTCGCCTCTTCCTCCCCTCTAGGAGCTAGCTGGAGCTGGTGTGTTTGCTCGCCCAGTGTGTGACAAACTATCTTAATGGCTTTTCGCAGCTTGGCGGCTCTTAAATGCGAATTTAATTAATTGGACACTTAAGTTAACGACATTTCTTTGCTCGCTCTCGTTTGACTGACTCCGACTGCACACGGCGACGATTTTGATTAATTGGCCAACAGCGTACGCCGACTCCACAGGCAGCCAGGCAGGCGGCAGGGAGAAGAGCAGAGGCCAGCGACTGCGACGTAAACTGAGCCATTGCCAAGGTGTTGGATGCTGCACGCACTTAATTGATGGCCCTCGCAGAGCCGAGACTACCATCTTGCCACATTGTCATTGCCGTTCAAAATGGCGTTGAAATCGAATGAAAGTATGTTTTTTTTTCTCAAGCTGCTCTGTAAAGCAATGTATATGTTGCTTATAGCTATTTTAATATATATGATATATTTAATATTCATATAAATATGTCTTGTAAAACAATCAGCTTTCATATTTGAATTTTGAAAACATTTGGTCATCTAAATTTTTTTTTTTCTGAGTGTGAAAAGTGAACTTTTCCTAATCTCTTCAAAGGAATTGTAAATATATTTTGCATATTTAAATAAATTGACAAAACGGCTCTTTTATCTCCTATAAAAAAAAAAAAAAACAACAATATATATATAAAAAAAAAGAGTTTATATGAATAATTAATTTTTGTTTGTTTCTTGTTTGCATATAATTTAGTTTCAACATTTTGTTGTAATGATACACGTTATATTTTAAAATTATAATGAAATACATACATTATATTAATGTATCGTAAGTTCTAGTATTGAAAATTTAAGTTCTACAAGATTTTTTTTTAAGTACAGAAAATACTGTAAAATAATAATAATAATAATAAGGTAAAAATAATAATAATACATTTTTATATTATAATTTTTACAAGTTTCAGGGAAGTATTTACTGTATTACTTTACTGGTTTGGTAATGCAAAATATATATATAATATAACAAGCAGAGACATCTATTTATTGTAATTCATAAAATTCGAATTAGTTAGTAATTATTTGCTTACTTTATCTATTCTTTTAATCTGGTTTGGACTAATTTTTCTTCAATCTTTTAAACTTTAAAGATGTTAAAGAAATAACTATGGGGACTCTTGGGGAGGCGGTCTAACCAAAGTCTAAACAAAGGACTAGAATACAAGCACAAGGAACTGGAAGTCCTATTCTCTGAGCTGAGTTGGTCGCTGCTGGGCGACGCACATTCATTAATTTAGTGCAGAGAAACATTTTTTGAATTGTTTTGTAGTTTAATGCGAACTCGGTTAAATTTATGTACTCAGCCAGCTGAATTTTCTTAGTCTCAAGTTTGGCCTTGTGGGAGACCCAAAAGTGCAGTCCAGCGCAGGCAGAGTTTCAGCCAAGCTTCCAAAGTTCAGCATTTGCCAGCTCTCTTTGAATTTATTTTGCGGCAAGACAATTTATTTGCTGGCGTTCAAATGTGAGCGCTTATCAAATAATTGCCGGCCTGCAAATGTTGCACAATTAAGCGGTAAAAGGTTAGGGCCAGCGTCCGCCGGGGTTTGACCGCACAGCCGGCCACTGGCCACTGGCAACTGCCCCTTGTCCCAATGCACACCCACACACACACACAGACAGACACAGACACACTCCCACTCACTCCCACACACACACTGAACATGATTTCTTTTTTTTTTTTTTTTTTTTTTTTTTTGGGGAAAATTTTTTTTTTTTTTTTTCCTTTTTTTTTTTTTTTTTTTTTTTTTTTTTTGAGTGCAAATGTTTTTTTATATTTTCCTCCTTTTTTTTGCATGTGTTTTCTTGTGAGCGCTTGTTGCGCTCTCACCTCGCAAATGTTTTTTAATATGCTCCATTTCAGGCTTATCTTTATTGTCTCGTTTAGTGGACAACATATGAATGATGCTCCATTTACACACGTTTCTTCTTTCGCTTTTGGCTTAGAGCAGAAAGAAAAAAAGGAGGCAAAATATTTAAATGTTTCCAGTCTTTAGCTTACCGATTTTTTGTTGTGAAACTCTTTATTAAATTATAAATATATATGAGTAAAGATATATTCCATTCATTCTTATGTTAATTAGCAAAGTTGGCCTAAAGATTTTTATTAAACAATTATTTTTCTGTTATACAATAAACTTGATTCATCTAGAGTCTGATATAACAAATACTTTAGTTTTAAGTTGCCAGAAGTAAAAGTATCCATCAATTTTGTATTTGAGAATTATATTTAATTAATTTATTTTTTGTAAATGAGTAATTTACATGAAACTTCTGTTTATTTATTTGATTTTTGGGTTGTTTTTTAATTTAATTTAATTTTTTTTTAGCAATGGACTTTTATCTCTGTCTTTAAATATACAAATATACAATTTATATACAAATTTATTTAATATTGCATACTAAATCAATCAACTGAATTTTCTTTCTATTTACAAAGAATTAGTTGTAGTAGTATTTGTATATATGCATGCTTTCAACTCGATCATCTAATTTTCAGCTGTTTGCTTAGGTTGCTGCGGAAATGCGTACAAATTAGTGCAGAAGTTGTCTAGTTGATAAGAGCATGATGTATGGTGTGTCCACATGGGGTTTGAACCCTCGCCACGGGGCCAAAAGCCAGCCACTCGGTCCCCGGACCAGCTGCAATCGATCATTTCGAGCGCGTGTGCAGTCTGTGGAACCTGATGCCACACGGCCAGGTTTGCGATGGAGGAGACGCTGCGTATACCAGTTTGTCACAGAAAGCTGCAGGTTCGTGTAGAGGCGATCAAAATGCCGGGAAGACCGGCCAAGTGGAAGGCCGGGCATCCAGCCGGTCAGCCAGTCAGCCAGTCAGCCAGTCAGCCAGGCAGGCAGTGCGGCCATCTTGTGGTCCAGTGTTTGGGGCCTCGAGGTGTGTCACATCTCTTTTGTGTCGCACATTTGTCAGAAATTAATCATGCGCTTGTTTTTGCATGCGTGTGTGTATGCGAGTGTGCGAGGAGCAACAACATTCTTAGCTTTTTGATAAATTAGCCGTCGACCCGTAGGAAGGTGCGAGCTGCTGTCTGGCTAACTCTTAGTCCGGCCAAAGTCGTTGACTGTAAAATGCAATTAAATGCGACCAAAACACACGACTTTGGTGGCGCAATTAATTTTCATTAAAAAGCAAGCCAAGAGCTCTGGCAACACATTCGCATGGCCAGCAAAAATCCAAGCGATCGCCGGCCGATATGGACGATCGGAACATGAGTTACTCATGTGCATTTAGCCGAGTGCTAAGTGAGGGCCGGGCCATGGGCCAGGGCCAAGCGTTGCATCGATTGACGCTAATTGATATGCTTATCGGCAATCGATAAGATTACGATTGCGATTGCTCAGCCGCGCGGCGCAGTTCAATCCACTTTCAATTTGACAGCCCCGACAGACAGGTGACAACCCATAACTCACGATCGTTCGGCACCGCATACGCATTCTATATGTATATCTGTATGAATTTGTCTCCAGCAGTCCTTAGTATGTCCGCTTCTTTGGTTATGCATGACCGTATGCGATATGCCAGACACGAATCGTTGCAGGAGCACCGTGAATTATGCCAAGTCAGCCAGCCAGCCAGTGTGTAGGCTTAGCTTTATGTCTTGCTCCGCGGAATTCTTCAAAATCTGCATGCGCAAGAATCCGCGTCATCTCTCTGGGGTCTTGGCGAATTCCCTTTTTCATGCTAATAACATAATTGATGATATTGTCTTTTAATTCGTTGCACTCAACGTGCCTCGCATGCTAACTCAATTCGGTGGCACATTCATGTGTGCAACGATGGGATTCTTTGCTTGACTTGACGCTAACTAGCAAAAAGTGTGGAGTAAGCCTGAAGAAGGAAAATAAAACTCAAAACATTTCCAAAAAAAAAACACTGTCAAGCATCGTATCGGTTTTAGATCGAAACAAATCCCATTTCTCTCTCTCTAATCTTTCATTCGCCACGCTGTGGAAATCAACAACAAAAGCGACAAGTAAAAAGTCAGTTAAGGGGATTTCGAGAAAGGATTCCACCTTTGGAGCAAAACAAATTAGAGATTTCAAATGTAATTTACGACCAAAATGGTTGATCTATGATGGGTATTAAAGGTTTCCATGGCGTCGCTGCTGCTCTTCTTCTTCTTCTTCTTCTTCTTCGTCATCTCCTCTTCTTCTGCTTGTTCTTGCCGCCTCTCGCCTGTTGACCTAATGGGGGTGGAAATACACACACGCACACACACACACATGCACGTGGAGCATAATAAGCAAACACCTTCTGATGGCAGCTGCTAATGCTAGTCGAATACTATTCGAATAAAATGTAAAGGGTTGATTGATTTTCAATTGAATTATTATAATTTGTTTAATTCAAACATGGAGTGAAACTCCAATAACTAAGGAGGTTTTCAAAAAATATATGATGCAGTCAACAACTTAGACTCGGTTGATGATTTTAATAAATTAGCAAGCAATGGAACACTAGTTAGTAGGGTATTCAAGACTTTAGCTTGATTGTTATTATGCGCTTTTCTGAATACCCTGTAAGCTATACAACAAAAACTCATTGTAAGCATTCATTTTATTAATTAGCAAATTTATATATACTTTATTTATTTTATTTAATTAAATGCACTAGACACAAAATTCATATTTTTTATTTTTCATCACATCTTTTTAAGCAAGAGTAGGGTATTATGTTCAGTTGACTTTTTACCCATAAGAAGTGGTGGGTTGTACAGGCATGATTATATATTTGAGACTCCTTAAGCCACATATTATTTTAGGAATTAAAATTAAATAAATAGGCATTTATTAAAAAGTTTTTAATTATCGATGACTAAATACCCATTAAGTTTTTTTTAAAGGGTAATATTTTTTTTTTTTTTCGATAATTATTAAAACCAAGCTTTATTATTAATCATTAAGTAATGAATTCGAAAAATATTAAATAAAATATATTCACTATAAAAATAATTCACTTCTAATAAGAAACTTGTATGGGTGCCTAAAATGGGGCTGTAGTTCTTTAGAAATATCATATGAACGACCTGACGTGTGAATCAGTATTAGATCTCATTTTGGGGAATATATTGTATTACATAGTATATTTACTACAGTAGATTATAATAGGTAGTCTAGCGCTCATCTTCTTCATATTTAAATTATGCTGATACGGCAAAAAACCTAAGCTTAGGCATGACTATTCGAAATTGAAGCAACTAACTTGGTTAGCTGGTTTTAATTTTGTTGTTGCTTGTTCGCTGCCTTTTCGCCTTTTTACACATAAGCGACGCCAACGACGGCCAATAGCCGCCCGGACGCCATTTGAGCCATTCATCTTGTTAGCCGCCTGCTGTCTGCTTATACGAATACTGCATCAAGAAATCTGCTGCAAAACGGGAAAATAAATCAGTGCGCGGCGTCGAGCGTTTGGGGCAAGTGCTGTGCGACACACACACACACACACACACACACACACATGGGTACTCGATACTCATATGTCAAGTGTATTTTTGGACGTCTGCGCTGACCCCTTTGCTGTGCACCTACCCGCCGAGCGAGCCAGCGACAACTCTTTCACTTGGCGTCTTCTGCTTTCTTCAGATTTGTTTTGCCTTGCTTTGGCTTGCCTTGCGTTGCTTTAGCAGGCATCCTTAGCGCTGAGATTTATGACATTTTAGTTGGCATCGTCCACTTATCTTATCGCATTGTTGGCATCGCACTCTCTCGGCGTAGAGAGCAGCGCAGCCCGGAGTCGACTCAGCTCTGTTGCTCTTGTAATGCATTTCTTTGGCGTGACCTCACCGTACTGTCAGCCCTGTTGGTTGACGAAAATCTGTTTTATTGCCTCGCAACGAATCGGAGGTCATATCGACGGCCTTTCCACTGTGTGGTAGGTGCACGTTGTTTTATGGCTGAATTAATGTAGCTACCTGTGCGGCCTGCAAGCCGGAAAGCAAAAGTGCTTTGGCTGTGACCTAATAATGCGTAATGCCTATAATTTCCGCTAGACAATGGACATCGTAATGTGGCATTGAGGTCAAGGTCACCGAGTGCTTCACCTGTGCAATTTAATGGCATTAATATTTGTAGCATGGCAAATCGAAGGACAAAATATGTATTTACTCTCATTTTCTTTCTTATATTTTCGACTTGCAATTGTTGTCGATATTTTATGTTTATGATTTGAGATCGGGCTGATAATTATAGGCTCTACCGGAACGAAAGTCGTTTACGTTTCATATTTCTACAGAATTTTTCTCTTCTTATTGATTTGCTATAAATTGATCTGGGCTAAGCGATCATCTGTCTCTATTTTAAGAATTAATGTATTTATATAAAATATTTGTTAAATGAATATTTAATTTATAAATTTCCTTAATATTTGTCAACTGAATTTATTTAATTCCCGATAATTCGAAACTTACGTTTGCTTTTCGATATACACAGAAATTATATTTATCGAAAATTATCGAGAACGATTTTTTCTGAAGGAGATAGAACTTTATTGATTTACCGCGATTTTCGATTTAGCAGGGTACAAATATTCGGCGCTCGACTGTAGTATGTTTAATATGACATACGGAGTACTCTAAGAGATCTGAAGCAGCAGGAAGAAGGAATACTAAAATTCATGTATTTTACGTTAAGCAATCAAATAGGTTGTGTGATATGCAAATATTCACACATATAAATATTTAAAATTAAGAGGTAGGCAAACTGTATTCAAGACTTGAGTCAGTTAAATCGAGATCCTGGTCAACAAGCTTGGGTTGGGCTCGTCGATTAATGCGTTGGCATTGTAAATTACAACAATATGCTCAAGGTGGAACACCCGCTAAATTCAAAACGATATTAAATTATATAAAGTGCCGCCAGCGAGGCCGCTGCCGTGGCGTCGGCTGTCTCTGATGACGGTTGGAGTTGCCTAATTAATTTCCATTACAACGTGCTGCGAGTTGCAATTTCGCTACGCAACGGGGAAAAAAAACGAGCGACAAAATCCAGAAATACATAAAACAGTGCTGCCCCGCCCATATGTGGGGTGTGGTGGGTGGCTGGTGGCTGGTGGGGCTGACTGGAGGCGATTAAATTAAGTGGCGCATTAACAATTGCACTGCCAGGGACAAACTAAATCATTTTGACGCCACTTGCTGCGCGTCACAATTCACACAGAAATTCGTGTAGCCGAGAGTGCAAGTGGATGAATAGAAGAGTGGAAGATGAGTGGAAAGTTGGCAGCGTGAATCGCGAGCTTTTGGGCAATTTGTCAAGCCGGCAATTGGCCGCTCTTTGATGGGGTTGACGGGGGTGTGCGGCGGCAGCTTCTTTAGACCAAAACGTGGCACTCAGTGAAATTGGCTCATTTGCATTCGAAATTTAAATTAATGCAAAACCGCTGAAAATGGCAAAGTTGGGCAAAACTTTTGCTACCGGCCGACTGTTGGCTATTGCAGGCCGTGGCTGAGGATAGGGGATGGGGGATGGTGAGCTGGTGGGATGGGCGGTGGGTTCAGGGCGATCATAAATATTCGCTGGCGCTCGTTAGAGGCTGCCAGCGAATGGACGCGAACGCGGACGCGACTTCCTTACTAACTACGCACAGAAAATCAAGTGGGGAAAAATGCTGCGGCAGCAGCTGCTGCAGCAGGAGCACCAGCACCAGCGAAGCAGCAACAACAGCAACAGCAGCGCAAAATATGTGGCCAGGGCCTGGGCAACTTTCTTGCCGCAGTTCCTTATTTCTTATTCCCAGGAGCCAACAACAACAGCAACAACAACAGCAACAGTAACAGCAGCGGCAAAAAGAGCAACATTAGAAGCGGAATGGAACAGATGGAGGGGAGCGCGCGTGAGTGTATATGTGTGCGCGTAGAACATCTTACTCGCTTTTTAAAATGTCCAATAAAAATTGCCGACACATTTCGCCCATATTTCTTCGGAATCCCATATAAATCACGCGCTGTAATCCCTCATGCTATCGCCGCGTCGTCTTGGCTGCCGCTGTCGACTTTGCCACCGCCGCCGCAGAGGACAGCTGGAGAAAGAGAGAGGGGGGCGAAGCGGGCAGGAGTGGATGCGGCTGCGGGTCTGGGTCTGGGTTTGGGTATTGGGGCTAGGGTTCGGTTTCGGGTTCGGTTTCGGCTCTGAGTTTGGCAGTTTTGGCAATAAGAAAGTTTTTCTTTTCTTTGGTATGCCAGGCTCTGCATTGGCTTTGTTTAGGACCCCGCATCCCGCCACGGGCACCGGATACGGGAGCTGGGTCTGTGTCCTGGTCTAGGGTGGGTTTCGGGCTCGCCCACTCTGCGTGCGCTCGAAGGCCTCATTATGGTGCCTGCGATTATTTGAAATTGCAAAAGTTTATTCATTGTGGGCGGACAGGAATGTGTGGCATACGTAAGATCGGAAGATGTATGTGCTCTATACAGATAAATCAATAACAATACATGTGCTGAATTCAGATTTCAATTCAACTGTATCCACTGGAAATTTATATAAATTCACAAAATCTCTAACCTATTCCTCCTTTTTGGGAAATTTATTATATATATTATATTGCTAGAAGGAGTTAACATATATCTTTGAAGTACAAATTCAATTGAATTGTTGGCATTTGAATTCTGGTTTAATTAAGTTATTTTTCGAAATTGAGACTTAATTATTATTATCATGAAAGTATTTGATTTGTATTCAAATGTTCATTTGTTAAATTTAATTTTGAATAAATATTTTTAAATTTATGTTTCATTTAATTTGATGTAGATATCATGCAAAATAATAATTTACAAAATAATATTTTATTATTTCAATTGAAGACTAAAAATACCTGAAAATGTCCTTTTTTTCTAATAGTGAAGCAAGAAAAATACATCTTGTTAATTTTGTTTGAATTCAAAATGTTCATAATACTCAAAATAAGTCTAAAGTTGAATATAAATTTATTTGTTTGCTTAATAAAATACACACAAGCAACACAAATATTCTTTAAACTAAATTGAAAATTAAGTTTGCATGACTTAGGGGCCAATGTCTTCCGCTTAGCATCTTAATTATGGAGAGTGGCAACAGCCATGCATCATCTTTAAGTGGAGAGGGGCTGCAGCTCGTATGCTGGCTCCTTTGCTAATGTGCCGCTCCTCCACCCACTCCAGAGCTGCAGTTAAATCCGAAAAGCGCGATGCGACGCGCTTTATGAACTCTACACACATGCAAGCATTTTAGTGTGTGTGTGTGTGTGTGTGGATGCGTGTTGCTATCAACACCAAATAAATGTACGAAACACGCGAGAATAATGCGCGCATATTGTCCAAATTTGTTCTCTATAAATTTTATTAACAAAACACACAACGAGAACAAAAAAATAAAACAAAAAAAAAAAAAACAACCAAATAAAATGAATTTCGCGCTGCTTGTTTACCGGGAAAGTAGCGCAGGACCGGCAGGATTCCGGATATGCACGGACTTGAGAGTGGCTCGCTTTACGGAACAGGGCTCGATGGTTCGGTTCAGTTCGGTTCGGTTGGTTGGTTGGTTGGTTTGTTGGATGAATGTTGGCGGCTGGTGGAGTATTTCTGATGCTGCCGAGAGGCAAAAGAACTATGTTTGGCGAGAGATAAAGCAATAAATTCTGTCAGAAATTTAATTTGATAATAAATCTTTGGTTCTAGCGCTACGGAATTTATTTGGCTCGCACTCACGCACACACACACGCACACATTAGTGTGTATATATATATATACAGCACATGTATATGTGTATATGTATATAGAAATTCGTGCACATAATAAAACAAAAAGGGCGCAAAAAACGTGCGTGCACGCCAAGGATGAATGAGGATACCAAACATGACACTTATGGATGTTCCAGCACACACACACACACATATACTTTTGGGTAGACAAGGACTGCGTCGGTGTTGGCGACATTTGTCGGGCTTGTTGCCTCTTTATCCCTTTTCAAAATATCACCTACACCTATGCAGTACAATAATGTGTTTATAGACGCCTGTGTATGTGTGACTGTGACACCGCCCCGTCAGCTGGCACATAAAATGGTTTCTAATCCGGCTAAGGGCCAAAACCACTCACGCTTTCAACTGCCATTTGGCCTTATCATATGAAAATTGCCTCAAGCGTTGATAAGTTTTTCAAGCACCTTTCTCAATGTTCATATACACACACACGACCACAGATTTAAGGCACATGATCAAATGACTTATATTTTGACATGCGCAGTCTATTCATAAAGGTAAAGTTAGGAGCAATATTCCTTGCCATTTATTAAAAATGTCTATTTTTTAATAATCATCAACTCATGATATCAAATCACAAGAAATATAATATTATAGTATACTTTTAGGCACACTCAGAAAAAAACATTGCCCAATTTCCAAGCTCCGGAACGTATGCCTCAGAATCTGAAAATACTTATCAGTACGTTTGGATTATATTTTCATGTATTTCGTCTATTGAAATAGGTCAATCAAAATATCGATAAGAAATAGAAGTTCCAACACTATTTAATCTATATAAACAAAAAAGTCAACCAAAATATCGATGAGAAATATATTATTGAACATTTATTTCAAGCATATTTTCAACACTACTTAATCTATATATAATCAAATTTAAATAAGTCAAACAAATTACATTAACATTTGTTACAAGCATATTTTAATCTATATATAAACTAATGACGATGTTCCTAGTATTTATGAATAGAGAAAATATAGTCTAAATATTAACATAACACTTAAAGGGATAAAAATCGTTTTAGATGCTCAAGTGATATTCTATCGGCATTGTTCTCATTGAGGTAGATTATGTCCTGCAGCAAAATAGGCCTCATCCAATCTACGGCACGCAGTGTATAGCTTCAAAAATTAAAAATGAAATTACATAATATACCAAAATATAAAAAGAAATCAGGGAAATATGTGTCTATGATTACCCTCTTGGCAAAAGGTTTATAAGCTCAGATCTTGATATCCATGTTCCATAGTATGGACTTATTGTATATTTATCGTAGTTGAAGGTTTGATAAAAATTAAAATATTGCTGGAGTGCGTCTTGTATGGTTTGCGGGTTGACATCGACCATTTGTATTCCCAATTCCACATGAGAAAGGTTGTTAAATTTAGTTATTACGGCTTGAATAAAAAACAAACAAACATTAGTGTTAATGTATACCAACTGAAATTAATGCGAACTTACGCCCCATGTCCGGAACTAAATTTTGTTGCAAGTTTTTAACTGGGGGCAAAAGCTGTGATATTTGAAGGAAATAAATCACCATTAAAGTGTGCAAATGACTTCGCAGCTGAAAACTTAGCAGAAGACTTCTCGTTCTGTCCCGCAGATAGTGAACCATATAGCGACCTATACAGAGATAGGGTAAGATTTCTATACAGATATTACTGAGATGTCTATTAAAAAGATATTCTCACCAATTGGCTGCAAATCAAACATATAACTAACAAGCAGATCGCGCGCAGGAGCCGCTCCTTTAGAGAAATTTATATCCACTTTGATCTTGGATTGAATGTGGGTCAGGCATATGATGGGAACTCTGGTATCGACAAGTGTGTTAACTATTTTCCAAGTTTGATTCGCTTTTTTGTGAAGCACGTCAACAGTCGCATACAACTGCTGAACTGCCGTTTGTGCTGGATATTCTGAAAGAGACAAATCATTTCAATTTTCTTATTTGTGTGGATTCGAATAGAGACTTACCAATATGTGCAAACATGTCTAGGTCGGAATTCTCATTGCCAACTCCTACCACTCGAGAGCCAAAGCAGTCAACGTTTGTTGTCTTATTGGGAAATGCCTCTTTGAGTACCTTGATCACATCGTATTTGATCTCTTGTATAATCGGCGAGAATCGCAGCTGATTCGCTGCGTCAACCTGCCGAACCAACTTCGGCCAATAGTTCTTGGATTGCCCTAAACGCAAAAGCTTGTATTTTATTTTCATTCTCTAGAGGCCCTACATACCAATATCCTCCTGCAACTGTAACATTGGGTAGCTCTAGAGGTACACAAAACATGACGTGAAATGCAAACATTATTTAAATATATTAACATATTTACAATTTCATCTGCTGAAGCTCTGCACATTAATCCGAAGAGTGTTATCCACAAAATCATATTCCTTTTATAACTAAAATAAATTGTTATTAGATCTTGTCACAGTAGCGAAATTCCATCCACTGGCGCTTGAGTTCAACTGAAACGATCGTTCTCATTGACTAATGAGACTCTCGATTTGACACAGCCAGAAGTAAACTGATTATGAACGTATTGTTGACACTCGACAACGATTATCTAATCCCCTTCCAAATAACAAAAAAAAGCACAAATATAAAAAAGTATAAAACATAATTGTTTGGATATTAAAATTAAAAAAATGAAATATAATTTAGTAAATATTTATTTTCTAGAATTTATTTTATTTATATTTTATACAGAACATGTTCACAAAATTATAATACTCTCTCAAATGCAGAGTAACCACAGCTCAATCTCAACAGCCTCATTTTCCCTCCCTCTCTGCTATAAGCATTCCACTCTGTTTAATTTACTTAATTTAATCATAATGAGCAAAACAAATTCACATAACATGAATTTTTTCTTTTAACCAATGCTATTTACAAAATTATATAATATTATGGAAGAGTTCATTTAACTGTGTATTTTTATTTATTTCTGTATATTTACCTCTGTTCCTTGGAGATGAATAGAATCGAGAATTTTACGCTTATTCTTAACAAAACAACATGAGTGAATAAATATTTTTTTTATCAATAAACACATCTTTTGCGTTGTGACTCTCAGTTTGAGATTATTAAGAGAGCTACAAGAAAATATAAACAAGAGCAAACACACATATACATACGTATGCATCTATACGCTCACAGGCATAACTTATTTACTTGAATAAATGTTCTCTTCAGAATTTTTTAGAGAACAAATTTCTAAAAAAGTTACAAAATAATAAATTTATGTTATATTAATACTCTCTCAAATGCAGAGTAACCACAGCTCAATCTCAACAGCCTCATTTTCCCTCCCTCTCTGCTATAAGCATTCCACTCTGTTTAATTTACTTAATTTAATCATAATGAGCAAAACAAATTCACATAACATGAATTTTTTCTTTTAACCAATGCTATTTACAAAATTATATAATATTATGGAAGAGTTCATTTAACTGTGTATTTTTATTTATTTCTGTATATTTACCTCTGTTCCTTGGAGATGAATAGAATCGAGAATTTTACGCTTATTCTTAACAAAACAACATGAGTGAATAAATATTTTTTTTATCAATAAACACATCTTTTGCGTTGTGACTCTCAGTTTGAGATTATTAAGAGAGCTACAAGAAAATATAAACAAGAGCAAACACACATATACATACGTATGCATCTATACGCTCACAGGCATAACTTATTTACTTGAATAAATGTTCTCTTCAGAATTTTTTAGAGAACAAATTTCTAAAAAAGTTACAAAATAATAAATTTATGTTATATTAATTATTATTTCATATTTTTTATGCGTCCATATACAAAATTAAATGATCGAATGTAAGTTATGACCAAACGTAAATAAATATAATACAAATATATTTATATTTATATATTATATTTCTGCAATTATTGTTGTTGAAAAGCACTTCGTAGGCGTAAATAGGATGAGCTCTGCCAGAAGTTTCGAAAACAAACTGTTTTCTTTCTTTTTTTTCATTATTTTTGTGCAGAATCAACAAACAGGGAGAGCAGAGAGTTGAAAAACTATTGGCGTCATCGTGTTGTCGGTGGCACAACATTCATCTTCCTCGCGCCGGAAACGCCATTGGAAAACTCAGCAGTAGCAGTGGCTCTGAGTCGGCACTCTGGGCACAGAGTCTGCTGTTTTTCGCCAGAATTTAAATAAAAAGTGAATTTCTCATTTCGGGGCTGCTGCGGCTCCTGCTGCAGTGCTGTAGCTGGAGCCAGCGGCAGTGAGTGATGGTTGCTGCTTGCTTACAGATTGAATGGAGTGCTTCCGACTTCCGGATTCGGGTTCAAATGCGAGCGCTGCACTTTCGTCTGGAAAACTGCAGTGCACCGCAAAAACTTGACAAACATTGCGCCCAGCAGCCGTATCCTGCCCTCGCCAGTTCCCTTGGCAGCAGCCACTGCTTGGATTGACTTTGACTTGGCCAAGTTTCTCATCTTGGGGCTGGCAACTTTTTGCTGTAGTTTCGTTAGCAGCAGCAGCAGCAGCAGCAGCAGCAGTGACTCCCGCGCAGGCTGACCGAACTGCAGACACTGTGTCTGCCACCCGGCCATAAATCTAAGAGTGCGTCCTGGCCGACGCACTCGTCCTGCAATATATGTATATAGAAAATGAAATGATTGCGAAACATCAAAGTGTTGGAGCTCACGGTGCGCCAGCTGAGAGTAATGTCTTCTCTGTTTTCCATATTTCTGTTGCGGCAGCCAACCGTCAACAGCTGGCGGCCAGTTAAATTGCCTCGGCTCATTCGGTTATTAAAGTCATCCAAGAGCGCACCGGAAGCTAAATGGGAAGTGTATTAGCTGGCAAAGCGGAAACGTATTAACTGATCACATATCTCGGACTCCTGTCCAGCATCAGTACCAACGCCGAGAACAACAACGAACCGACATCGACACCGACACCGACACCGACACAGCAGCGACAGCAACACGGTTATTGCTGGCTGCAGCAGGCGCCACTGCAGCAGGAAACGCAGTTTTGGCTGCCCGCCCGTCTGGTCATCCATTGACGCAAGTCCGCAGCTGTTTGCTTGCCCCAGCCTCAGCACCATCATGCCACATTGCCAGCCGGGCAAGGATGCTCTTAATTTATGGCATTGAACTTTTATTGGGCGAATTTCTGTTCATTTCCATGCGTGTATTAAGAATAATGGATGCATGTGCCGGAAGTGCTTCATTTGAAAAAGGACGAATCTGTTGCCAGTGTGCCCAAGGCTATGCAGACGTGTATAGATATGCAAGTATCTATCGATATACATAAATTTATTTAAATAAAGCTGTTTATTCTCAGTGAATATTTGACTGACTGATTGATTTTTCAGATGACTTCATATAATAATCAGGAAAATTGAAATAGAACTTAGCTTAGCTTATTTGAAGTAATATCACTCAAAAGAGAAGTACACAAAAATAACAGAATAGTAAAGCTCTCTCTATCTCTCACTCTCGTTCTCATATCATCTCGCATGTCTATCTCTCTCATTCACAATATATATCTTTTCGATCAAGTTCACTCTCTCTCCAACACTCTTTATCCCATTCCCAGTTTTAAAATCTCCCTTAAATATTTACCCGACTTAGTAAAAAGAATCGAAGCTTCAGTTGTCGTTAAATATATATAATTAAATTAATTACAAAATATTTTTGCTGATGTATATTAACAATTGTGCGACTTCATTAAATTTACGCATTCATTTATCATGAGTCCATTTCTGCGAATGCCATACAAATGTGCAAACAATGCAATGCTGTGGTTAGCACTGCTCTGCAAAACACAAATGCAATGGAGTTTATTTATAGATTGTATGAGAGAGGTCCACTAAATGGTCTTTAAAGACCAAAAGGTCCGTGACCCAACTGATGTATTTTTTGGAACCAATTTTTTTATTTATCCCAATTGTATAATCTAAGAAAAAATTTTTATTTTATAATCTGTCTTTTTTTAAATTAAATTATAATAATTATAGAGAAACTACTGGAAAGTCGAGATTTATTAGAATTTCGAGTTCATATGCAGAACATATCCAACAGAATTCAATGATAAACTCGCTCGGCTGGGCTGGTAAATTCAATAAAAAATCACAGTGCAAAGAGTTGCATTTGCCACCGTGCAACCGCTAGGCGTTGCAAGTGCGTTTATGGTTTGATGATTTACAGTCACAGCCATAAATATTCGCACGGCCAGTGCGCACATTATTCGCGATTTATGCTGCGCCGCCATAATTCATGCAACAGCACATGTAAAATTTATGCAATTATTAATTTAACACTCCCACGCGCCACCCACGCCTTTCCACTCTCGACTCTCTACTGACCCACTCTAGCTCGTAGTATCAGCTAAAAACTGGACACAAAGGCAGATCTATCTAATCTGACCCAGCTAAGCGTTTTGGCCGTACAAACCAATTTGGGGCGACAATGCAACAAATGAACTGCTGGCAGTTGGGCTCGTTGGTGGAGCGAGCTTCACCACCCACCCACCAGTGCACCACCGCTGCACCACCAGCCGGCTGTGGAACCATAATTTACCCGACGAGCAAAAACACTCACGAAAATAATAAATGTCCAATATGTTAGCCTGGCTGGCAACATGGCAAAGTCGGCAAAAGAAACCAGCGCCCACATAGCATTAAATCGACAGAGGCAACAACAACAAAAACAACAACAGTCGCAGCAATAACAACAATAAAAAAAAAAACTCCCCATTCATTTGGCATGTGTGAAACAAACAGCAGCTCCAAAGCGTGGCAGCCTAGAAGCTGAGGCTGGTCGGCCGGCTACGGTCCAGTGAAGGTTCGTCCTGGGGCTGGAAGTAACTGCCGCAGCCCTTAATGCAGGCCACCTGCCAGGCTCGAGTGGACGGAGCGGACGGACTGAGTCCGGCTAGAACATGGACAGCATGTCGCTCCATTAATTTGCCATAAAACAGAAGTGGACTAAAATTTGTTTGTAGTTGTCATTGCTGTTGTTATTGTTGTTGTTGTTGTTGTTGCTGCTGCTACGGCTACAGCAAAAAATTACAAATGACACCAAGCACACAAAGATAGTTGGAGCAGCACAGACCCGACCCGTCCTTGCTAATTTATGAACCAAACAATTTTGATGTTCTGTAAAATGTCCACAATGACATATTGAGAGCAGCGCAAAGAGCAGGTGGGAGATAAGCCGAAGATATTAAAAGAACATATCTACGATTGAAACCATTGTCCTGGAATGCATAAATTCAAAGGGAATCGCGTCAGACTCCTCGTTATGTAGTTGCATGTCAACTCCTCTCGTTACGTAGTTTAATCAATAAATTGGCCAAAATTTGCGTTATGGAAAACTTCGAAAAATCTTTATAGAGCCAAAAGCCTTAATTATAAATCGTGCAAAAGTTAAGGGATAAAATGTTTATAGAAATGTAGATTACTTTTATTCAAAATAAATTCACATTTAATGATCCAAATATTCAGGCATGTTTTTTAGAGCAGATTATTAATATTAATTTTTTTTTTTTATATTATTATTAATATTATAAGAACATACGTGCATGTTTAATGCAGGTTTTATGAGTTATTCTTGTCACAGATCGTAAATTATCAGATGTACACTGTCACCGGACAGTGGGATGCTGCAGATGAAGCAATGAGTCCGTCTTTACTGTGAATTATAATAAAAACCAAAATTCTATAAAGTATATATAAGTCCACGAAGATGTAGTTAAGGAAGCTGCATGACCAAAGCTGAAAACTACGAGACTCGATGGAACTTTTGGAAGTATTGGTCATAATTTGTTCGTTCAGAAAAAAATATAACCCCATGAACGACTCTGAAACTGTGCGAATGTGACAAAAACTTTAAACTTGAGTTAGGGCAGCTGCATGACAAAAGCTGCATGCTACAAGGCTCTATATAAGTACATCAATGCCAAAGACTGAAGCTCAAAGAAAACTGTATCCTGTCGAAATAGAAAACATAATCACATTATTCACATAAAAATAAATTCTCTTAATTTAGGTCATCTAGCGAAATTATGCCAGAAGTTAAATGCTATGAGACTGCATGACAGAAACTGAATGAATGAATGAATGACAGAGCTAAATCGACTCAGCTCGTCGCTCGGATCAAGAATATATACACTTTATCGTGTCTGCCACACCTCCTTCTGTCTGTTACATACATTTCAACAAAATCATTCTACCCTGATTTCACATTTTCAATGGGTTCAGGGTATAAAAATAGAGTACCGATTAATAGTAGCTAGCTAGGATTGAGTACTTTATTTTAAATATATAAAATCTCTAAAAAATGAATTTTATAGGTGAGTACATACATAAATATTTGGTTTTAAGTACTATTGAGTAGGTACTGTAAGAGAAAAACTTAACTATAGGATACAACTATTGTTTGTTGAATGAAAACTTTACTTCACTCAATGAGTTCAGGACTAAGCGTAGACATCAAAACTCTTCTGCATGGCTGTTTTAATCATGCTTTCAAAGTGTTGGATATTTGTCAGTGTTGTCAGGCTCTCGGCACACTGTCCGGCATTTGGAGCACTACTGATGACGCCGTACAGGTAGTGGCGGAACCGATCGCGTGAGAACGTCTGTCGAGCGTCTTCGAGCATCTCTCGCTTTGCCGTGAATCCGCCTCCGCTGTCGCCGTGGCAGGCCAGGGATCTACCCTGGGTATACATGCAGAACTTATCAGGACTAATGTCATACAGACTGGCCTGGCATACGGAGTTCATTTGCGATTTAGCTGGTACAAACTGCAGCTCGCGCTTGTCCTTAAAATTCCAGCCAGCAAACTGGCCCTGCACGTCGTTATTGATGGTCTCCTTTTCGGCAAATCTGAAGAACTCCACACACACCGGTCGAATGACATTGCTCAGCTTGTATGGCTCGCTCAGCATGATCAGGGCTATATCGTTTTTGTAATTATCTTCCCGGCCCTTATATTCACTGGAAGAAATAATTGCATTGAGTTTGTGGGGGTCATTAGCAGTAGTATCTATTTGAAACCGTAGGTATTAAAACATAACAGTTTCTTTTTTTGATGTAATATTTTAAGGATTCCGGTATTTCGTTTACTTACGGAGCAACCATAATCGACTCAACGTCCCGCCTCTTATCCTCATTGGTGACATCATTGTAGCCTCTGTACAGCTTGGCGGCAACCACACGAAACGTGTCAACATTGTAAATATGCCTGGTCACCTCGCTGTACACACAGTGGGCAGCCGTGATCACCAGGTCGGGGGTGAGCAGGGAGCCACCACAGACGAAATTGTAGTCCTTCTCGTTGTGCCAGACGTAAATGCCGACGTGCCATGGCACCACCGTGTTGTTG
Source organism: Drosophila navojoa (assembly GCF_001654015.2). The sequence goes on from NW_022045865.1 coordinate 1,821,953, forward strand.
ATAGAATATCCGTTGGCTGAGAACTGTTTGATAGGTGTCGCAATCAGGCCACACTCCCGAGCGCAGGGTACGCGCTGACGACTCCAGTAGCCGCCGGCCAAGCACTTCATAGGCGGCAGTGTCAGTATGCTGCTCGATCTGAAGCCGGTAGCGCAGATGAAAGTCACCTCGGTGCCAGGCGGATGGTAGCGTGCGGTGCAGTTGACCGCTTGTCCCTCATATGTGCAAGTGGGGTAAGTCGAGTACCCATAGAGCAGGTTCTTGGAGCGGCCCTCAGAGTCTCGCCAAGTGTCGCAATATTCTGTAGGACAAGGTGTTTTTCATTAGACACATAGACGGTGCTGAACATTGCACTACTCACTCACGCATTTCGGCACCACGTCGAGGCTCCACTGATGATTAGCACAACGGCTCTTGTCCGCGCCCTCCAAAACGTATCCGGGCTTGCAGGAGAAGAAGACCGTTTCCCTGATAATAGGCGGCTTTAGATAAGTGCCGTACTTATCCTTCAATATGGGCTGCTCATCGCCCTGAGGCAATGGGCAACCGGTCAGGTCCGTGGGCAGTACGAGCGTTGGCTGGGTCGTTACTGATGAGGTGTTGCAGAGCAGCGGCGCCTCGTCGGAATTGTCGAAGCAATCTGCTTTGCCATTGCAAGTAAGATCGCCGGCGATGCAGCCGCCGCTGGCACATTTAAAGGCATAGCCCGGGCACTCGATGTGTCCGCAAAACTCGACCGACTCGTCATAGCCGCCACCACAGTCGTCGTAGCCATTACACAGATACATGCTCTTCTCAAGGCATATGCCATTGGGGCACTTCATCTCCTCGTCCCTAGGGCCAATCAGAGCACTGTTCAGATCTGGATAAGCCCAATACACGGACTACTCACTTGCAGTTTTGCCTCAATTTTGACTCAAGCTGTCGCTTGTCGTCACTTGAGCCGCAGAGCATAACCGTCTCGTCCGAGCCATCGACACACTCAACAATGCCATTGCAGGGTGCCGTGCCGATCACGCATGCGCCGTAACTGCACGCGAAGTAGGGTTTAGTGCACTGATTTCGCTGCGACACACAGATGAGGCCCGTTTCGTCCGATCCATCTGGGCAGTTCTTGGTTCCGTCGCATACCTCGAATTTCGAAATGCAGCTGCCGTTATCACACTCGAATTGGATGGCTCCGCAGGCGCCATACACTGACCCTTTTACGTAAAGGAATGATTAATTATTAAATGATGTTTAACTAAAAAAAAAACACAGTGCCTTATATTCTCTGTTGGAATATTCAAAGAGTAGATTAGACAAGTATAAACGCTCTCGGTAATGCATGTATGCAAGTCTACAACGTTTAAACATACATACATATAAACTCGGCTTCTGTCTATCTACATTTATGATATACCGGTCATCGAAGATGTACCCGCTAACAAAAACAATAACAGAGAACTTGCACTCTCTCTCTCTCTCACTCTCTCTCCTCTTTGTGTTTGTCATGCTCTCATACTCAGATCTCTTTCATTGCTGAAAGTTGACTGACAATCACAGATTCTGACTTTTGTATTATCACTCAAGACATGCAACAAGATTGTATGTATGTATGTACGTATGTATATTATACCTTACTCTAATAATTTTATAATTTACTTACTTGCACTAAAGCTTAACAGAGCCGCGCAGATGCATAGTAAATATGACTTTAGCTGCTTCAATAGCATGTTAAAATTCTAAGAATTAACTATATAAAAAAATACAAATAGGTATAAAATATAATATATACTATATACTGCACTATTCTTAGCTGTTTTATATATTATTACGATTCAACTAAGAGGATCGTGCAATTGGGAAGCACCGAACCCATCGACAGCACAACCAGAACTGAGTTGAAAAATATTAAAACAGCATTTGATATGGGAGAAAAGATTTCCAGCATACCGAACTATAAATGCTCTAAGTCTCTTCAGGGTTATGTTTCTAGAAAGTCTCTATGTGTTTACAAAGTATTTATTTGACCATATAACAATATACATATATTTATATTCATATATTTATTTAATATAATCTAAATAGAGTTTTAAAGTAACAATTATCTTGCTCATTTAATTTTGTAAATTTCAAGCATTTAAAATTTGATATACAGTGCATTGGCAAGGGTATGAATTGATAATGTTAAGTGCTAAAACAAGTTTTCAGAAGTAGCTGCTCAGCGCATCTAGAATTTTAAAGAGATTATAGCGCTCTTTGAGGGTTTAAGAGCAGGCTCTTAGCAAAACCTTATAAATTTATGCGAAAACTTTAATTTATGTATTTGCTCAATGTGAACAATAAATACAAAGAAATATTATATTTAATATATAATAGTAAATACAGTTATTTTTTTTAATTTCACAATCTTTAGCCATTTAGTAAAAACCTTTTATTAGTTATTTACATACCCACATTTTTAAAAATATGAATTGCATTTAATTTTTTTTGTAAAATCAGAAAATGTTTTAATGAATTTAACACATTTTATATAAATTTAAACTATCGATAGTTCCATCATGCACTAAACGATGAATGCCATTCATGCAAGTTGACTGAACTAGTTGGTGGCGCCACCTACCGGCCAGTAGACCAACTAAGCGCACTGACATTATACAGCAATCAGCTGTTGCTAGCCTGTGCCAAGCCGAGCGCATTCAGCACTAGATGGCGCTTTTGCATACCGCCCTCTATGTGTCAGCTTTGAAATGATTAAAAAAATGCTTGAGTTTTCAATCAAATTTTTATTTATTTTATTTTGTTTACCACATTCTCACTGGTTGTTTTTCCATTTATTTAAAGTACGTATATTTTATATTGATAATTTACAACTTACGGAACTAACATAGAATGGCGTTAAATTAGAATTACTTAGTATGCGAATACAAACGATTGGATTACCCTACACAAAATGACAATAGAAGTTTCGCTCTCTTAATTTCTTTTTTTTCGGGTATTGCTTGCTCCGTTTATACATGAGTTAGGTTAGGATTAGAAAAAACATTATTAATGTCAATTAGGTTGTTAGGCTCTGGTGAGGGGTCAAGTAAAGAAAGCCACAAGAATGTACAATAATCGTAATGTAGTGTTTTATTAATACATATACATACATACACACACACACTTATGCATGTGTATTACATAAGTAAGTAGTAGGTAAGTTTGTAGAGTGAAATAAATTCTAACGCTGACGCGCTCCGTTCCATTTTTTTTTTTACGTATATCCGTTGCTACGACAATTCACATTTAATTCATTAAGTATTGTATTTTTAGCATCTGATTTATTATTATTATATTGTTTTAATTGTTAATTTTGTTATTTTTTAGGGGAGTGGGGGTGGGGGCTGGTTGGTGCTGGGCCTCTCTTAGCCAAGTATGCCGCGCTTCTTTGTATATATATTTACGTATATGTTTCATTTAAAATCTATAACATTTAACTTATCTCTTACGTACTGTCATCTCTTTTCTTTTTATGTTCTCTTGTTTTTTTTTTTTTTTTTTTGCAAATATTCTCTTATTGTTGTTCATTTATACTCGGTTTGCATGTAAAGTACATGAATATAAATATATATTTATTTATATATATGTATGTATATATATAGAGATTTATGTATATATATTTTATCTGTTGAACCTTATGCGCTAGTTACGTATACATCTTGTGAAGGTTGCTTGGTTAGCCCTTAAGTGAATCGAACTGAAAATAGTATCTCGAGCACAGCTCGGTTGCGCTATCGATAGTCGAAGATCGATTATGTTATCGGTATGGGTAGCATCTCTATTCAACTTACGAACAATCAACGAAAACGAGATCAAAAGCAATTTCGCATGCACAATAAACAGAGGCCGTGGTTACGACCCGACGATATCGAAGAACTCTAAGCTCTATAATTCTAAGTGGAGACGAAACGAAACAACAAAAATTGCAACTAAAATAATAACACAATTCATTAATTCGTTTTTCTTTGATTTTTTTTTTCTTTTTTTGTAGATTTTTTCAAAACCAATAATTTATTCGTTTTGCCGTAGCAAAATTTTTGTTTTTGTTTTTCTGCTTTGTTGTTGTCAGATAATCTCATAAACGCTTTTCATTAAACTAAACATAATAAAAATAGGATTTAATTTAGTTTAAAAAAACTTTAAAAATTACTTAAAGAAAACAGCTTCACGTTTGTGGTTGTATGTTGTTTGTGTTGTTGTTGCACGCTTAAAAAGCCTTAGACGAAAACTAAACAAATTAATTTAAAATTAAACAAAGTTAACTAAAATTGCATTAATTTTAAGCACGAACTATACACATTGTTTTTATTATAATAATTCTCTCGTTTTAAGTTATTTATTTACCTTTATATTATTCATTTCTCGTTTTTATTTTCATTTATATATATTTTTATTTTAAATATACTTTTACTTTGCTAACAAATTCTATTTATATTTAAGTTAAATTTTCAATAGTTTCGTTTTAAGTAATTTTTTTTTTTTTAAATTATTTACTTTTTTTAGTGTTGAATTTCAATTGGTTTAAAAACGCGTATTACAAAAATTCATATCAACAGAATTCAATAATTACCCTTTAACATTTTGAGTATTTATTTTGATTTTCGAAACGCTTCTCTATTCGAATTAAAATAATATAATTTAAACATAGCAGTAAGCAACAAAGGGGATTTTTTTATTTTTTTTAAATTTGTTTTTGTTTTTGTGTGTGGACAGGGACAACATGTGAACAGAATTTTTGAAAAGTAAATTTGTTGCTCGTTTTAAACATAAATCTTACGCGGGCAAACAATTTTCAAATTTGAGTTTTAGTTTACTTCTAACACTCTTTGTGGAATTTAAATTAAATTTGCATTTTGTATTCGTATGCATAAAGTTACGTATGTATGTATCTAGGTAAGTAGATTTCTTGTGTTCTTTCAACTACTTTTATATTCAATTTGTATTTTTTAGTTTTTAGTTTTTAGTTTTTTATTTTCATTTTCTTGTTGTTTTGTTTTTCATTTACTTAGAGTCTACGAAATTTATTTGTAATTTTTGTTGCCGTTTGCTGCTTTACGTATTTTCGGTTGCTTTTCAAACAATTTGAAATAGTTGCTTTATATATACCATACAATATCAATATGATTATTGAATTATTCAATTAATTTAAGTTAAGTAAATGGTTTATTTGTTACAATATTGTTGCACTGGATGGGATGCAGCAAGTTGAATTCGTTCTAGTTCTGATCTAAGTGCCCGCCCTGCACAGCCGCCGCCGCGGCCGCTGCTGCCGCTGCCTTTTGCGCCTGCGCTTGCTTCTCCTGCTCGTTGAGTTCCTTGATCGCCTGGATCTCCTTTTTCAACTTCATTCGTCGGTTCTGGAACCAGATCTTAATTTGTCGCTCTGTCAAACACAGCGCGTGCGCCATCTCGATTCTCCGTCTGCGGGTCAGATAGTGATTCGTGTGGAACTCCTTCTCCAGCTCGAGCGTCTGGTAGCGGGTGTATGTCTGTCGGCCGCGTCTCCTCAGCCCGTTTGTGCCTGTTGAACACAAATGAAATAACAAATTAGTCTAGTTTCAATGGACATTGAATGCTAAATTCCACATATTCAGATGCATTGACAAAGCAAGAAAGTTCATAATACTGAAATTCCCTACAGTCTATTTACTTAGTCAGTAGATGCAGGGTATTCAAATGCATTGACAAATACATATTCAGCGAGTGTGGGTTCAATTGCCTCATTTGGCTCGTTTATAAACATTTCAACAGCCGTATTAAATTGAAAAATCATTTCGCAAAATTTGCAACAAAGATCATTTGTTTTTTGATGCCTTTTGTTTTTGTTGCTGCTGCTGTTGTTGTGCTGCTTTTTTTTTGTCGTTGTCAAAGACATAAATATAAATTTTTCAGCAACGATCAGCAACATTTTGACGTAGGCTGGCAACAAGAAACCCAAACAAAACACAACAGCAAAAAAATACATTTCATTTTTATGGCCAATGGCTGCTGGCTCAGAGCTCTCAACTCTCAGCTCTCAGCTCTTAGCTTTTGGGTCTTAGCGATTGCCTGTTGGCAAGCCCGTGGCTTGCAGTTGCAGTTGCTGTTGTATCTGTTTCTTGGGCGCAGAGATCGTTACTTTAAATTGAACGTTTGCTGCTGTGCTGCCGCCAAGCGACGTTCAAGCGGCTGTCAGTTGAGCTGCATGTTGCATGTTGCATGCCGCACGCTGCATTCGGCATATGCTGACTGGCTGCCTTTCAGTTGTCTGCCACTTAAATTGCAGTTATGCCATTGTAATGCAACTTTAATTGGCCAACCACAAAAGTCGCCAACAGCACATGGAATGTGTTTGCGCTTTAACAGTTCCCTCTCTCTCTCTCTCTCTGTCTCAGTCTCTCTTTTTCCCTCTGCCTCTCTCTCGCTGTCTCTCATTTCGCAGGCTTTGCTATTCTACCGTGTTAATCTCTGATTTTAAATATTTATGAAGTTTAATTTGCCTCAAGTGCAATAACTCAATTTTATGTGCACACAGACACACTCACACTCACACACACACACACGCATTCTCGACTGCATTATGCACAATCAGAAGAGCACAAGAGCTGGAGAGATTTTATCAGCTACTCCACTCTCCATTCGACCTGCTGCCAATGGACAATGTTAAGTAACTTTCGCATTTTATTGGGGCGGTTTGAGTCTGGGCCTTGCCTGAGCTGCCCGGCCAGCTCGGCCTGGCAAAATGTTAAGTTAAATATTATGAGCATTTATTATGTTATAAATTTGGCCTAAAGGTATTAACAAATTTATGCCGACACGAAAGTCATAAAGTGAAAACGCATTTATCTTTCACATTGGCCCATGTACGAGTATTCCAGCCAGCGAGCCTGTACGTATCCGAGCCGTCTTCGTTTGTGTGCACGAGTCTTTGCATGCGTATGTGTGCATGTGCCCAGACACACGTTAAATAAATGGCGAGAAAATTTTATAGACAATAAAAATGATATGAAAATAAAATATCCACCATGCAACAAAGAAATTATCTACTTATATGCGCAGACAAAATAAATAATTTCTTCTGAGTTTTTATAAAAACATCGTCTACGAAATACATAAACATTTACATGAATTTCATGGAAATTTGTGCATTTTGTGTCTTATCAGAAGAGATATGTCGTCAGATTGATGGCATAATAACACTTACTTGGCAGAGCATTGTGATAAATAAATTTGGTTATAGTCATGCGACTTGAGAATGTAAAACAATTAAGACATAATTTAAGCAATTTCACAGCATTTAAACTTATGTTAAATTATTATTGATTTACTTAGAACCAATCAAAGGTAACATCTCAGCCGAATAGATAGATAAATAACTTAACTTTTGTTAAATGTAATTGTATTTATTTTAATTACTTGAATAAACTAAGAATTCTTTCGTCATTATTGTCATTTAAATGTATTATTATTTATTTTATTTTGTCCCACAAAAAGCATTCAAAAATATTAGATAATAAATATTTTCCATGCAATATTTTCACACAGTTTAAGCTTCACTTCTAGTTTACGCTCCAACATTCTCAAGTTCCTTAACTCCCCTCGCGCCGCCTTCAAATGCAAAGAACACAAATGAAATGGCAACCCGTAAGCGCATAAATAAATTTATTTAGCACTAAACCTGTTTGCTGATTAACTTAAGTCTCAGCGCCTCACTTGGCCAGCCCCCTCGGCCTTTCTCTAGCGCCATCTCCTTCGCTCTACTATTCGCTGGCTCGCTCACTCACGCGCTGGCTGGCTGGCTGACTGCTTGGTTGGCTGGAGGAGTCCCGGCGCATGTCCTGTGCCACTGGAATACATCACGCTGAGGTTAGCAAAAGTTTCATTTTATTTAGGAGGCAACTGGCAAGCAGGCGGCTCCCGAGTCGCTTCCTGCCGGTACGTGCGTTGAGCTCAACAATTTTAAATGGAATTTGTCACGCGCCTGCCACAGAGCTCCCATGCTACCCCTATCATACATATATATATATATTTATATATATGTAAAGATATATATATATATATGCAAAAATAAACTTTTTACCAAAGTTTGCTTCTATATATATTTTTTTCCAGCTTTGGCTTATTTGATTTTTTTTTTTAGGGGCTCAGTTTTTTCTTCAGTGCTGGCCAAGTTTTAAATTTATTATGCGAAAAAGTGCGAAATTCATTTTGCTGCCGCGCTCTTCGTCTGCTTCTGCTTCTTCTTCTTCTTCCTTTGCTAGTGCTGCTGCTGCTGCCACGTCTCCTGCTGCGCCGCGCCATTTTCTTTTGTAGACTTTCGGAGTATTTTTGTGTATTTCTAAGTACATAATTTAAATGCTGGCATGTGGAATAGGGATAGGGGTAGAGGATAGGGGGGCACAGCGGGGCAGGACTTCAACTAGACAATAAAACTTTCTATGGCAAGGCGCGAAATTTTTCTAGATTATTTAGACGAACGAGTGCCAGCTTTGAAGCGAAGGGGAAATGTGAAGTTGGAGGGGCACCATTGTCGACTGGAGTCTTAGGGACGCTCGCGTATATCTATCTGCCTTTGAGATACAATTTCAAGGTTCTGTCTACGCGGCTGATGGCTGATTTCGGTTCTCATTTGAGCGCGGGGCGCGGAAGCAGAGCTACTCGCCGGGCAGCAGCTGCGCCCGTACGCCCAGTACGTGTTGTATTTTTTAACTTAAATTCCTGCGGGATTTAAAGTTTTGACAGTTTACGTGTTTGCCTGTGCAGCGAACTTTGAACCAAGCCCGAGCGCCCAAAAGGCAAGAAAGAAAGATACAAATAAAAAGAAAAGAAGTAGAGCCCACGTCTTTGGCCAACTGCCACACACAGTCGCTACATCTCACTCACTCTGCTGTCGTGCCTCTCTCTCGCTCGCTCTCTCTCTCTCTCTCTCTCTCTCTGTTTGTATCCCACCCCTGGTCGAGACGTTGCCAATAAATCTCCAGGTGACGGTGACTCCATGTTGCATGCGGCGCATCGTGTGATCTATGCTTCTATTATAACTATTTATATACACAGATACACGGCTACAGATACAGATACAGATACAGATACAGACACAGACAGACACACGCACGAGCAGTGCGCATGTGTGTTATATACAGGCTGGCGGGCAACTACTTATATCTAATTCGATTTCCCAGCTCCCAATGCCAATGGCTCCCCTAAACGCTACCTGGACACCTCCACTCCTCTCCGCCTCCCTTGCTCTAATTTATGTTTTGTTTTGTCGCCGCTGTTGCCTTTGCCGGCACATGAAATTGTCACGCACGCGCCCGCCACTGGCCCAAAAACCCGAGAAGAATCCATCGCGGAACACGTCTCGACCCGGGTCTGAGAGTACTTTGATAATCAGGCAACAATTTTGGTGCGTAATTCGCGGGAATTACAAACGCTTAGCTGGAAAAGGGTTGAGCAGAGCAGCCATAGTTGAGTGGAGTTATACAAGATAAGAGATCAGATCTGAGATTATTGGAAAAATTATGGAATCTACTTGAATTGAATTCTGGTTATGCAGAGATTATAGAATTAATATTAATAGGCAGACCAAAAATGAGATTCTCATATAAATATTCAAATCCAATTTTTGATTAGCTATTATTGTCTTTTATTTTTGCATTTTTATAAAAAATTTGTATATAAATTAATAGAAAACTTCAGCCAGTCGTAAAGTTCACAGCTGTTTGTTTCACTCCGACAATTCCATAGGGACTCTCGTCCTGTTGCCTCGCAAGCTGGACTCAAGGCCAGGCGCAGAGGCTGTGCGAAAGCTGTTCAACCGGAAATCGTTTGACTGAAACCCTTTGTGGCCATAAGGCTCGCACACATCCAAACAAATACGAAATCAATACAAAATCGATTAATTGAGTGTGTGATGGCCTGCCCCGACCCCGACCCTTCCATTTGCCCATTCCGATTGCTACAACGCACGCATTTTGTTCGCAATTTAATTAAATCTATGCTCGTGCGTGTCGCTCGTGGGCGTGTTTTCACCTTATAAGGTGTACATATATGTATGTATATGTATATGTGTACATAGCTAGAGTGTCGATAAAACAATTAAAGTGCGACGCACAAAAGCCGCAGAAAATCAAGTCGAAAGCTGATTGCGAGACGGAAAACTAATTTTCCGCACTGCCAATCGAGTCGCACTAAATCTGTCAATTAAATTGGCCGCAGGGAGTGTGATTCCCGTTGCGTATAGAACGGGTGGGTGGCTGAGTGGCTCCGTGGCTGAGTGGCTGAGTGGGTGGGGCTAGCCGCTGTTTCCTCAGACGTGATTATGGTCTATGCCTATGCCGATGTCTCCCAACTGAATATTGATGTTTGCGGTGGCAAATGCGCAATTGAGTTGCAATTGCGAACACGAACGCAATCTTCGAGATACACGATGTCGCCTGCATGTGTGTATGTGTGTGTGTGTATGTGTGTGGTTTTCAAATTTTGAGCTACACGTTTGGGGTGTGCACAGCTGCATAGACACAGGCACACACACACACACGCACACCTTGCAACTGCATCTTGCGGATATGCAGGCAAACAATCGGAATTTCAATTTTTCTCCAACTCATATCCCTGCAACAGTAGCAGGCAATCAGCTTTTAATTGCACACACACATGCACAGAGCTATCTGCATATCTAGGGGGAGCTCTGCTGACACTTTGGTAATTGACTTTGTTTGAGTTTGGCGATTTATACCAGAGCTGTAGAACGAGGCACTCGAAAGGCAAGCCAAACGAAACCCCAAGCTTTCAATTCCTGATTCTTTCTTATTCCCAGCTCGGGCTTACTCCATTCTCATGGGCCCGGAATGATGTGCCAAAGATGATTAAGCGTGCGTATATGAGCGCATTAAAGTGCCTTTCAAATTATCTGAAACTGGGCATAATTGTGGCCCTGGAAATGCACTTTGTCGAGGCGACGGAGCTGGAGCTGGAGCTGGAGCTGGGAGCTGCTCGTGCTTCATTTCGCTGGAGAAATTGGCGCTGCGATAAAATCAGCTTAACGAACGGGCTTAGGGCTCAGCTTCTTTTTGGGGCAACTGCAGCTCACGCATTCCTTCCTCTTATTCGCTTCTTCATTGTTTTTTTTTTTTTTTTGGCAATTCGAAGGTGCAAGCGCAACGCTCAATGGCCGCCTGATAGGGGGAAGGGGTTGATTGCAGTGGAAACTGGTTTCCATGGCATGGCGGCAACCGGTGCTCACGCATGCGCAGGACACGCGGACAAACACTTGGCCGGACGGACATGTTGCTCGTCATTAAAATAATTCATTGCCCGAGCTGCCGTTGCAACAGGTAGCCTCCTGTGCACGACCAGACCAACGGGTGATCAGTGAGCAGCGATCAACAATGATCAGTGGAAGAGAGGCAGAGTCAGAGGTAAAGGTAAAGGCACAGGCACAGACAGAGGGTTAAACGCAAAGAAGTGCAGCCCTGCATTTAGTTTTGAGTTATGCATTGAAGCTTTTACGGTACTGCAATTTAATGAAGTTCATTATAAATGTGGACTGAAGCAGTCAAACAGCAACAGAATGAAAGAGCGAGAGAGTGAGAGAGTAAGAGAAGGAGTTAAGAAAACTTACTGAGTCTACTACATAAACTATGCATCTATAATGAGATTTAAAATAAAAATTAAAAAATATATACAAATTAATCTATATATTCCTTTCTGCATCACATAAAGGTATAAACAAATAAGAATAAAAAAAAAAATAATAATTTAAAAAATATATAAAAATATATACGAATAAAAATTAAAAATAAAATAAAACATACATATATAAAAATAACTCTATATATTCTGCTCTATTTTATATAAATATATATACAAATAAAAATAAATAAATAAAAATAATATTAAAATAAATTACATAAAAATGTACAAATTATATCGCATCAATCCTTAGATTTTCGAGCAAATCAACAATGCATAATATAAATGATATCAACGATAATGATGCAATCTATAGAATTTTCGGCACATCTTGAATCAATCTTGAGTTCATCTCGAATACGGGTCTAATCAAATTCATGCATGACTGAACTCGTGAGGTTGTATGTTATAAATTGTTCCATTAAGTTGTTGGTTTCACTTTCGAACCGTATGCGAACCCGGAATGAATTGGCCGCCATGTTACGGCAATTAAAAATACATTTTGAATAGACAATCACAATCACAATCACAAATTTATTGTCGCTGCTTGAATATGTCTGCTTTGTGTATAGTATGGCTATATTGGATTGTGTTGGGTTGTATAATAATTCCATCATTGGTTGAGTGACGCTCCAGATGACGACTGACCCAGTGGCCGGGCCGAGGCTGCTTCGAAGCGTTGAAGCTGAACAAAAAGCGCTGCGGGCTTATCTTAATAGCTCAATTAATGAGAGCCGTGAAACGCCCCAACAAAATACGAGAAATAGAATCACAAAATAGAAACCGAGACAGAAACCGAAACAGAAAAAAACCAAATTTGAACACGCAACACGCCATTTCCATATTTCCATAGATATTGTAGATAGGGAGATACTGAAACAAGAGATACATGCATACATACATAGCAGATAGATAGAGATAGATGGGCATGTGTGAGTGCGTGGAACGCCCTCTGCTGTCGTGCCTTCATTTAAATAATCAACGACTCTATTTTGGCTCGATTCCATGGACGAGCGACAGCTGGCGGGACGCGCCGAGATATATCTACAAATACAACGAGCGACTCTGAGCAGCTCCCAGATGCGAAGAGGCAGAAGCAGCAGAACTGAAGAAGAGAGAAGAGACGCGACTACAAAAATGAAGTTATACGGCAGCAGGCAGATCAAGCGCCAAATCCAAAGACCAAACTCGATGTCGGACATTATAAATAAATAAATAAGTGGCACGATGTCAAGCTGTTTCATATCGTGAGGCAGCATCGCCAGCACAGGCAGCAGCAGCTGGAGTCAGCCAGGGGAGCTGGCAAAGGCGATGATGATGTTGATGTTGATGTTGATGTTGATGTTGATGTTGATGTTGATGTTGTTGTTGCTGTTCATGTGGCCAGTGTCCAGTTTTGGCAGCGATATATTTTCAATTTCAGACTTCATTAGACAAAAACTAAAAACGCACAAATTTAGCAAGAGGAGAAACAACATTTGAGCTCTGACGTAATCGACAGCTCTTGATGACTATCTGGGAGAGTTATGGGAGCTGCTAGAAGCGGAAATGTGCAACATTTCCGCAGGCTCTTCAAATGTTGTTGCCCAATAAAAATCAACGCAAGTGTCAAGCATAAATTACACTGTGCAACAAAATGGCGGCTCGAGCTCTGATAAGCGGCAGATGCGATTATTTATGGAGCAGGAACGGGAGCGGGAGCGGGTGTGCGAGAGAGGGGTGGAGCGTGCACGCCAGGCAATCTTTGAGATACATTCCGTATCTGTATCTTTTAATTGCATTTGAGTGCGCCCCACTGATTTGACACGCCCACTCGCTTAACAGGCTGCCGTTTGGCTGCCTTTTTTTTATCGTTTCAGGGAATCGCATCGAATGCGTTTTTAATTGCTTTTCCAATGCTGCTGCCAGCTGTGGCGGCCATTTGCAAAGACAACGCCTCGCCTCGGCTTATCAGATGCCTCGCGTGGCCCACAAAGAGATTTTTAACTAGCTACAAATTTCATATGAGCCATATAATTAGCTTCAAGTTCGCACACCTTCGCTCATATTGCACAGATGAGTATGAAATGAGTGTGAGTGTGTGTGTGTGTGTGTGTATGTGTGTGTGTGAGGCAACTGCAACTTCATTAAGAGCACATAAAAGTAAACAAGCTAAAAGTGTCGGAATTTCACACATAATTGGCACTTGAAGTTTTATTTTTATTTGCCACCCAAAAACTAAACGACAAACTTATGGTCCAAATGTGTGGGAGAGCCACAGAGTGAACGAAAGAAAGAGAGAGAGAGAGAGACATAGAGAGAGGCACACTAATACAAAGAGTGGGGAGTGAGGGAGTCTGTTGGTTTCGGGCTCAGAGCAGCTGCTCCCTGGCAAAAGCCAAACATTTCTTCTCGCTCTGTCTTTCTCTGCTTTTATTTTCATTGTTTCTGCTGTTGCCCTGGGCAAAAGTGAAAGTTTAGTGCAACATTTCTTTTACAGTTTTTTTCTCGCTCTTTTTCGCGCGACTTTTTCAACTCGAGGCTAGCCTGTGCTGCCGGCGGCCCCTCCTCTCCGGGGCTGGCTGCTAGAACGTGTGAAACTAGCAGTTAATTTCGCTGGCTCCGACGTTCATATTCCTATTGCTGCAGCCGATTCCTGTTCGCAATCCTCTGCTTGTAGCTATTCCTGTCTCGTCCATTTTCACAACTTGCCTTCCACATTGACTCCACTGCGATTGTGCATGTGTGTGTGTGTGTGTTTGTGTGTGCGAATGCAGGCGAGTCTGTCGTTTAGAAGATTTATGCTCAAATTGCTTTTGCGCAAAATCAACAAAAAGCAGCCATAGACAGCCAGAGGCACAGTGGGATAAATTTGTATCAAAACTGTTATAAATTCCTAATTTTGGAACATTAAATTAAATATTCGTTTTTATTTTATATATATAATTTATATTATTTTAATGGCATTTTTTATGCAGCTATCTGCTTGCGTCCTATTTTTATTTTATTTTATTTACTTTTATTTCTATATATGTATCTATGTATTTCATTTTATATATGTTTTAATACATTTTTTGCATTTTATTGCAGCCCAATTTTTTCTGTTCAAATTTTCTGCCCTCAAAAATTTGAATCTGGCCCACTGTAGTCCACAGTGCACTTGCTGTGGCTCTCAATTTTTGGCCTCAGTGACGCAGTTGTTGCTGGCTGCGCACTTTTGTCATCGTGTTTCGTGTGTTTCGTAATCAATAACATTTTCGCAAGTGAATTACTTGCTATTGTTTTTTCCCCCTGGTGCTCCACCCCTGCACCCGCACCCGCACCCACACCCGCACTCGCAGCAGCGGTGGCAATTCAGCAGGACGACAATGCGCCAGCAGCAAGTGCTAAAGTTCAAAATTGTATTCGAGCTGCGTTGGCGTTGCTGTTGGCGCTGGAGCTCCTCCACACTTTCCTTTATAGATTTATGATGCTTTATAATGAACTTGTAAAGTAATTATGCGCCGCGACGCGTTCATCCGTGTGCACCACCTTCGAGCACCACCCGGGCCATAACTCAGTGGCAACCCTTTTCAAAAAATGGCTGTCGTCTTCGCGCGCGCGTGAGTATGTGAGATTTTTCACGGGGCATGGCAGGCCCAGGGCAACCACCCGCCCAACCACCACCCGCCACCCACCGCTGCGTCTTGGGCCGCCGTTTACGCTTGTAATTACACGCTTCATTGTTGGCCTTTGCGCACACGGGCCAGGCATCTTCCCGGCCGCCTCCTTGAGCCCGCCCGGGAGGCAAGGGCGCGAAGGTTGGCTCCATTTTCATGTTGTTTCATCGCCTCACTTTGGTGTCGTATATCTCGTTTCTAATTGGGTTTCGTTGTGCGCTGAGCGCGCTAATGTCAACCTTGTTGTCTTGCCCACTCCCAGAGTCAGAGTCAGAGTCAGAGCCAGAGCAGAGCAGAGCAGGAGCCAGCAGCAGTCCCTCTGCCAGTCTCGAGATTCACTTAGCTCATGCACATGCAAAACAAAACGTACTCCAAAAAGGCAATACCCATGCCACCTCCAGCTCCGCCTCCGTCTCCACCTCCTTTTTCATAGTGCCATTAAAAGTGGGCGGCGGGACGTGGTGTGCTCGAGTGGGTGTTCGTATGCTGCTTGAGCATGCAGGAAACGGAAACGTTAAGCTTCGTCGCTTCTTGGGCTGGCTGGGCTCTGTCGCCAGTCTGAGTCTTTGTCTTCGTCTCAGCTCCACTCACATGTGTATGTCTGTGTGTGTGTGTGTGAGTGTGGCAAGAAGCTGGCTATGTTCCCTGCTGAATTATGTTGCATGCTTTTAGGTGATTTAGCTCACGTTCGTATGCAGAAACGTCTGCAACGCTTTGGTTTATGTTTTGTTTAACTAATATTTTATAAAATCTTGCACGAAATTATGAACTGCCCTCTCTCTTTATCTGTCTCTCTCTCTCTCTCTCTCTCTATCTGACTGCTTGTCTAGCTGGCCACAAGGCAAAGTTTCTTTATTTTGCTGCTTGCCAATTTCACACTCTGCCAAACGCTGCTGGGGCAGCCATAAGTTACGGCCGATAGCTGCCCCGGAAAGGGGTCAGCGGGCAGAGCGGGCTGCCAGCAGTCTGCCAGCTGCAAAAAACAAAAGCTGGCAAACTTTGCTGCCCGCCATTGGCCAAACATAACGTATATTGATCAGCTAGATCTGAGAGGCTATAACAGCAAATTTTGTTAGTAAACATAGTATGTAAACATAGTGTAACTATTTCCAATTTATTGCCCAATTTTATATTATTAAAGTCAATTTAGTTCTGGCAAATAATATTAATAAATATATAATATATATATAATTATATGAAACATTTATGTGAAATGAATTTTACTAATTATAATTATGCAATAATTATTAATATACACACTGCACACATATTTTCCCGATGTTCCAGAATATTTCCATAAATAATATTTTTGTTTTCCTTCCTCATTCATCATCTTATATATGATTATAGTTATAGATATTTTGTTTCTTTTGTGTGCATTCTTATATCCATTTCCTCCCATCCATTGGAGTTCTCAAAATTATTGTTCAATGCCTGACACGCTTATTAGGCGGAGCGAATGGCGGCTGTCACTCATAAATCAGGGGCAGAGATGGAGTCCGGGGCGACTCGAGAGTTGCGACAGTTTATGGCGCACAGAGTTCAAGAGTTTTAAGACTCTTTTCACATATTAAAAAATCCCTACAACACTTTGCATAAAAAATAAAGCACACACACATGTCTCTCTGGTTATATGTGTGTGTGTGTGTGACATCATATTGTCGCATGAATTTACGTGACCATATGTTGTCGCTGGAGCGCATAAATTCCAAGGGGCCGCAGACTGGGCGACGGCCTCAGTGTTAACTCTCAAGTGGAGCTGGCCCCCGTCCTGCCGCCAAGCAGCCTCCTGCGCACATTTGAACCCTTGCAAGTGTTGATATTTTACTGAGCTTCTGCATATGCAAAAAATTTATTGAATTTAATTTGAAATCGCATAACAGCCGGCGACAGCTGGCACTGCGAGACTCAGTTAGTTATGGGCCCAGCTAGTATATCATTCTCGGGCTGGAGCCGTAGATCCGGCCATCGATTCTATACGTAATCTGCCGCGCTGGGCATATGAATATTTAAAATCGCATTTGGTAGCGTCGCCTAATGAAGCTGCGCGAAATTCGTTTTTAATTGCGACTGAAAATCCCGAAGATGGCGACCAGAAAAATTTGCTTTTAATTGCTGGCAAAGGCGGGCAGATGCCCGGCTCATGCCCGGGCCGGCATCCTGCTTGGGCACTTGTGTTTTTTAGTCTTTTGTCCGCCCCCAAAACTCGATTTCGCAGCTAATGGAAACGGTTGTTGCTGGGCCTGGGCTTGGTCTCTGGCTGTGGCTGTGGCTCTGGCTCTGGCTGTGGGGCTTGAAAGTGGGTGTCGAAGTTGAAGTTGGAGTTGGAGCTGGAGTCGGCATCGGCATCGGCACAGCAGCCAATTAAAGGCATGACATAAATCCAGATGTGACTTGTATTGGGTGTTTCCGCCTGCGGCCCACATTCTCCCTCTCCCTCTCTGTCTGTCTCTCCCTCTCTCTTTGACGGCTGCACAAAAAGACAGCGCCAAAAAATGTTCAAGATTGTTGCGAACAAAACAAAAAGTCGAGGAAAACTTTGCAACAGCGAAAAAGGTGGCACAGCCAACCCAACCAAACAACAACAACAGCAACAACAAGACGAGCCAAACAACGAACAACCAGCCAACGAAGCGGCACTCGCTCGCTTTTCATGCTCACGCCCGTCGTTTCATTTTACAGTGTTTTTTTTTTTTTTTCAGGCTGGTTTCTTATTTTTTGTACTTTTTGTTTTGTATTATTGCATTGTACGAGTATTTTTCTACTTGAGTTGGCAGCTCCGCCTGCCCTGCCCAAGGCTTCGAGTGCTGTTGCCATTGCTGTTGCTTTTTCAACATGCACTTCACTTGCTGGCAAAAGGAAACCGCAGCTTATGTTAGTTGTATGTGAATGCCTCCTGCCCCCCTGCCTGCGCATCGTCCGCCTGCAGAGGCTTGTACCGTTGGGCACCCAACGCTGTAAGACTTCGCCTTGGATGCTCCCGCCCTTCCCTTGAGGGAGTACGGAACGGGCAGCCCCTTGTGCGCCGCCACATTAAAATTCTTTCCAGCCGAGACCAAGACCGAGTCAGAGAAACAGAACGGGACTGAGAACCAGAATGGGAATGAGACAGAGGCAGCGACTGAGTCCGATTTCGAGTCCAAGTTAACTAATTTATGTCGGACGACTTGGAATTAATGAATAAATGGCGGGGGCGCTTAGACGAATGGCCAGGCCATGCTTCGAAATATGTAAATTACTTGGCAAAAAACAAAGAAATGAAATGAAAAACAAGCAGAAAAACTTGAACAAAAACAACATTGAAAAGCACGAGAAATTGTTTACACAAACATGCAAGAAATGCCACACGCAATCTTCAGAGGGCAATGAAAACTTTCCTATTGCTCGCATACCATTTATAAAGTGCAAATTACTAAGGGTTCGCGTCTGAGCAGCTGAGAATGCCTGCCAGTCAGTGTATGAAGGCTCGTTAAAAATTATAAAACTTCGCCGGCCCTAAATTTCGAGTGTATCAAGAGATTATTTGGATCACCATAATAATGACAGTTTTTAATAAGTAGGCAGAAGCCTCGGGAGGAATATGCTCGTAATTGCTCTTTTAAGAAAATCCTAAACATATTTTTTTTTCTGTATGCCTCGAATACATTCTTTATATTTGTAAAACTACCCCCAGCTGGGTATGAGAGAGTGTTGTATCATGTTACGAGCTAATATGCGATTCGTCTGAATTTTAAACTCTAATATTTCTATACTACTTCTACTATATATAGAATACTACAATCTTTAGACTAGTCAGTAAACTATATATATTATGGCATGCATAATATTTGCATATTTATTCACAAAATAGCAACAAACTATCTTAATTTGTATTTAATATTAATTAATGATTAGACTCCAAGCAACACATGCAGAGCCATTGAAGCCGTATGCTGCTGCTGCCATTATTAAAATGGTGGCATCTTCTGCTGCCGGCAGCTACAACAACATTTGGAGAATCGGCAGATGAAACCCATAAAATTAATAATCATAATTAATATGATTTGCTCTTATCGAGGCGCGCAATTAAATTTGCCAGACATAAATCGAGCTGGGTCGAACGCTCGCTTGGTCCCCTCGGTCCGGGCTGAGCGCCATATTAAAAATGCCCGCATTTGTCGCCCGAAGAAAGTTCGGCAATTAAATTGGCCCAACACATGACGGCAATGGGGTAAACTGCAAGTGGCCAGGGCAGGCACTAGGAGCGAGGCTGGGGCACTTCGGGGGAGAGCCCAGCGAAAGACGAGTGGCTCAGAAGACGCTGCCTGGGCATTATCTCTGGGCAAACAGACATGAGAGCGAGCCACAAATAATAAATCGCATAAAATATAATTATGAAATTTGTAGCTTGTTTGCTTGCGGCTGGAGCACGGTGGGTGCTGGGCGGCGGGGGGAGGCCATGTGAGCAGGGAGTGCGAGGGCAGCGGGTGAGGCGGAATGAGCCCTCTCGATGCAGTGCACTGAGTTAATACGCGACTGTAATTAACTTGTGATTTATTGGTTCAAGTTTTTAGCGGCACGGCGACGCTTCATTGAGCTAGCTGCCTTTTCCTTTCTTTTATTTTCTGCCTTTTATTTTTTGTTTGCTTTCCCACTCCCAGTGGCCTCCATTCTTTTCTTTCATTTTGTTTTCTTTGTCGCGCTGCTCGTGGTTCATTTTGTGAACTTTCTCCGGGCGCTGCTTTATTCGCAACAAAATGTCTTAAAAGTAAAGCTAATTTATAAGTGGTCGTACCATCCGCCCTCTGCCCAATGCCCAACGCCCAACGCCCAGCCCTCACCACCCACCGCCCCTTTGGTGGCCGCCCACCTTTAATATTAAATGTTACACCAGGGACACATTTCGATGAAATATTTCGTAAAAAGTGTCTACGAGCGAAAAATGCGAGCCTGCGCCGCTCCTATTCTCAGCCAGCTTCACCTTTGGCCAACGTCTTGGTTTTTTAGACCTCGAGTTGCGTTTCGGCCAAGCACAAAACTTTCTCCTTGCGGCATTCATGAGCTCCGGCTCCAGTTCCAGCGCCAGTTACGGCTACGGCTCCACGCCTTTGCCGGCAGCTCACGCACGTGGCAACTGGCTGCGAAGCAGCGAGCAGCGGGGGGAGAAGAGGGGGCAGAGCAGCAGAAGATGCTGCTGGCATTCTATTCTGCCTTCATTGTTGTTGCTTTTGTTTTAGCGCCCGCTTGCCCGTCCGCCCATCGTCGTGCTGTCAAGACATACAAGAGAAAGCCAAAGAGAGAGAGAGAGAGAGAGAGGAGAGAGAGAGAGGCAGAGCTGGAGTGTGAGGTGGGTGGGTTTTTTTGGCCTGGCAGAGCACAAGAATTATTACCGACCAAATAAGCGATATTTCTCGAGGGATGAATGTGCTTTGGTGCGTGTTTTATTTTATTTCTTTGAGCTACTACCCGCCAGCTAACGGTACATGCCCGCCCTTTGCCTAGGGGTGGCTCGGGGGCTTCACTGTGTGTATCTGTGTAAGAGTGTGTGTGTGTGTGCTAGTTGTATCTTGGTACGCATGGCTGCCACGGCAAAGGAGGCGCCCGTGCAGGGGAAATGTCGAATGCGAAATTAAGAAAACATGGCAGTAAAATTGGGTAATAAATCATTGGGGGGCCTCAAAGTGTTGCCTCCTATACACACACACTATACACCATATACATGTATATAAATATATATAGAACAGCGCACAGCTGTAATTTGTTGCGCTACAAATTATATAGATTTTGCGACATTTTGCTGGAGTGCGACGCTGCTCGCTGGAGAGACGAGAGTCCCATCTGCTGTGCAGCAGGCTTACGGAACACTTACACTGATTCAATTAAAAGCTAATAAGCTAAGGATTCCATTATAACGTACATCATTTATAGCTACTGGAACAAGAATCTGCACTGCTTAAGTTTATTTTTATGTTTCAATTCTAATTATATTTTACACTGAGAATAATATATATATGTATATAATTGAATACAATTTCATCTTTCATCAGCTTACGCTGATCTGCTGCAGCAACTGTTGCACCTACATAGCTATGCAACCACTCTGCTGCACCGCTCGCTGCATTTACAGTCGATTGCGATTCCCATAATCCCCACATCGCTGGACACATGCTCAGTTACATGTGTGTGATTAAAATGGCGATATGAATGCATAATAATATCAGAGTTATGAGTGTTAGGCCGGAAAAAATGAAATGCCATGAGAGAACCAGAACCAGACCCAGAACCCCATGGCCGCCCCCTCGGACGCCTGGCGCTGCACTGCACTAAGCGGCGGGCGCAAAGTGCAGTGCCCCTTGCTGCCGGCCCCCTCCACAGCTCCCTGGGCCAGGGCCATCAACGCCGGGTGAGTAAGTGAGCTGAACTTTGATGCCGCCACATTCTATTCGCATTTGCGCTCCAACTACGAGTACCTATGGCCATATATCTGCAGCGGCCGGCCTAGGAAGGACTGGCTCGCACCAGCGCCAGGCAGGCCGCCTGCTATTCCTTTTTTTGTTTTCTGGTATGTGTGCGAGGCCGAAGCCGAAAAGCCGTAAAGCCAGCGGCGGGACGAGGAGCACGACGCACTGGCAAAGACTGCCGCCGTTGCCTCTGGAAGATTTATGCAGTTCATATTCACATTTTCCAAACGCCGCATACCAGGCGCAGCATTCGAACGCAGTCGAGGAGCGACTCGCATGGCTATGGACATTGTAAACGTGCCTAAACGTGCGAGAGAGTGAGAGAGCTCAACAGAGAAAGAGCGAGGGAGAGAGAGTGAGAAAGGGGAAGGCAGTGAACGGCCAGTCGCAGTTGTTGAAGCTTTTTTGGAACGCTGAACATTGCAGTTTGATATTGCTGTTGTTGTTGTTGCTGCTGCTGCTGCTGCTGCTAGCCTCAAAAGCCTCACACAGCCACAGCACAGTGGAACAAGATTGGTGAATACGTAAACAGAAATATATGTAAATTAGATGTGCTCCAAATATTAAGTATAATATTAATTTTATAAAAATTGTTGATTGAAATCATATTTTTTGTGATATATGTATATCTTTAAATATATTTATGTAAAATAAAAAATTTATTAATCGTTCAAAAATTAGTGATAATCAAATATAGAACCTTTTCAGCTCCATATACATTTGAAATAATTTAAATTATTATTTTATTTTTATCAATTATTTCATTATTATTAAATAAAATGTATTTCGCCTACATTTGTCTAAATCTGCACCACTGTGCGCTGCCTGCCTGCCTGTTGGCCTGGCCTAGCGCAATTCTGGCCAAATGCTGTTGGGGCCGCACTGGCAGAGCAACGGGCCTGGCGGGACGGGGCGGGGCGTGGCGGTGCTTTGGCTGCTGGATGACTGCAAGGCTCGTGCAAGCGTTTGGAACACACTGCATATTAAGTTATTGTATATTAGGTGTTAAATCAGATAAATTTTCGCATAATACCGCATACAGCACTCGGATTTTCAAAGATTAACGTGGCGCACACAGTTGTTGGTCAGTTGTTGTTGCTGTGTGCGAGTGTGTCTGTGTGTGTATGCATATGTGTGTGAGTTGAGCTTGGTCTGTGGCTGCAGCATTTTGGAGCTGTTTTAATCATTTGAATGCTGCACATTGTTTTCATGACCCGCCCCACCCCCAACAGGCAAGCTCTAAACACTGTTGCACTTTATTTGCAGCACTGTATGGGAATGTCTGTATGTGTGTGTGTGTGTGTGTGTGAGTGAGTGTGCCGGAACTGATAAATATTATTGGGCGGAGTGTGCCGTAGTTTTCGCAATCGATTTGATCAGTCGACCGGACAGACAGACACAATTGCATTTTCAACAGATTATTAAAATTAAAAATATATTTATGGAAATTTATAATTGCAAAATGATTGCAAAATAAACAACAACCAAACAGAACACAAGGCGAAAAAAAAATCAACAATCAAAGTGCATGAAATTTGTCTACGGGCGCTTCATTAAGGCGAAAAAAAAAATCAAAAATAATTGTTGCCGTAAAATAAATTTCACTGTTATTAAACAAAAGCTATTGTGTTTTATGAAAAGCGCATAAATAAAATGGCAAAAAGGCGACGCAGTGTTCGCTCCAAAATTTATTATGACAAGTTGCTCTGGCACTTTTATCTCTCGGCACACAAATTTTGCAGCCAGCCAGCAAAAGCAACAACAACAATAGCACATACAAACATATATATAAATATATCTTTGTAGTTAAATATATATATATATTTGATATTTATGCTAGTGTTGGTGTATTATACAATATACATATATATGTGTATGTGTGTGCAATAAAATAGCCACAAAACAAACTCTGCCCAAAAACTGCTCTGCTTGGACAGCAAAAACTAACTAGCAGCCCATTCAAAAACAGATATTTGCACACACACACACACACAGATACACACATACACGCACATAGCTCTAACAAATTCAGTCTGCTAGTAAACTGAAATGACAAATAAGTTGGCTATATAATTTGTTGTTTCGGTGGCATTATTAGACAATTAGTTAAATTAGTAAGTGAGCTTGATTAAAATATACAAATGAGATGCTTATTGCAGCGTGTAGATATTAAAGTCAAACATAAGAACATTGCCTAATGACTAGTATATCTATTTATACTAATGTCTAAAATATTATATATAATAATATTATAATAAAAAATAATTTATAATAATATAAAATATTATATAATAAACTGATTTTCATATATGATATTTCATTATATATATTATATTATATTATACTACATAATATATATTAATATCGCATATAAAAAAATTTATTTTGATTTTACATTACAAACAATGTCATATATTTGATTCAATTCCTTAAACAATTTAAGCACATTTAAAATATGAGATCCCAGCTAATTGATTTATTTGTCTCAAATTTACCTTTGAATAAAATATTAAATTTATACGAATTATATTAGAATTAACTTCTTCAATTGGATTATTTTATTAAAATATTTTTAATATCAAAATTTAATATTTTATTAAAGACAAATTTGAGACAAATACAGATCATTATTCACTTATTCAATAAAAATAAATTATTTAAGTAGTGAATAGTAATATTTTATTATGTTGCATATGTTACTTAATTTCTGTCAAACTTAAATCTCGATTATGCTCCAGTATTTGTCACTACACATATTATGTATATTATATATGTTATAATATTATTTTACATATTTATTGCTATATATCATCAAGATATACAAGTCTTAGATTAGATGACTTTCATCTTTGACTTCTGCCTCGACTCAGGCATTTTGCGCTTCAATTGCTGCAGCATGGCCGAAAAGGGAGCTTCGGAGGCGTTCGCTTCCTGCACAGCAGGCTAGCCAAGATGCGATGCAGACGCCGACTGCGCTGGGGCAGCGGAAGGGGGCCAACAACTCATGGCGGCTGAGTATGTGCTAAGCTGAGCACACGCAACACGAGCATGCAAATAAATTTGCAGATTAAACGCATAAACAAGACGAACATTGGCCAAAGAGACACTAAGAGTTGCCCAATGCAATTGCAAATAATTGAAGCGCGTATTTAATTCAATTTATAAACCTGGCAAGATCCTCGACTCGACTTGATTAAACGCTGGCAACGGCTTTTATTTATTAAATAATTCCGTTTTTTTTTTATTTCTGAAAATTTGATCTGCGATTTGTGTGCCGGGACGAAAGCCAGCCACAGCTTGATTGCAGCTGCATGGGGGACAGAGAGACAGAGTGGGGGCCTGTGGCTGCATGCCCCATGGCCAGGGACACGTTCCAGAGTCAAGAGTTGGGAACCGACTCTGACTGGTCAGCAGCAGGTTGATTTGTTTTGGCCAGTTGCTGTTGCAGTTGCTGTTGCTGTTGCAGTTGTTGTTGTTGCGCGATTTTCAAATTGCCCGTTGAACGTTCGCCGGGTGAGTAAAACGATTACCCGCCGGCTAGGCCTGCTTTGGTTAGTGCTCGCGTATGTGTTGGAACAACTATTATTAAGCGCGTTCACTAGTTGTTGTTATTACAAGCTGCACTGTTGTTGTTGCTGTTGTTGTTGGCGGTGGTGCTGGTGGTGGTGCGGCCATTGTTCTGCTTTGGCTGGAAATTATTATTCGCATGCCAAAATGAATTGAGCTGGCCGAGACGTTGTGGCAAGAGGCTCGACTCTTGGCATGCAACATGTTTAGTTTATTCATAAGCTCACACGCACATCGAGTGTGAGCATGTGTGCATGCGTGTGTGTGTGTGTGTGTGTGTGTGCGTCGGCACATTCAAAAGTAGCCGCTTTAAATGAGCGGGCTTCAGCGCTCACTCAAATTGCCCAGTTATTAAGTAAATTGATTTTAAGTACGTTTCGAAATTATTTGCTTCTAAATGTTTTGTTGCTTTCGCCGCCCCTCTCTGCACCATGAAATTCTAACAACATTTTCGCACTGCTCGTTGTTGTTATTGTGACAGTTTTTTTTTTTTTTTTTTTGCTGCTGCATTTTTATTTTTCAGTTGCGATAAGAAACTCATTCATATGAAGTTGAGCATAAAAATTGATTGTTAACATCGCCAGCAATTTGCTGCTGATTTCCATTAAGATTAGGCCACGCTAAAAGTGCGGCATAATATGTTCGAGGTTCGGGCGACGATTACGAGGAACGTAAGTAATTTTAAGTAATATTATGAATTTTTGCTTAAGTGCAACATTAAGTTTTTCCACTGAAGCAAATTTCATAAAATTTCAAATGGAATATTTAGTGATAGAATTTTAAAATGAAGTTGAAGCGATATATCCAGCAAATATATCTTATATTCTAATAAAATATATATGTTTACATGTATATTAAAAAAGGCAGATATTTTTTATTGATTAAATAAATCATTTAAATTTAATTTCTGTATTTTCTTGTGAATTTATTTAATCCATATCTCCTACAAAAATCTATGAATTGGTGCCAGAGATAAATTTGTAGAAAGTTGTTAGTCTAGATTATGATTTAGGATTTGAGCTTATCAATTTTGAGTGCACTTTTTATCTCAGTCAGTTAAATATAGTCATTGCTGTATAACACAAAATGGCCAGAGATTGCATGCATCGAGCGGCATAAATGCAGTTTTCTATTAGCTGACGTTAAATTTAATTTAATTTAAAACTAACAACACACATCACGGCTAAATGAGCGACTCGCATGCAAAATGCAAACAACACACAACAAACAACAAACATCGAACAACAACAGCAACAAAATTGTTAAATGATAATCAGCCAGTGGAGGCACGCAGAACCAGCTGCAGACACTTGTTGGCCAGCAGTCAATGAAAACGCTTCATAAACAGCGCAATTAAACTAATGACTGTGCCCGCCACTGCGATCGCCGTGATGGGCCGGACTCCGGATTCCGTTCCGCGGCGAGAGCCAACGGCGATCGCCTAGAAACCGCTGGCCACACACGTCGAAGCTGGCCCAGGCACACACAGGTTCTGCCACAGCAACAGCAACAGCAACGAATACAAATGCGAATGCGAGTGGGGCTCGTTCATCAGTGGGGCTTTTGGCACTTGCGCATATGATTAACCTGGACTCTGTGGTGGTGCTGGCGGAGGTGGATACGTGGATACGTGGATACGTGAGCCACGTGCAGTGCAAAGTGGTTGGCTTGATGAAATGTGCGCGATTGTCTAATGGGTCGCCAAATGGCTCTCAGCGGCTCCCTCTGCAACAGTTGCAACTGGATGAGCCAAGCTGATGTATTGCCCGTCGCCCACTGCCCGTTACCCTCTGCCCATTGCCTACTGCCATTGCATCTTGAAGCTGCTGCTGTTGCTGCTCTTTGCCATGTTTATGGTTGCCATGGCAGCAGCAAACCGGTTTTTGCTTATCTTAAAAACTCGACTCAAGTCAGGTAGAGCAACAGCAGCAGCAGCGGCAGCAGCAGCAGCAGCCGGTTCCGAGTGCCTACTGTGCTACAGTCAGCATCGTCGCCGTCGCATGTTGGTGGTGGCTTTAATGGCTTCCGCCAGCGGATCATAGGAGTGAAATAAATGGCCAGACGGAACCAATAAACGTCGCGCGTTGTGCGTTCATCGTTCGTTCAGCCAAAATGAGTTAAGAACTGTGGACAGTTTGCTGCAGTCGTTGACTCATTGCGATTTATGGCCAAGTATAGGAGAGCGAGAGAGCGAGAGAGGTGCAGAGGCAGCGGTAAAGGGGAGAGGCCAGGTATATATACCGCAACGCCCACGGAAAAAGTTGCTGAAAAATTCCAGTCTGCCATTTACTTGTAATAATACATTTTGCATTATAATAATATCAGACTATACTTTACGAAAAAAAGCCACGATGTATATATATATATATATGTGTATAGTCGTATATAAAATTGCCTAGACAGTCATCAATCAGTCGGAGCTCAAAGGAATTGACCTGCGCCTGCACTCTACACAGCTGCCAATGTTCCTACTCCTGCTCCTGCTCCTGCTGCTGCTGCTGCTGCTGCTGCGGCGGCTGCTGCCTTTGGGGTGAATGTGAATGTGAAGGTGAAGCTCTGGCCAAGACGCTGCCCGTTGCGGTCCGCTGTTTGTCCGGCTGAATAATAAAAGTAATTGCGTCTTTACCCTTTAGGGTTAGCGAGTGGAGCAAATTGCGACTTGAATGCAATGCGGTTTTCTATAAGCATAAAAATTGCTATAATTTGCTGAAGATTGCGCTTTATCCATAACCATAACAATGGCCACCCCCTTGTCCACCCTCCTCCTCATCCGCCTCCTCCTACTCCTGTTCTTCTATGCCAAACCAACAATTTATTTTCCCTGAAGTGCATTTAATCAATATAGACAATGCGGCCAGTCCTACCAACTATTTATTATAAATGATGGATTGCTCTGAAACGTTTAAAGTATTTTTCTGACGACTAGTGAAGGGCTGCACTTAGTTTATTTTGCAATTTTAAATGCTTAACGGTAAAATAAAATGATCTGACAGAACAACTCAATTTCTAGGAATATACAAAATTGCTTAGATCAGATAAATATTTTTTTTTGAGAATTGAAAAAAAACATTTAAAATATTCTCTTAATTTGCTCAAAATATATATAAAACTGAAATGCTTTAGTCTTTCGATGAATGCCGACAAATGAAAACTATTTCAACAATCTGCACTTTATAACTGAACCTGCCCAATGAGGCAAACATCGTTCTGTGGCGCCACATGGCTGCCTCCTGCTTGTTGTTATTGTTGCTTCTTTTGCTGCCCTGCTCCTGCTGCCCCTGCTGCTGCTGCTGCTGCTTGTTTGCCATTGGATTTTGGTCTACTGGTTGGCAACGGCTGCTGGCAGCGCCACAAAGTAGATAACAAATATTTGCAGGAAACCATGAGCCCCTTAATTAGTGTAAAGAAGCTCTCGAGCCGTCCTCCGGCTGGCCGCTGGGGGCTGTGGACTGGGGTCGCCAGAACTCATAAAATGCCAGCAAGGAAGCAATTTATCAAAGTTTTGTTGCTTAATTGTCGTCCATGCGGTGTTGGCAGTGAAAGTTTGCCCATTTGCTCGCTCCAGTAGGCAAATAAGGGGGCGTGCGTATGCGGCTGTTCATTTGCCAGTTCACACTGAGTGTGTGTGTGTGTGGGCTAGAGAAGCAGTCTCTTATGAGAAAGAACAGCAAATATCATCGATTTTGCCTGACTGCAGTTTTCAAGATATTTTCCACATCATAAATACATAAGTACGCAGAGGCTGGGAGGTTGTGGGGAGGTTGGACAGGTTGGGGAGGGGGTGGGTAGGCGAGCGTAAACACACGGCTGCTGTGGGCTGCCGTCGCATTTATAACAATTTAAAATGGCACGAAAAAATGGCAATAAAATCCCACAGACAAACGAAATTACGTGACCAATGTGTTTTATTACGATTTTATTGCGAAAATGCGAAGAAGTCAGGCGGTCACAGGGGAAATGGGCGAGGAGCGAAGGGGCAGGGGCGTAGCGGGGCGAACCGCAAATATGACTGCGTCTGGGAAGCGCTTTATTATTTATCTTTCGGCTGAAATCGGCACAGAAGCCAAACAGAAAGCAGCGCTGCGCAGAGCAGGAGGTGAAACTGGAGCTGGAGCTGGAGCTGGAGACGGCGACGTAGCAAATGCTGCCTCGTGTGGCACGTGAGCGTCTCGAAAGCGAGGGTTGCAACTAGAGTAGCTGCTGCTCTTATTTATGCCTTAAACTTCTCACGTGTCAGGTTAATGCGATATTTATGTGCTGTCACCCAGCGAAAATGCCAAATGGCAACCCCCGCAAGCCCCTCAGGACAGGTTCATCATTTTGCTTCGTATTTCCTGCTCGAAAAACTGTGTCAGCCAAGTGATTTAACCACCAACACCACGGGGGCTGCAGCACTCGCCAAAGGGGTGGACTGGCCCGCACTGGCCCGGGGGTTGCCGCCCTCAAAAGCACCATAAATGGCCAACCAAAAAAACGCCCCCTGGGCGAGCGCTGACCGAACTGGCCAGGGAGGCAAATGTTGATATTGGTCTATTGAAATTGTATTTAGTTTTGTTGTTGTCAACATTTTATTAAGTAATTTGCATACATTTTCACAGCAGCATATGCTGCCCGAAAAAAAAATGAGTAGATAGGTGTGGAAATTAAAGAGCTGATTATAATGCTAATAAAGGATTTGCATCAGCCATTCGTTATATTAAGCTTGAAAATGGCTTCAAATATTTTTGGATTTTAATAGATGCCAGAAATATATGAATATAAAATTGTTTTATTTAAAAATTAAATGTAAATATTAATAATATATTTAAAAGTTTATTCTTTATCAGAGTAGTAAAGAATATTGCCATATAGTATATTATTTATTTAAAAGAGAAGCGGAATTTCAATAAATATAACGAATTTCCTGCTCTGTATGAAAAATATACTTTGACTAGATAATTAAGTTTCTTAACAACTGTACTGAGCACTCGATTGCTTTCATATTTATGATATATTGCACTTTACTGGAAAAGCCAGTCATGTTGATCTGTGCCAAAAGAGAAGCGAAATATATATATATATACAATGCTCTAGACTTTTGGCAAAAAAAAGTTGTTCAAGAAAAATCTCGGACCAATAAAAATGATAAAGATTTGCGCTGGATTTTTTTTTCATGCGGAAATATAAAATTGAATTATTGCATGCAATTTAAAAACCAACAAAAGCTGACAGCAGTCGAGCTTTTAGCCAAGCAACAACAACAACAGCAACAACAAGAGCAACAACAACAGCAACAGCAACAAAGAGCATTGCCAAAAAATTTGTCAAAATAATGGCGTCATTCTGCAGTGGCCGCCAGAGGGCCAGCCAAAGGGTCTGGCTGTGGGATGGGCGGTCGATTGGATGTGGGTGTGGCGGGCGTGGCGAGCCGACAAAGATGCCATAAGGCAGCAAGGAACCGCCGGCGCTGCTGGCGACGCCATGGTTTATCCTTTTATCCTTTATCCTTATGCTTTTTTGCACATTATTTGCTTTTGCAATTCAAAGCGATTAAGTGAGACGACGCGGCGCAGGCGAGGATGGCGACTCGAGTCGACTCGACTCGACTCGACTCGGGGGTCATTAAGGACGACATAAAACATGTTTTTGTTGCAATGCCCATAAGTATCTGTATCTGTACATGTATTTGTCTATCTGAGTATCTGTGTATGTGCAAGCCGTTCGCGTGTTAGTCTATAAAAATATCGCATGCCTAATGGCAAAGCCGAAACTCGTATAACTCAATGCAGCCGCCGCCCAACCCCCACAGCTAAGCCTAGACAGCTAACTGGCCATTAGCACAAGCGGTTGCAGCCCCCATGTCGCATCCACAATAAAAAACAAAAGGCATTTCGAAAGTAAGCCCATTTAATAGAGCAATTATGACCAGTTGAAAGTCGAGAACGCAGCTGAGAAAAAAATACAAAACAAAAATGAAAACGAAAAAATAAAATAAAATGAAAACTGAATTGAAGCAAAGTCGAGCGTCGCGGCCATATTTCAAAGTGTTTGCCCGTAACTAATTAAGCAATTAATTTTCGAGCAGAGGCCGCAGCGAGATACACACACACACACATACATACATACGTATGCACGCCCAATATGAAATGAGAACAAGTTCAACAAACTTTTCTCGAATATAATTTACAGGCTGCTGTGAAATTATTTATGCCTGCCTGCCTTATACGATGTGCTACTCGGTGCACAGCCCATATCCAATTGCTTGAGCCCAATCCTTTGCCTTTGCCTTTGGCTGTGCCTCTCTCTCTCTCTCTCTCTCACTCTCACTCTCTCCCATGCGTGCGCCGCGGTGTATGCAACACTTTTCCTGCGAGCAGGCCTCGACTGTCATAAAATATGTTAAACGCCCGAATAGCCGGAGGGTGTGAAAACTCGAATCAAAGAGCAAAGCAAAAGCACGCTGAATATTTATGATACGATTAGCAGACTTTTGCTGTGCTGCTCTGCAGGTTGCAAGGAGCCCGAATTTACGCTGGCCACATAACTAAAGTGGTAACCGAGCCGGCAGGCTGTGGCAAGGCTGCCAATTAAGCTGGGAGTGTGCCGCATGAATATGTAAAGAAAAGCAGCTAATAAGTGGGTGTTTAATAACCGGATGGCCAACAACCAAATGGCCCAACGACCATTTCAGGCCAACCAGCGAGGGCCCGAAATGTGAGAGCAATGCGAGCTGCGAGCTGCGAGCTGAGCGCAGTTTGTCAACCGACAAAGGTGAAAAAAGGGGCAGCCCAAGGGGACGAGGTAGCAGAGTGAAAAAAAGGTAGCATGTTTAATTTGCGTGGCATTTGCAGCTGCCTGCGGCAAAAAGATAACGAAATAAAACGTTTGTCGGCATGGAGCGAAGCGCATGGGGGGCAGCCGAGCAGCAGAGGGAGCCGAGGAAAAACAAAAGCAGAAAAAAGGCAAAGCCAAAAATTGCTTGTAGCGCAGTGTAAACTAATTAAACGGCGCGCAAAAGTGTTGCATGTGTTGCGAAACACACACACACACACACATACATTCAGATAAAATATATATATTTGTATATAAAATAAATAGAAAGAGATATACATATATACATAAGGATGGCCGCAAAATGGCAATAAACGCGTGGAGCCATTAAAATTATGATTAAAATTTAATTTAGCGAAAATAATCAGACGCGCCTTTGATTAACTCCAAACGAGCGCGCAATTAAATCAAAAAAATATTCACGGCAAAAAACAGAAGAAGTAGAGGAGGTGGAGGTGGAAATGCACGGCCCATGAATTCCATTAAAATTCAATTAAAAATTGAAAATCAACAATGAAAAGCGCAATAAAAACTAATAATAATCGCAAGTTAATGGCCGCACATGGGCGCCGCCTAGCGTTCAGTAGCTGCAACAGCTCGACAAATATGCTTACAGCAGTGGTATATGTGCTGTATATTGGTCTATGTATTGCTGTGCACGCATGTAGCTCGGCCAGGAAAACGCATTTATTCATTCATTATACGCAGACAATTAAGTACCAGGAATTTCGTAGCACCATAAATCGCAGCACGCCCCACCCGCCTGTGGGGGAGGGAGCGGGTACGCCCCCGTTTTCCGGGCAAATTGTCAGGTCAGCTGAAAATCTACATATGCACTGACCAAACAACTATTAAACTATGTGGGCCCACCCGACCGGGCAGGGCTGAGCAATGGCTGTGAGAATTTTGGAAAATTTTCAATTTACTCGCTGAACGGCCATTTTGCATTTGCTCGCGAGCATCATGGCCTCCACAAACCGCCCCCGAAGCGCTCCCTATAAGGGTGGCACAGCGGCCAGGCCAGTTTAATTGAAAATTCTTCAAATCAGCGAGCGAGAGCGAGAGCAACTACTCTTAAACTAAGCCTAGGAAGGCTTAAAGGCTTGCAGAATTCAAATTGAATATTGACTTGAGTGTAAAATTGACTATAAAATATATAATTATGTATTATTGTATTGCAGCATCCCTCAACTAAAGTACTAAAATACTTGAATTTATTCATTGAATTGTAATTAACTAATTATTCCTTTTGCCTTCAATTTGATATGCTTAATGAATATAATTCACAGCTTATTAAAATTTTGCCAGCTTGAGCTTCAGCTGCTCAACGTGAATTCCACATATACCATTTAAAATATATGCCCATTTATATTACGACTTATTATAAGCCCTCTTACCCCACTCGACATATTAATTGGAAACCCATTTCGGAGCCTTTCTTTATCTCTGCTCGCTCGCTCGCGAGTCGCTTATCAGTAGCTCGGGAAATGTAACTTGTGACGTGTCGCTATGGCGGCTTACTTTTGTGAGTAACTGTATGAGTGTGTGTGTGTGTGTGTATGTTCGAATGTATGTGGCTCACAAGACATCAAATTACTTTCGTATGCAAATCAGCGGCTTTCTGCATACTTTTTTTTTGCTGCCCCGTCCGCTGCCTGAACTGCGAATTTTTTCCACGCCCAGGCCGCAGCATTGGCAGACAGTCAGAGAGCTACAGATAGCAGACACGGCATTTGATCGCCACCAAATTTATCTCAATGATATGCAGATAAAACTAACAAGTACCAAGTTTCGTTATTTCCCTTTCGGTTTCCCTTTTGCCCTGCCCTCCGCTCCCCCTCTCTCTCTATGCTCTACTCTGCTTCGACATGTGGCAAGAGGAGCGAGAGAGAGTGAGAAGAGCCAGAAAAAAACTACATTAGCAAATAAATTTATTTAGCATTACAAAAAATGAGGTAGCTGAGTGGCTTGACTTCGCAAAGGGCGGGCGGTGCTCTGTGAGGGTGTGTGTGTGTGTGTGTGTTTGTGTGTGTGTGTGTGTGTGTGTGTGTGTGTGTTGTGGGTGTGCGCGGCAGCCATGAATTTATTTAAGATGCTTATTGATTGGATTTGATTTTATGCTATGGGAAAGTAAATTTGCGCAAATAAATTTAAATGAGGGCGTTGAGTTTGCAGTTCCTTTCGGGCCCCGCCCCCTACATGCCACCACTTGTGGGCAGGCAGCAAAAAAATGTCTATTTTTTTTTTATTCAAGGGAAAACTAAGCTCGCATGTGTGCACATATTGGCAGCAGGCACTGTAGCCACACGCATGAGTAATTTTCCAATTTTTGTTTCGCATTTGCAGCTAATCTGGAAAATGGATTTTTCTTCTAGCGCGGAGTGGGAAGGTTTCGTTTTTCTTGTGTGGGGTATCTCTTATTTATTCATTTACTTACGATAATCTGATTGTATCTTGCTTTGTCAATGCTTCAATGTGGAGGAGTTAAGCAACTTATTGATGAAATGCAGCACTTACCTGAAAGATGAGAAGAAATATATAATTAGTTAATGTAAAATTTTTATTTACAATAATATTATATGGGATACTTTCAAGTGAATATTAAATTTACATTATATTTTTAATTGAATTAACTCAATTTAGTCTCGAATACAATCAACTAAAACATGCGCTTCAACAACATCTATAGATTTTTATATAATTCTCAGCTGAATTTTATGGCGTGATTTTTAATTACGCACCCAGCTTGGCCGTGCTCCATATTTTTGTGGAATAATTGTGTAAAATGAAATAATTAAAATGCAGCGCATAAAGTAACTTAAAATGCTTTAACGACCTTTTGTTAATAACGCAAAGTGCAAATGTTCTCTCACGCTGATTGTTGCACGACTGCAGGTTGCACGTTGCACGTTGCACGTTGCACGTTGCACGTTGTCCACTGGCCATTTACATGCGTTATGCCAACTCCAGCAGCATCAACAATTGCAACTGCGCGCCGCACGCAATTTTCATTTGCTGCTGTTATTAAGTGATAATTGAATTTTTATGCCAGCGCCAACAGGCGACGCGAAATGAACTTCAGAGCCTTTCGCAATTACGAGAGAGGTCAGCGCGGCAGTTAAGATGACCCAGTGCATAAGCTGAAGCTGCAGCTTAAAGGTGACTCGGCGAGTGGAAAGGTAAAGCTCTTTGCTTGCACTTAATAAAATCCTATAGAGAGAACTGAGATTCATTTCTATTTCTATTCTTACCTATTTTATTATTTGTATTTATATATTGTTTTTTTTTATTTATTTTTATATTTTATATATTAAATATTTATACATTTTATTATTCAGTTATTTTTAATTTTTTAATATATATAATATATGTATTATATTATATTTTATAAATTATAGTGCATATGTATAATTAAATATAATATTACTAATTCATTAAATAATTAATAATTTAATTTTTTTCCTTTACATTTTTTTTTATTTTTTAAATTTTTTTTTACTTATTTATTTATTATAGGTTTCCCTTTTCAATTCGAATATCTAATATTTTTTATGTTAATTATATTTATCTATATTTTATTTAACACATATTTGAATTGTAACAATTTGAACATTTTATTTATTGAATTTCTCATTTCACTATCTGCAACTGTTTTTCATGCACTTCTTTACGCGTCTCGTCCCGCTGCTCTGGGCCATATTGCCGCAACTGATGTCAGCTCTTTTTCCACTAAATTGTGCCGCCAACTTTCTAAATGGACAAAATTGCCGCTGGGCCATAAATCACACGCTCAGCGCTGGGCCTCAATTTCGGGGCATGTAACGCACTTTCTAAACAGCACGAAAGACCCAGAGATAAAAACAAAAAACTGGGCTAACAAAAAACTCGAACTGTATGACAATTGTTGTGAAAATGTATCAACAAAACGAAAAGAAGGCAAACAGAGAAATATAGAAAAAAACAGGAAAAATTTGCACTGCAGCTGCTCTATGCTTTATGACAGGTCGACCTGCGACTGGGCCAGGCAAAAACCGCAAACGGTGCAAAAATTATGAAAATTCATATTGCCGCACGCACTTGGCGGGAAATGCGGAAATTTGGCACGGCACAGGTATTTGCCCATTGTCCTCTCTTTTTGTCTTAGTTTAGGGCATCGCTGCGGGCGGTGGGCGTGAAATTTGCATGCGTCAATGGAATATGAAAATTTAGAAACTGTTGCAATTTGCAGTTGCCGCAGTCGTCGTCGCCGTTGCCGTCGCAGTGGCAGTGGCAGTGGCAGTGGCAGTGGCAGTTGCTGGGCATTTTGCGTTGATTTACGGCCAGTTGCTGGAACGATCATAAATCTCTTCCACGTGTATGTGCGTGTGTGTGGCAAATATTTTGGTTGCAGCGATTTCATGCCCCGCAGACGACAATTGCATTGCACTTGGGCCCATTTAATTTGTGCAAAAATAAAACAAAACTAAAGAAGCAAAAACTGCGACGAACAGCACAAAAAAAAAAAAAAAAGGAACAAGTCGCACACATTTCACGCGGCTTCCACAAAAGGTAAGAGTCGGCCCAAGCCCCGTCTCCGTTCCGGGACGACAACGAAAAGCAATTTACAAAAAGCACGCAGCGTTTAGATCAAAAGCAAAGACGACGTCGCCAATGGCAGGACACAACACTGCAAAGGACGCTGACAACGCGAGAGAGAGAGGGAGAGAGAGAGAGAGAGAGGGGGGGAGAGAAGAGGAGAGAGGGTGCACCAACGATGCTATACAACGCAAAACACATCATTAAGTATAAAATTCTTAAAATGGAATTTTAAATCATTAAAAAAACGCTGCAAAAAAGTCAACAGCAACAACAGCAGCAGCAGGAGCAGAAGGAGCAGGAACAGCAGCAGCAAGAGCGGCCAACGAGGAATTTGCAATGCGTTTGCTTTATTTGGCAGTGGCTCGCTGAAAGCTGTAGCAACAGCAACAACCGCAGCAGTGGCAGCGGCAGCGGCTGCCACATGCAACCAATGTCCAAAATGGTTGTGGCAGCAGCAGCAACAGCAACAGCAACAGCGTGCAGCATTTTTTTTTTATGTACACGCCAAGCCAAACAGCTTGAATGGAAGTAATGATGCTGCCCCAAACGTTGTCCAAGTCTTGAGAAAGGCGCGCAGTTGTTGCATTCGCAATGAGTTGCTGTTGTCGCTGTTGCTGCTCGCTGTTGCTGCTTGCTGGCTGCAATGGCAATCAGCAACATGGCCGCCTGGGCAGCAAAACGAAGCTGAACTGCCATCGTTGCTTTTATCGGCATTTTAGCTCTTTTCCTATATGCAGCACAGTCCCGGCTGATGCTGCTGCTGCTGTTGTTGTTGTTGTTGTTGTTGCTGCTGTTGCTGTTCGCTGCTGCGCTTTTTGGTTAACATGTTGCCGCTGCACGAATTCTATGTTGCACTCGGAATTTGAAGTAAATAATTCTTTGCTGTTCGCCTGTTTTTCTTTCGTTTTTTTTTTTTTTCGTTTTTTGTTGCAAGTGCTTCGTGCTCGTTAAGCATTTTGCTCAGCGATTTCTTTTCTTTTGTTGCTCGCGCTGTTCCTCATAATGCGCCACCAAAAAGGAACGAGAGATATATATTTATATATATGTATCTAAATGTCTAAAAAGCAAAATAAAAAGGGCGCGCCAGCTGCGAAAAGTGGTTCCGTTTCGTTTATCTCATGTTTGGGTGCGTTCTGTCGCATACCCTCTCTCTATATATATGTGTGTGTGTCTGTGTGGAGCATAATGCGATGGGTAAAGTCGTTTCGAGTAAGCGAATCACTTGGCGGCATAATGACGTCACTCCTGCCAGATATGGCTAATGAAGGATTAATGATAAATGCATCTACTCTAGAGCTAAGTGCATTAAATGACAGAGCAGTTGCCGAAATGCCAAGGAAGAACTCAATTCAAAAGAGAGCAAGCAAATTGTGCAATTCCATATCTTAATTGAGTGAAATACTCTAAAGGAGATCACTATGAAAAGAAACCTATTAATATCAAAATATTTTTACTCGAAAATTAATGAAGAGTTTTATATATTTCGCTTGAACTCAATTGATAAATTTCTGCAAACTAAACTTCCAAAATTAATGATTATCTAAGTAATTAACTGATTTAATTTGATTTTATATTTATAATCACATTTTAATTTAATTTATTCTTATTTTTATTTTATAAAATATTTCTCTAATGCTGCACAATCTTCTGCTTCTTTTGTCTATCAAAATCAAATTTGTCTGCCTTTCTGCAGCTCTGCCAAAACACTCCACATATCTATGTAGCTGGCAATCAGAGAAAACGCGCTGTAAGCCATTAAAAACTCAACTGGTTCTGCATTTGTATTTGCTGGATCTCCATCTTTTGGTCTGGCCAAATGCCTGGCGATGGTCGCGAGCAAATAAATTCAATTTGCGGCTAGTCGACGAACTGCGACAGGTTTTTGCCGCATTTATCATCGCATCAACATCGAAGACAGCGACAACGACGGCGACGACGATGAGGACGCTGAGGACGACGAGGACGAGCGACAGACACACATGAGATGCCAGCTACAAATGAAACGCCATTTACCAATTTATTTATTTATATAAGGCGAATATATTTTATAACCCGCAGCAAATGCAGTCGAGCACAGAGCAGAAAAGCGAAAAGAAAGAAAAAATCTTTGCTCGAAGAAGGCAACAACAGAGAAAACAGAGAGGAAAAAAACACAAAATGTTGTATGAAGTGACCAAACTAGTTCGTTAAAATAAATTCGAGAGCCACTAACAATGTTGCGCGGACAGACGGACGGACGAACGGACAGATGGACGAACGGATGGACGGACGGATGGGCAACATGCAACGGCCGCCGCAGCAAAGAGCCACAGCCAGAGACAGAGCAAGAGCTCGAGCAAGAGCTCGAGTCTCAGGTTCCAGTTTCGCTCCATGTCGATGGATGCGGCAGGGCGAAGATGTATTCCTTTTGGGATGTTTTTAATTTTTCTTTAAAGTCGTTAAGCGTCGTCGTTTTTTGCGCCTGCCTTGGCCTCGTCCTCAGCCGCGGCCTTTTGTATGTGCCTCCGTTCGTTAGCTTGCAATGGAGCTGAAGCTGGAAGCTCGCAGCTCGCAGCTCGAAGCTGGGAGCTGGGAGCTGGAGCGCGCCATTGCCATTTGCTTCCTGCGTGCCGCCGCGTTGCCTTTCTAATGGAGTTTTGCAGATAACAGGCAACGACAACGGCAAAGGCAAAGGCAGCAGCAAAGGCAGCAGCAATGGCAATGGCAACAGCAGCTCCAGCTCCAGCTCCATCTGCAGCTTCTGCTTGGTACGTCTGGGCCCCTCTCAGCAGCTGCTAAGCATAAACACACACTTACACGTACTTGGGGCAATGGAATGAAATGAAATTAAACCCTTTTCGGTGAGTGCTGCCGCGAATGGTGTGCAGCAGGAGCGTAGACAAAGACTGGGGGAGTGGGAAGTGGGGAGCCTGGGGCATGGGGCATGGCAAATAGTTGCAAAAAATTAACATTATTGCAATTTCGCAGCCTCGGAACGGGTGTACGCGACTAACAAGCAATGCCCCGGGGACGCAGCGGCCAAGTTGGAGGAGCAGCGCCTTACCTGGAGCCCAACCAAACTCTCGTATAATTGAAGATCTTGACTGCGTCGAGCCAAAACAGCGGCACATAAATTGAAAATCGTTTAGAAAATTAAAGAAATGAGTCTGTGAATCGGAGCCAAAGAGATGCACTAGCTGGAGCCTGGCATTGCCCGCATCGAGTGGACTGCCTCTGCTGCTGCCCATGGCTCAACTCTCGGCTCGTATTTCTATTTACTTTTTTAGTTGCGAATGGCAACGCCGACAGGCGAACAACAATGCCAAGCTAGAGCTAGACAAGTGGAGCAACACAAAGAAAAATTGCAAAAGAACTTTTTGCCATTTCTCTAGCCACGCCACGCCTCGCACCGCCCCCTCTCCAATCCCCTCGACGACAGGCAGCATATGCAAATTTCTAAAGTTCTGCTGCAGCCAGCGAGAAATGCAAAGAGAAATGGCGACAATTGTTGGGCACTCCTTGAAGAAAATGATTTCCTTGCTCCAGGAGAGCTGCCTGGCACTGCGAATAATTCACAAGTTAAGGTGGAAGTTTCTTTTATGCATTTCTTAAAAATGTCTGAAATGATTCGCTTAGTTTGAAGCAGTTTTTTGCTTGCAAATTTATTGCAAAATAAATTCAACTCCAATTGTTTTAAATGAGCATTCAAATTGAATCAAGTGTGTTTGAATAAATATACTGAAAAATACTTTTTAATTAAACGAAATGAAAACTTTAACAAAACAGATCTCTTATCATTTTCAGGCCTAGCTCAAGGCAATTTTCCGCAATGAACAATAATAAACTAAAAGCTTCAATGGATAAGCAAATATTCCAAAATTCAGTTATTCTCTCTTCGGCTGACTAAAACTTGAATAGATAGAGCTGCTGTCGCTCCATTGGGAGCTTAGCAGATCTGCAGCGCTGGTAGTTTCACCTACGCGAACAGCAGCTGTCGCAGCCAACATTCAATTGCAGTTCTGATTGCGAATCAACTGCCTTTGGCGATGGGCAATAAGCCGCTGCTGCGCTGCCGCCCGCTGTGCCGGCATTGATAACGGCCATTCGCCATTTCATTTCAGAGTCCTGCTCCGCCACATTCCTGCTGGCTGTGTCGGGGCTCTCAATTCTAGAAATCGCGCATTTACTGCCGGATTTCTAATCTGTCTTCGCGTGCTGTTTGCTTGCATGCGAGCATTGCAGAACACGAGCAACATGCGATGCAGTGCCCCGCCCTAGACCCCATCGGCCCCAGCCGCCACCTTCAAGCGGCAGCCTCATGCTGTGCTCTCCTGTTGTCCCTGTTGCACACACACAGCATGCTGTACTCCTCACACACACACACACACACACACATACACACGCACACACATTTATGCAAATGTCGGACCATCATAAAATTGGATTTGGCAGCTGATTCGGCGGCTATTTTAAGCCGCTTTTTCGCTCACAACATTTCTGAATTAAATTGTTGGCCTGCAATATAGAAATTAAAATTAATTTTAGCCAATGCTTCGGCCATAGCGTTTATTTATTTTTAGTTTTTCATGTTTCTACTTTTGTTTTTCTGCGTCGCAGATTTTTCAAATATTCTTTTTCGTTTTGGCTTATTTTTAGTCGCATTTTTGTCGCATTGCGAATCTCTGCCGCTCTGTCTCTCTCAGCTTTTTGTCTCTGGGCCGACTAAATAAATTTCGTTTTAAGCGTTTTCGCCACACTCCATATACAAAAGGAGCTGCAGGAGTCGCAGGAGCAGCCAGCGCCCAAATAGCCAACGATAATAAAATAAACAAAAGGTTTGCCGCCAGCTTTGGCCAGCTAAAGAAAACGCAGCACCGCAACGGCTAAGACGAAGGGGCAGGCAGGGTCATGGTGGCAGGGGGCAAGGGGCAGTGGGGCATTGCCTGCAAAGGTGAATCGCAGTTGCTGCAGGTTCGCCAGCTTTTATTTGTGTGTTTTATTGTGGGCATATCTCAAAAGCGAATCTTTCGGCGGGTCGAACTG
Organism: Drosophila navojoa; assembly: GCF_001654015.2. The sequence goes on from NW_022045865.1 coordinate 1,863,702, forward strand.
CGACGTGAAACAGATAAAAGAAGTAGACGAAGCAACACATGAAGAGAACACACACATACACACACGCGCGCACAATGGCCATACGAATACATAGCTAAATAATGGAGAGCGGATAAGCAAAAGAAGACTACAATAAAATCAATAGAAATACGGCACTCGACACGAGTCAGAGATACCCAGTAAATGGAGCTGATAGGCTGGGCAAACATTTAAGTGACTCAAGTGAACCGAATGACTGTAAAGACATTATTATAAATTTAAAAAATATCTAAATATATCATTTAAAATACATTTAAATATATTTAAAATTTTGTAATTAATTTCAAAAAGTTTATTTAAATAAAAATGCCCGACAGTGACCCAAATTTAGATATTAGACATTACATATACATATATTATATATATAAATTTGGCACTGTTTGTTTATGTTGCGAATATCAAAGAAAAATATGGAAAGAATTCTAAAATACACAACATATATTTTATATTTGAACAACAAACGCTGCCAAATTATATTTTCATAATTCTTCGAATTTTCCTGATAATTAAAGTATTTTAAATAAATTTTTATTAGAACGTGCTGCTAAAGTCGCGCGCGAGTCGCTGGCAAACCGCGCACAAAACGCCCGAACTGCTTTTGGCTTCTACCGCAAAATGCGAGTCCATTTTGCAACATTTCGCCTATCGCCCAGCAGCGAATGCCTCCCGCCTTAGCTGGAGAGCTGCGTTTTATGCTGGCGGCACCAAGGCGCTGGCCCGCCTCCGCTCTAGCGCCTCCCTCGCACATATGCAAATAATGCAACATGCGGCGCAACATGCGACTTGAAGCCACGTTGCACGTTCCGCGTACTGTGGCAGCCCGAGACTGGGCTCCCAGTGCGGACAGGCAGACAGGCAGACAGAAAGACAGCAGTGACTGGCAGTCAGACAGTTTGGGGTGCATCCGCATCCTCAACTGCCTTCGTGTATCGAAGATGAATAAGGAGCTATTTTTACTTTTAAATCTTAAACAAGCATTGCTGCTGCTGCCGCTGCTTGGTCCTCCCCTTGTCCTCTCCCTCTCCTTCTCCCACTCCTCCTCCCATGGGCTGTTGTCGCTGCGGATGCGGGTCTTTTGTGGCACTTTAGCGCTGGCGGTGGCAAGTTTCTCAGGCCCCAAGCTCGAGACACAGACGCAGCTTGATGATGTTGTTCGTTCTCTGCTGTACTCGTACTTGTCTCATGTGTTGTTTTGTGGCAATGTCATCGAACTATCGGCAAGTTCTCTTCTTTTCTTTTCAGTGTGTCGAGCAGACAAAACAAATTTTGGCCACGTATGTACGTAATCCATAATATCTCTGTAGCTCTAATCCGAATGGCTGGGCTCACTTGAGTTTATGTTGTCCGAAGCTTCAGGTGTTGCTGTTGCGGTCACTCGAACACTGCCAAAAGATAAGTTCGGCATGCACAAGATACTTTAGTGCCGCATGTCTGAGGCAACTTTGTGTTGTGGGCTTACGGTCTTAGCTAGTGTGCGATTATTCAGACACTCGCTCGCCTAATCGCACACACATACACACATACAAACTCAAGAGTCCCCCCCAGACATGAACATGGCAAATGCGCATATTAAATTTTTGAGAATTGTTGAGGTTGGGGGGGGGGGAAGGAATGGGAGGCAGGGGCAACCAGACGACCGAAATCCTCATGTGATTTATGCAATTAGCACTCAACTAAGTCTGCTTAATGAACGACATGCCGCTGGCAACAGTCTGGCAACGCTGCCAGGCGACGAGCCGTGGCGCCAATGAACGCTCCGGCAACTCCCACGAAAATCAAATTATGGCCGTACACACAGATACCGGACAGATACAGCTGCTGCTGCTGCAGAGTCCCTGAGCATAATCGAATTTCCACGAAAAAAATCCACATAATATGCCGAGCAATTCGACATGGCAGCAGTCGACCGATCGGGTTCTACTTTATGGCCTGCCAATTGGTAGGCAATTTTAATGCATATTTCATAGCACAACGAAACTTGGTCGAGGGATAACGCCCGATGTCCCATTGCCCATTGAATGCTTGTCTAGCTCTTGTTAAACTCTGCCTCTATCTCTCTCTCCCTCTCTCTCTCTCTCTCTCTCTCTCTCTCTCTCTCTCTCACGCTGCTGCAGTTTTAGGGGGAGTTGTACTCCATATTGAATTATGATTTATGAATCGAACATGTTGTAGCTAGCGCAAGGGTACTTAGAATATCTACGTGTACAACTGTATGTGTGTGTGTGTGTGTGTAAAATGTGCGCATATGCGCTAGTTAGCGCAACCGAAGTTAGGAGCTCTAAGTTGGAATCTGAAGTGGTTGTCGTCCCAAAATAGCGACATTTGGTATGCACTTGAGGAGAATAATAAAGAGAGAGTGAGAGAGAAAAAGGGAGATAGAGAGGGAAGAAAAAAATGGAAACAGTCGCCATGTTTTTCACAATTCCTTTGCGCGATGGGAACGTGTGACAAGTCAATGCAGTGTAATTGGAGCTGCAATGCCTGCAATGGCCCAACAATTATCCCATTATCTCATTTGGGAACATTCACAGGATGTGCATAATCTCTAGAGTTTAGCTCTGTGTAACAGCAATTCAAATGAAAATAAATATAGAGCATAAGAATTTAGGTATGTGTATATTAAGATTTCATTTGTGAGTTGTGTCTCAATGAGTTTTTGACTTTGGGGCTATCAGTTTAAGTGGCAGCAGCATTATTTAAAAACGATAGAATAAGTCGAAGACTTTTGCCTGTATCTTTCCATTCCTTACTATCGGTTAAACTAATGAAGAAGTTTTTATTCTAGAAAGTATGACTATCTAACTTGTAGATAGGAAAATCAATCATGAATACAGAGGAAATATATTAAGGAATTCCTGCAAACATTTTAAATATGTATATATTTATTTATTTTATTTTACTCTATTTATTTTTCATTTTCTGATATCTAACATTTTAGAACTGTTATACAATTATACTTAATTATTTTATTTTTCTTATTATTTTGTTATTCATTTTCTGATGCCCACATATTTATTTTTTTATTTCATTAATTAATTATTTTTATTTGAATATATCTCAGTTTTCCGATAATTAAGTCTAAACATTTTTAAATATTTAATTTAATTGATTTATTTGTTTTCTTTATTTTTATTTACCTATTTATCTATTTATTTATATTTATAAATATATCTAGTTTTTCAGTAATTTATTTTGATAGGGAAATAAATATCTTTGTGAATATAATATGATGTAAATGCTCTACAAACAGATTATTATAGGCATCATTATAGCGTCACGTGGAGTTAATTTCATCTGCAAGTCTTTTAGGGAAGTTCTGTCTCGATCGATTGCTGCTGTTCAGCTATTCAAAGAGCGTTTTTGGTTTATGTAGTCGTCGGGAATACGTTGCGCTTGGAGCAAAACACCCTTGACTTGACTGGCCCAATGGCCTGCTAGACTGTTGTCGACTGTCTAATCACCACAGCTGTCAGCCACACTCATCCGATGCGACACTGAGTGGCGAGTGAGGCTATTCAAGTGTCGTTGTATTTTAACACGTGAGTGACTTTTATACGTGGCCATTGTCTGGAGATGAGTCGTTTTTAAAATGCCAGCCCAGGCCCGGGCGCAGGCACTGGAAAATTCACACATACGCGCGAAAGGGAAAAGGCGCGGGACGTGCGGTGAATGTGGTGTGCAGTTGTGCGGTTTGTTGTGGCGTGCTGTTGGGGCTGGAGATGGGGATGGGGATGGGGCGGCAGTTGTTCTCGTAGGACCGCATAAAAATGCCATATAAATGTGACACTTTAAATGCCAACGACCAAAATAGTTTTGAATGCAGAGGGGCGCTCCGAGAGGCGGAAGGGCGGAGGCGGAGATACTTCACGTGACGAATTCGTGACGACAAACAAACGAAAAGAGGAGCGAAAAAAACGGCAAATAAAAATGAAAATGGCCAACTTACATTTATTTGCATTTTCAAGTTTCTGGACATTGCGCGAGGAAATTTTGTTTTTGTTGCAGCTTTTTTTTATCGCTAGAGACATTTGAATTTGGCCACGTTCTTCACTTTGTGTATGTGTGTGTGTGAAAGCACACGACAACTTGCTGGGCACATTCCTCATTTCAGTTTAGCTCGTCTCGTTCCGTTTTGGTTTGGTTGGGTTTGGTTTGGTTTGGTCGGGTTCCTTCCTTCCGCTTTGCGGGCTCTTCACACGACACATTTTCCACAAGAATGAGTCCAGCGACATTTGCATATGTGTACTATGTGTACTGGTGTCTCTGTGTGTGTGTGTGTGTGAACTGTCAACGCGCCATAGAACTGTCAACTTGATGGTAATTCTGAACAAAGCCATGAAAACTGCCAACAGGAGAAGGCGCTGCAGCTGAAGGGCTTGGAGACTCTGCTTTCACTTGTCGCGTCGCCGTCTGGTTTTACTTTGTTCATTCTTTTTTTATATTTTCTGTGTGTTGGCCAAGACAAAGGCGCTGATGGATTCATAGAAATTAAATGGCGTGCTTTGCCGTATTCGACACAGACAATTTCTCATTTGAAATGCATGCAAACATGGCGTATTTATGAGCCCGAGCCGCAACACCCATCCACCCACACGGCACGCCACTTCGTTGCCGCCGGGCTGACTGGCAATTAGTGCGACACTTCCGCTGCATCTTGAGTGCCACATCCGACGGCGATGGCGACGCCTGATATACACACGGCAGCAGCATGGAAGCAGCCTCAGCCATAAATCAAAGGCTGACAAATGGGAAACTCTATGGAAAGATTAGTCGTGTATTCTAGGAGAGCTCTATCCATATATCAGCCATCAGCTAGCTGCTCTTATCAGCTGATGCAACAGTTCATTGTGAACTTTGTCCACGCCTCTGACTGCAGCGCCCAATCAACGCTCTTAATTGCAGCCATTATTTTAGCATTTTTTAATGTTTTTTATAATAAAAAGAAACTAATTTATTTTATATGCATGCGTGTCATAAATCTTAACGATTTATGCTCATTGCAAATTTATTGGCAGCTCCACATAAAAACAAAAAAACCAAAATGGCATCGAGAGGAAAAATGTTCAGCGCCAACAAAGTTCAAACAATCAACGCCATTGTACGGACTGGCTGGCTACGGGCGGAGAGTGGAGGGTGACGGGGTGACGGGCAGCAGGCCAGTTCATGCTGTTCATTTTGTCTACATTTCACAGTTTTCATATATCGATATATACACAATTTACTATCAGCAACAGCAGCCGTAAAGGCTCATCGCATCGCATCGCATTCTCGAGCCCAAAAACAAAAAGCACACAAAAAGGCAAAAAACGACCAGTATATTATGAAGTCCCAGAGCTGCACTTCAATTAAAATGCATTTTCGCAGTTTATGAGCTTAATCTCATAAACAATTTTTGCATTGTTGCAAAATCCTTTTTGTTTGTCGCGATTTCTGACTGTCAGCGGACGGCTTAAATACGGTTTGTTAAATAAACTGTGGAAAATGAATGTAAGCTGATCTACAGAGGTGTGATCAGGAAAATTTGAAGCGAACCAGAAATTATTACATTGTGTTTTCTATATGCATAATATATATGATAGATGAGCTTGATGAAACAAGTCAAAATTAGTTTGGGAATTTCTGCCTTGTTAAAAGCAAAACGTTACTATAGAGCAGAAAAATAAATGGACTTGAAAGTCATAAAAAAAAAATTTTGTTTTATATATATATATATTTAAGAAAAATTCTATTTTTATTTTCCACTATTCAAATTTAAATTTCTTCTTCTAAGGTTATATAGCCCCATCTGTAAATGTTGTTTTTTTTTTTTTTTTTTAACTTTATGATAGCAAGTTATTATGCTGATTAATATGCAGAATATAGCTCAATTTTATTCTACTAAGGAGATAATATTTTAATATATTTAAAAATAATATACAATTTAATATAATATATAGCTATATAGCTCAAATATAAAATAAATAAATAAATATTTTAATCGAGAATATTTCGAGTTTAAAATTATTAAAATTTTTTTTTACTTTGTAAAATTGTACTATATATTTTTTTATTATTTTTCATTCAATATCAATATCCATATATTTTCATAGATCAGTTAAAGCTCAGCTTTGACAATCATATTCATCTATAGTCCTCACTCGCTCCAATCTCGATTGCTCTCGAAAATTGTCGCACTACCAACACTTAGCACACCTTCCTGTGCTCTGGCTCCCCTCTCCCCTCTCAGCTCTCCCTCTCCTATTCAAGCCTTAGAGAACTTCTTCAACCTGTTTCGTTTGCTCTGCTGTCGCTTTATACATTTTGTTGCTGCTATTGTATGTGTATGTGTGTGTGTGTGTTTGTTGTCTTTTAATAACTTTATAATGGCGTGTCGTATCACGCGCTCAAACTTCGTGTGGACACGCCCCCAAAAAGCAGCGATGCCTGCCAACTCACACACACACACACACACACACACACACATACATATATGCAGCCCCTGACCCCAGTGCCTGACAAACCAAACAACAATTGCAAACTGCTGCGAGTTGCTGGTGTTGCCGTTGTTGTTGTCTGTTGTTGTTGTCTGTTGTTGTTGTCTGTTGTTTGTTGTTTGTTGCTGCAGTTCGTGCGATTCTTTTTTCGGTTATCGACAATTTTCAATCTATGCGCATAACTCAAGTGTCGGCGCAGCGGCAGCAGCAGCAGCAGCCACAACAAAGCCCGACACCCCAAAGCTCGACCCGCATAACAGCGCGCGACCCCTGCTGCCCTGCCCAGCCCCTCAGTCCGGACTCCCACTCCCCCTCGCTCAATTCGAGGCATATGTGCAACTTCCGTGCACGTCTCTTAACTGATGCTGCGTTGCCTCAGCCTGGGCAGCGGCTCGTTCTGCGGGCCCCGTTTGCATCAAACTTGGCAATAGGCAGCACCAGCAAAAAAAAAAAAGGAGAGAGAAGAAAAAAGCAAAGCAATAGAACAACAGCGAAATAATATTGGCAACATTTTATTGCACTGTGACCTAGAGCATCTGTGGCAGCCACGCTCGCTACTGAACCTACTCGAATTCGACTCTGGCCGGACTGGACTATCGTGGCAGCGTCATCTCGCTCTGGGTTCAGTACAGCTGTACAGCCGCCGCCACCTCCTTATCGCCAGCGTCAATAACAAGCCACCCGACGACATTTATTTTGGTCCACCCTAACGTCGCACTCACTCTGCCATGCCCCAGCCCCTCCGAATCTGTCCGGCTCACATCCTTGTGCGTCTCGTTTTGCTGCAAAATTTACATCCTGTTCGGCTGATGGTCGTTTTACTGTTTCCGTGCCGGACTCTCGACCCCGAGCCGGACCCGGAGCCGGTGCCGGACTTGGAGCTGTGGCCATTGCCACTGCCGTCGAAGCAGGTTCTGCAACGCATATGAATATTTTGCAGCAGAGGCAACAATAAAATCCATGACATCATAAATATCGATGCGTTGCCATTGCGAACATTTTCGGTGCGGGCTTAGCGCACACACAACAAAACAGAGCAGAGCAGAGCTGAACAGAGGAGCGCAGAATATGAGCACAGCAGCCAGCAGGCCCGCCAGGGTCATACATTTCGTTGGGTGGGTCGTTGGGGGCGTTGGGGGCACACACCCGCAGCAAGGCGTCGCGCGATAACTCGATAATTATGTCCGCTTTTGTTTATTTCGCACATCGATTACAATTTTCGACTGCTGTGGGAGCCATTTTGTTGGCCTATTGGTCGGTTCGTCGGTTGGCCGATTGGGCTCTGGCCCGGTCAGCCAGTGGCATGTCCCATTAGATGGGGCAGTCGAGGGGCTGGCTGCATACGTCATAGTCTCAGCACTTGCAGAATTTACAAACTTAACCTGTCCGATGGGGCAGAGCGAGAGCGAGCGACGGCAGGAGGAGTTGGAGGAGTTGGGCCCCAAAGGGCAAACGTAACAGGCCCCACAGGTGAAGCAGGCAGCCAGGGGGCACCTGTCTCCGTCCCTCTACCTCTCTCTCTCTCTCCCTTTACATATCTCTGTGTCCGTGTGTGTGTGTGTGTGTGTGTTCGTCTGGCGTCGCCTGCTGCTCATAAGTAAAACGTTGTGAGCAAAGTTTTATAAATTATCCTTGTGAGAATCCTTATTTATGGCGCGTGTGCAATTTTCATTTTATCGCAGTAAAAGCAAAGTTAAGTTAAGCTGCCGCCAGCACCCATTCCCCCTCCCCTCGCCCTCTCTTCACCCGCTAACTGCAACTTTGCCAGCAAATAGAGGCGTTGCACCAGCAGCAGAAACAACAACAGCAACAGCAGCTCAACCCTCTCACTCACACTCACTCTTGCTATCACTCTCTCTCTCTCCTCTTTGTGGCGCTCATTTTTTATATTTGCCCCGGCGAACTTCAATTGTTCAGCAACAAACACACCCACACACACACACACACACATTTATAGCTCCGACTCTCAGCTCAACTCGAAACCAAACCAACTCGTATATTGCATAAATGTCTGTCCAAGATTCAAGTGTTGCAAAACGCACAATGGAAAAGTTTTCAATAGATTCAGTGTTTAGTAATTCATAATCTCTATTAAAATATTTAAAATTCCAAATTCAATAGACTTAAGTACTTCTCTTCATCTAATACTCATGATCTCTCATAACTATAATTGAGGTTCTCAGCTAGACTACTTCAAGTCTTCAAGAATATTTTCACATGGAATCTCTTTCCAGTCTACCTGATTTTCCAAAAATATATATATAACAAATTCTAATAAAATGTATGCATACAAAAATTTATTATTGAATTAATTATTAAATTCATTTGTTATTTTACAGAATTCCAAATATATTTATATCTCATGTAGAATGGAATCTAAGCACATAAAGGTTTTGCTTTAAGGAACTAATTCGTAATATACAATGAAATATTCATTATAAATACAAAACTAAATATAGAAATTTAAATATTTATCAGTTTTCCAGTACAGACATAAATGAATTTAATAATCATCTCAAAGAAATACGTGGCCATGATTGACATTCCTTGCATCTATAATAATGTCCTGCTCCCTCATAAATTGAGAGATTAACACTCTCTGGCCCATTGTACAGCCACTTGCCAGCCACAATTGCGGTGGTTGGGTGGTGGTGTGGGCAGGAGAAGAAGCAGTCCAAAATGGAGATCTCTCGTTGAGCTGCCAAAGTTTTTTATGGCCTGCATATGAATATTATGCGCTCGAGTATAAAATGTTGTTGGCCACACTTCCTACGTTTCACTTCCTGCACTCGACTCGCCTCGCCTCGCCTCGTCTCGAGAGCACATCTTAAGCACACATGCATATCTTATATTGTTGTAGGAGACGGCAACGGGGGGCATGTATATATATCTAACTGTTTTCATAGCCTCCACTAACAATGCACAATAACAATAACAACAGCGCAGAGAAAACGCTTTAAGAGACGGCTTTAACTTTGAAAAAAAAAAAAAAATAGGAAGAGAAAAACAAAAATCTCCGCACTTGGCCAAAGTTTTCTTTGTTTTCCCTACAGCCAGCTCTCTCGCTCTCGCTCTCCTGCCATCTCCTTCTCTGTGTGTGTGTGTGTGCGCAAAAAATATTTAGCTAGCAAAGTTTTATTGGCAAAATCTGTTTATGGCTTTTGAATTTTAATTAGTTTACATTATGTCGAAATGTTGCTGCCACGCTACGCGCCTTGCCCCTGCCCCTGCCTCTGCCTGCCACTCCTGCCACTTGTGGCAGCCACACAATGGAGCCAGAAGAACTAGTGTCCTGACTGGATGGCTGGCTGGCGAGAAGAGTTTTCATTACTATTTGTCTGCTGCCTTTCCGCACAGCAGCCGCAGCCGCATTTTATGCGCAGGATACAAATGTACATGAATAACTAAGCGGCAATAGGACTCCAGTTGCTTGCGTCTGCCACAGCCTTGACACGGCAGCAGCAGCAGCAGCAGCAGGGGCAGATACAGACGCCATCCCAGTCGCAGAGATGCTGTGCTGCATGCGGCCTCTGCTTTAGGCAGGATCAGCGCCAAACTTTGCCAGCTAACTGCGAACGTGCCACGTTGCAAATTTTAATTCGACAAAAACATGCAACTGAAATTGTTATTGGTTATTTGGAGTAGGTGCCACATGCAACTTGGCCCAAATGCAAAGCTGCATCAAAAGTTTTGACTGAGCCTAATTTTTATTTTTTACAGCTGACTATCGCAATATATGATTACTACTTCTATACATATATTAATATATCATTTAAATATATTATTTCTGTGGCATTTTCTGACTAAAAAATGAAATTTAAATAAAATACCTATTTCTCACTGAATAAATATAAAAATATATATGTATATTTATGAAAATATATATATGTAAATATAACAAGCTCGATTCATTATTTAATTGAATTTCATGCCTTTGAATTTATAAACCTGGTTTGAAATATTTTTGCTTGGAGAAAATATTGCTAACAATATATTTAACAATATATTATAACTCAATTATTATATATAAATTTTTATAACTTAGTTCAATATTTTTAAAGCAAAGTCAATCAGTTTTGTGCTCAAAATGATGTATCATTTCATATCATATATGTATATCAGATAAAAGTTTTCTATCAAGCCAACACAATCTCTTCAGATTTAATATTCTATATTTTCAATTTTAAATCAACTATTAAATAAATACATTAGTTGAGTTAATTTTTGTATTTTTCGTCAATTATTTTAGCTTCAACTACTTGGCCATAAATAGCCAAGGAAAACTTGGCAATTGGCTTTAATGATTGACTGCAGTTGCTCATATATGGCAGCGGCTAATTAACGATGTTGCATGCCGCCTGTAGCTGCAACACAGATCCAAAATGGCGACAACTTAGCAGCAACAACATCTACAACAAAAACATGTAGAAATACATATATACATATGTATGCATACATGTATGTAAACCTTTTTCTGCAATTCAGCCAAATTTGATGCAGTGCAGCCAAGCGGTGACAGCAGCAGCAACTACAACAACAACAGCAACTACAGCAACAGCAGCAACAAGAGAATCGAGTCCACTTTTTGCGCATGTTTTTGCTACTGTTTTCAGTTCATTTCTAATCGTTTCGTTTGTTTTGTGTGCATTTTTATTTAATTCATTTTTCACGTTTTTGCTGCTGCTGTTGCTGCTGCTGCTGCTGCTGTTGTCGTTGTCGTTTGGGGCTGCAAATGTGCAATTAAAGAAACAGGTTACACGCCCATAAATCTTGAAATGCTGGCGACTTCGACGTTGTTGTCTCAGCCAACAAGCAGCAGCAGCAGCAGCAACAAAAAAGCAACAGCAACTGTTGCTGCGACACAGCGACTGTTGCCGCTGCAAATGTATTCGTATTCACATGTCTTAATGCTGACAGCATTTTTGTGATTGTCTGATTTATTGCCAGCCAATTGATGACAAATAAATTACGTGCATTTTTTGCCGTTTGCTTTTCTTGCATTTTAGTTTTTTAGTTGACGTTTTTCCTTTTAGCCGGCTTTGCCCGCTTTTGGTATCGCGTCGGCCTTTTTTCTCTTTTTTGGGCTTTTTGTTGTCGCTGCCGCTGCTGCTGCTGCCGCTGCTGCGTTAATGGCTGTGGTAATTACTTTTAATTGCCATTGTAAAGTTTTCGCATCGCACCAAAAATGGCAGCGCCTCAGCATCTTGGCCGGGCCCCTCTTGGCCCTGACCACTTCCCATGACTGGGCTCAAGCTACGCCTTGGCTACTAGCTGGCGCCATTTGTATGGCTCGAATAACCATCTCAAGTTGGAGTTTATGTTGTTTAATGTATGTTGTTGAATCAAATTTTAAAGTCTCTTTTGGAACATCTTTTTTTTTATTGGACAGACAATGAATGTAAATATGTGAATAATAATATGTCAACTAAAAAGTAAAGACGAAAATGTTTATGGAGAAAGAGCGTTTAAACCTACACAAATATTTCAAGGATTTTCTTTATACATTCGTAGAAAACTCATATTAAGTCGATTACTTAAATCGATTATTTACGAAGATTTTCTTCGAAATTTCTATAAGAGCAGATGTCGCGTGGAGCTATATAAAATAAATGAATATATCAAATAATTGAAAATTTATCTATGTATAAAATCTTGTCTATAGCTTATATATAAAACACTTGTATCTCATCTTTTGTCTGAGTTTATTAAGATTCAAAAATTTGTTTTATTTCTATGCAGTTTATATCTAAATAATAAACGATTTAAATAATTTAAAAAAATTATATATATATATATATCTGTATACAAATTATATAAATAAAGACATTATATATATATATCTGTATACAAATCATATAAATAAAGACAACCTCGCACTAAAATATATTAAAATTCACGATGATTGCACAAAACAGAAATAAAAACACAATAATATGAGAATAATATAAATATAAATATTATTTGAAATACATAATGAGCTATTGAATGCATATTCTCCTACAAGTTGCTCTTTATATCATATTCCAAACCATATGTGAATTTATGGTTTACATATACATATAATACTTCATAAATAAACAAATCAAAAGCAAAGTACACTTGAATTAGACTAAATCCAATATATAGTCTAAATAACAAGTTTGCTTTTATAATACATTTAGTTGTGATTAATTATTAGCTTATTGAACAAACACTAATTACAGCCTTCGGCTAGTCATTTTTATTAGCTGGTTCAATGATTAAATATAATGACAAATAATATAAAAACAGGTTCATAATAATTATCGTGATTATATCGAAGCATTTGCTAAATTTAATCACTGCATTAAGATAAGCGCATTGCGAATAAAAAACACTTTCTTCGACATTCATAAGGCGCTGCTCGAATTGATAATAAAAATTTGTTTATCACGATTGTTATTAACTTGTTATAAGCTTAATTTATAAACATTTGCGAGATACATTTTTATGCGTTTTCTTTTTTTTCTTCTTTGTTTTTTTCGGGCTGCCCTTCGAAAATAACTTGAATACAGCTCAATTGGCGTTTGTTGTTTTGATGTGCCGCCCCCTTTGCCTTCAACACTTGTATATAGGAATGTGTACATATATATATATATTTTTTTTTATAAATATTTTAATTATGCACGTCACGATTTTGTACACAATTTGAATTGGGTTGACAGCGTCGAAATGTTTGTCGTTTCTCTCTCTTATTTTTTTATACCCTGAACCCATTGAAAATGGGAAATCAGGGTATAATGGTTTTGTTAAAAGTATGTAACAGGCAGAAGGAGGCGTGGCAGACCCCACAAAGTATATATAT